>JAWNNH010000855.1:0-431637 GCA_035043045.1 Hirtodrosophila alboralis | reverse complement strand
GAGGGGGATACGCACGTGGTTCATACCCGGCGTTAGTGGTAGGCGCGAACGGCTTCGGCTTAGCGCTATAGGAGGGAGGAACGGACTAGCGGGGAGTGGTTAGTTGTCGTTACGCAGTGATTGTACTGGCTATTTTACACCCCTTAACCCAGTTTTCCAGCGATTTACAAATCTTTCTTGTAAACGTTCCCTGGTCCGACTGAGACTTTGACCTCGGCCTTTGAACTTCCTTACAAGTGGCGCCCGAGCAGGGACTCTGGAGGCTAAAAGGGGCGTGGCATATTGGTGACATAAAGCCCCACTAATAGGTCACTTAGTAAAATAGTTAAAATTTTTTTTGGCATAGGGCGGCCACATGCTTTTGTAGCGTAGTGTATTTTTGGTTTTGGTTACTGCATATATAAAACGGGCATCAAAACCAATACATAGAAAACGACAAGAGTCTAGGCGTCGGACAAAGTGAAGACGAAAAGAGCGCGAGAACAATTTGCGCGCATCGCGACTGCGCTGTCGGGGACAAAAGCTGCATACGCAGCATAGCGACTGTGCTGCCGGGTGGAGCGCCGACAGTCGAAACAGCGGCCGCGCAGAGGCGGCTGAGAGCGGCCGACGTCACGACTGCGTTGCTAGGCCGGGCGTATGCTGGTGTGGGCAGCGGCTACACACATACGAGCCGAGGGCGACGGGCGTCGAAGCAGCGCTGCACAATTTGATCGGGGTGACTCGCAGGCGAGAGCGAGAAAACGTTTGTGTAGGGTATACGTATGAGTTGTCGGGTATGCACGACGTGAACAGTGCACGTGTAATTATAATAAAGATAAATAATTTTAATAATCGAGTTATCGGGTATGCACGACGTGAACAGTGCACGCGTAATTATAATAAAGATTAATAATTTTAATAATCGAGTTGTCGGGTATGCACGACGTGAACAGTGCACGTGTAATTATAATAAAGATAAATAATTTTAATAATCGAGTTATCGGGTATGCACGACGTGAACAGTGCACGCGTAATTATAATAAAAAAAAAAAAAATAATTTTATAATCGAGTTGTCGGGTTTGCACGACGTGAACAGTGCGCGGAGAAATAATAATAAATTAAATTAAATTAAAAGAAATAATTGCAACGGACAATAAAAGGAAAAAAAAAATAAATAAATAAAACCAATAATAAATAATAAGAATAAATAATATAATAAAGACGAACGGAAGAAGTTTGAAAAATTAAAATAAAATAAAATAAAATAAAATAAATAAAATAATAAATAATCAAAAATATAATTAAAATAATAAAATATAATAATAAATAAACAAAACACAATACAAAAAAAAAAAAAAAAAAATTTAAATAAGTAAAGGAACGGTTCACAAATGACAGGGTCAAGGTTATGGATGCTGTAGTCTCGCGGAGACAGGTAGATGCTGGTTCAGGAGGCAGGTCCGACGGTTCGAAGGAGGGGGTGTCAGGCACTCGCCCTATGATCGTTACCGATGCCCCAATGCCGCAACTACATCCGGAAGAGAGGGGACACATAATCGTGCCCGAACTAGTGAGAAAGTGGGGTCTTCGTTTTGATGGACGAGAAGACCCTCTGCTATTTCTGGAGCTACTGGAGGAGCGAGCCATTTCCTATGGCATAGATCTGGATAGACTGCCACGAGCTATGGATGAAGTTTTGATAGACCGAGCAGCGCGCTGGTTTTTTACTAGCCGGCTTCGTGACGCGACATGGATAATTTTCCGGACGGAGTTCCTGGAGTTTTTCCTGCCGCCACGATATTTCGAGAATCTGGAGGACCAGATTCGGAGTCGTCGTAAACGAAGTGGAGAAAGCTTCAAAGACTACTTGATTGAGCTGAGAGAGATGATGCACCACGCGGGATACGACGCCGTTAGAGAGCTTCATCGGGTGTACGAGAATGCCGCGCCCGACTACCTGCTATACATTCGACGCCGCGACTTCTCTAGCCTAAAACAGCTCACCCAGATGGCAGTTGAGTACGAGAGCGTGAAGAGGCAAAGCCTCTACGGATATGGAGTCAAAGAAACGCGAGGCGTGCAGGCTCAGGTTCCGACGGCTTATGGGAACGTAAGTGGCGCTCCCCAAATGCCCTTCAACAATCGTCGATCAGTATTGCATCCGGTCCCTGAGGCATTGAATAGTGGAGTAATCCATAGTTCACCAACAGCCAGAAGCGAGGAGGCGATGCACTGGATGATAAGGCAAGAGAGTTCACAATTTTTCGATGTACGTCATGTTTGTTTCAGATGCGCGGGCAAAGGACATTTCGCAAGGGACTGCGATAATAAACGCCTGGTTTTCTGTCGACAATGTGGCGCAAGGGGCATCAGCACACAGAGATGTTGCCAAAGAAGTGACCGAGGGAGCTTGCAGAGACGTCAGCTATCCCGGGACTGGAAACTAGATGAATCGATGAGGGTCGAAGGCGGCCATGTCGTAGCCAACATAGAAGTTGGAGGGAGAAAGTTGTCGGCTACCATAGATACGGGCGCGACCCAGAGTTTTGTGAGCGAAGAGTGCGCTCAAAAGTTGGTAAAGTACGGAAAGATGCAGACGACCCGGATGCGGATACGGCTAGCAGATGGAGCAACCCGGGAGATAAAGCGCGTGCTAAAGGTGAATGTTAGGCTGGCAGAGCGAACAGTCGAGATGGAGCTGCTGGTAATGGCTTCCATGTTGGGTCAGCTAATCTTAGGCATGGATTTTTTATGTGCGGTCGGCACAAACATACAATGTGGACAGGTAAAGCTAAAATTAGGAAAAGGAGCAACCGGACAGCAAAGTGACAGTGGAGAAACGAATCAGGATAATAAGCCGATACGCTCGTGGAGGGTAAAGGCGGAAGACGTGCTCGACCTGGGTACGGTGACTTTGGGCTGGGTGGATCAGCCGGATTATGAGACAGATGGTGGACCGGTGATGGTGGAGTCGGAGGCAATGATGAGGAAGTATTCTGGTCCAAAGACTTCGGCCCCGATATCCCCGGAGAAGGCGGTGACCGAGGAAGATACACTGATATCAATGGATTTGCGCCCAATGTTGCAGAAGAAGGAGGAGAGGTCCCCATCGAGGAGGATGTGTCAAGAGCGACCTTGTCAGGTTCAGCGCCCCACCATCGAGGGACAGCCGACATTAGTAGGTCAACAGCGAGGAGCGTCGTTTAGAAGGCGGAAGTCAACGGGTTTTAGCCACTTAAAATGGTCAAAGGCTAGCCGACGGAGTCAGGGCCAACCCCGGCAATCTGGTGACAATGAAGGATTTAAGGAAGAACGACCAACAGCGGGCTATAAGTCGCGAGACGGGCGAAAATCGACAGCAGCGAGCACCGAGGGACAATGGCTGACTCTGCAGAAGGTTGGTTGTCGCTACACGCAGGGTAGCGTACATGCGGCAGAAACCAGCAAAAGGGAGCAAACGGATACTAAAGACGAAAGTAGGAGGGTCAACGCACCGGCGTCCTGGAGGGTATTCACAAACGATGGATTGTTGCCGAGGTACGTAGTAAGGCGCGTTTTGGACCGAGTGAACCACGCAACTGGGCGCTGCAACCGCAGCCGGTTTACGTTGAAGGCAGGACAGTCCGAATACAAGGTGAACCTGAAAGGCGAAACAGTAGCGACGGTAGTCGCTAGGGAAGAAAGGGGGGGGGGGGGGGGTGTGAGGCGGGTTAACCTGCACCCGCCCACAATAAGTAGATATACGAGAGATAAATATACGTAGCGCAAGGAGCGCAAATGTTATTGATAAGTTAGTTATTTTAATTAATGTTTAAGAGTAGTAGTAGCATAGCAATAAGCTAATTGTCACGGTATATACAGGTAGTTGCGGCTGAGCGGGTGTCAAAAGCTCTTCGCATGCGCGAGCGGTCGTGGTGAAGATCAAAAGCTCCGAAGGGCTCGGCACCAAAAACGCATCGCTGCAGCTAAGCGGACCATGACCTGGAGAGTCGGAATTGGGCGATTAAAGCGATCGGTCGCGACACGTGCGTAAAAGGTAAAAACGTGAATTGGGCCGTTTTTAACCGAGGCATACGCGAGTGCGAGAAACATAGCATCAACGAGATAGAACGGTAAACGCGACGGTTAAATAATATATATTAAGAGCAGCCAGGTGAATATTCCTGTTATGGTAGTTGTAAGAATAAAGAAACATTAGTGTAAATATTAAATCCTCGCCTTATTATTTATACGATCACCCCTCGTCCCCTTTGCCCATAACAGTGCAGCCAGTACAGTCGCGTCAGTCGGCGTGCGTGATTTCTTTCTAGTACAGTTAGGCAGCGTGCTCGTAGCAGCACTGTTAGTAGAGGGGGGTACTGCGGCGCATGCCCAGGACAGTTTGGTAGAGTGCGTATAAGGCTTCGGCTTTGTGCACTTAGACAGCGTGTTTGCGGTTTTGCCCAACACGGTTAGGTGGTGCGCCCGAGGCTCACACCCGGGGCAACTAGGTGCTTAGGTGTAGGGCGCCTACGGCTTCGGCTAGGCAAAACCAGGCAGCGCACGTGCGGTGGCTTCGGCCGTAAGACCGGCGAGGGGGATACGCACGTGGTTCATACCCGGCGTTAGTGGTAGGCGCGAACGGCTTCGGCTTAGCGCTATAGGAGGGAGGAACGGACTAGCGGGGAGTGGTTAGTTGTCGTTACGCAGTGATTGTACTGGCTATTTTACACCCCTTAACCCAGTTTTCCAGCGATTTACAAATCTTTCTTGTAAACGTTCCCTGGTCCGACTGAGACTTTGACCTCGGCCTTTGAACTTCCTTACAAAATGTTAAAATTTAATGCTGAAAAACTAAACTAACTAAACAAAAATATAAAAAAAATACTGTTTCCAAATTAGAAGTTAAATAAGAAAGAAAGTTTAAACTTAGTCTTTTTAAATATGTTAATTTAAGTTCCATATTATCTCATGTACACTTGTTTTTTTTTTAAACGTAAGCATGACCGTCATTCAAATGGTGGCCGCTTTCCATGTCTTCAAATACGACGCACCTGTTGTCCCTTTGCAGCCAGACATTGTTTGGCGAATCAACGGGGTCTTCAAACTGGTCCACATTATTGATCTGGATCGCATACAAAGCATCATCAATGAAGTCACAAACGAGGTCAGCATAATCACCGACCAGAGGATCAGGGCCTTGGCTGGCCACTATCTGGAACACGCAACGGAGGAAATCGCAAGGATGACGAGTACGCCACCACGTAGACCTCGATCTATAGACTGGGATCGGCTTGGAAATGGGTCGCTGGCTCGCCTGATGCGTCGGACTGGAACGCGATTTTGAGGGCTCAAAATAATGTCGAGACGAATAACAACCAGCAGATCAGGATAAATACCAGGCTTTTCGACTCGACGCACGAGTCACTTCATCGGCTTAACGAAGTGATCGGAAGAGTCAATGATATAGATGGGGACATCCACACAACCACAACACAGCTGCACAAAACTATAATTCTTGCGAACCAGATCAACGAGATGACGAGAGCCTGCCAACTAGCCAAGACCTTCGTGGTCAATTCTAATCTGTTGGACCAGGACGAAGTTGAAACAATCCTGTCAGAAGTGGACAGCCGATTGGCCGGAGGTCAAGCGTGTCTTAGCACTTCATTATGCCGACAAACGGGATGTTCGTACCTTGGAATACCAGCTAAGTCAGCTAACTCAAGGTGGCAGGAAACTAGATGAATTCTTCATGGAGGTCACTAATTCTTAACTGTCTGAAGAACGGAAACCACCCTGCAAACGTGATTAGCGCTCTAATAGACACCTATAGGGACAAAGCACTTGATGTCTTCATTAGAGGTCTCGATGCCGACACTTCTAGGTTGTTAGTGATCCGCAGACCTAAGGATTTGCCAGAGGCATATTCTATCTGCCTGGAACTACAGAGTTTGGGTTCTAGAGGATACCCCACCCAAATGGGCCCAAAAAAATAATATTAAATAAGCAATTACAGGTAGTTATTTAAAAGACCAAATGTTAAAATTGAATGCTGAAAAACTAAACTAACTAAACAAAAATATAAAAAAAATACTGTTTCCAAATTAGAAGTTAAATAAGAAAGAAAGTTTAAACTTAGTCTTTTTAAATATGTTAATTTAAGTTCCATATTATCTCATGTACACTTGTTTTATTTTTAAACGTAAGCATGACCGTCATTCAAATGGTGGCCGCTTTCCATGTCTTCAAATACGACGCACCTGTTGTCCCTTTGCAGCCAGACATTGTTTGGCGAATCAACGGGGTCTTCAAACTGGTCCACATTATTGATCTGGATCGCATACAAAGCATCATCAATGAAGTCACAAACGAGGTCAGCATAATCACCGACCAGAGGATCAGGGCCTTGGCTGGCCACTATCTGGAACACGCAACGGAGGAAATCGCAAGGATGACGAGTACGCCACCACGTAGACCTCGATCTATAGACTGGGATCGGCTTGGAAATGGGTCGCTGGCTCGCCTGATGCGTCGGACTGGAACGCGATTTTGAGGGCTCAAAATAATGTCGAGACGAATAACAACCAGCAGATCAGGATAAATACCAGGCTTTTCGACTCGACGCACGAGTCACTTCATCGGCTTAACGAAGTGATCGGAAGAGTCAATGATATAGATGGGGACATCCACACAACCACAACACAGCTGCACAAAACTATAATTCTTGCGAACCAGATCAACGAGATGACGAGAGCCTGCCAACTAGCCAAGACCTTCGTGGTCAATTCTAATCTGTTGGACCAGGACGAAGTTGAAACAATCCTGTCAGAAGTGGACAGCCGATTGGCCGGAGGTCAAGCGTGTCTTAGCACTTCATTATGCCGACAAACGGGATGTTCGTACCTTGGAATACCAGCTAAGTCAGCTAACTCAAGGTGGCAGGAAACTAGATGAATTCTTCATGGAGGTCACTAATTCTTAACTGTCTGAAGAACGGAAACCACCCTGCAAACGTGATTAGCGCTCTAATAGACACCTATAGGGACAAAGCACTTGATGTCTTCATTAGAGGTCTCGATGCCGACACTTCTAGGTTGTTAGTGATCCGCAGACCTAAGGATTTGCCAGAGGCATATTCTATCTGCCTGGAACTACAGAGTTTGGGTTCTAGAGGATACCCCACCCAAATGGGCCCAAAAAAATAATATTAAATAAGCAATTACAGGTAGTTATTTAAAAGACCAAATGTTAAAATTGAATGCTGAAAAACTAAACTAACTAAACAAAAATATAAAAAAAATACTGTTTCCAAATTAGAAGTTAAATAAGAAAGAAAGTTTAAACTTAGTCTTTTTAAATATGTTAATTTAAGTTCCATATTATCTCATGTACACTTGTTTTATTTTTAAACGTAAGCATGACCGTCATTCAAATGGTGGCCGCTTTCCATGTCTTCAAATACGACGCACCTGTTGTCCCTTTGCAGCCAGACATTGTTTGGCGAATCAACGGGGTCTTCAAACTGGTCCACATTATTGATCTGGATCGCATACAAAGCATCATCAATGAAGTCACAAACGAGGTCAGCATAATCACCGACCAGAGGATCAGGGCCTTGGCTGGCCACTATCTGGAACACGCAACGGAGGAAATCGCAAGGATGACGAGTACGCCACCACGTAGACCTCGATCTATAGACTGGGATCGGCTTGGAAATGGGTCGCTGGCTCGCCTGATGCGTCGGACTGGAACGCGATTTTGAGGGCTCAAAATAATGTCGAGACGAATAACAACCAGCAGATCAGGATAAATACCAGGCTTTTCGACTCGACGCACGAGTCACTTCATCGGCTTAACGAAGTGATCGGAAGAGTCAATGATATAGATGGGGACATCCACACAACCACAACACAGCTGCACAAAACTATAATTCTTGCGAACCAGATCAACGAGATGACGAGAGCCTGCCAACTAGCCAAGACCTTCGTGGTCAATTCTAATCTGTTGGACCAGGACGAAGTTGAAGCAATCCTGTCAGAAGTGGACAGCCTCCCTTACCAGAACGCGGTTGAGGCGGTGAAATTTTCTCGACCTACAATCCTGACAAACGGGACCCCGCTTTTGTATATCTTAGCTATGCCTAAGGTAACGAACAGGAAATATCGTTTGATGTTTCCTTACCCAACAATATCAAACGGAAAACAGGTTGTACTGGAGTACAACAAGCTGGCAATGGACCCTTTAAAAACATACGCCGTCCTGGGAAACTGTCTGTCTATCGGCAACACGACAGTTTGTCAAGAGAAGGATCTGACCAAACTAGATGAGGATAGCTGCATTCCTAGGCTGTTAAAAGGAGGCCACGTCGCTTGCGACTACGTGAGAAACGACCAAGAGGTGGTCGAAATGGTTGATGATGGCACTATATTCTTGATTCGTTTCAACGGAACGCTGATCACTGCTACAGGGAACTATCACTTAGACGGATCATTTATAGTCCAATACGACAACGAAACGATCACCATTGGAAACAGGAATTATAGCAGTTGTTTATCGACACATCTGGTGGCAATGCCGGCCGTACTGACGCAAATAACGGCAACCGGGTATAAGCTGTCGTTGAAATACGTCCACGACTTTAGCTTGGAAAGCCTACAAAAGCTATCGGTTGTATCCGACGGAATTATAATTTCTTTCTTTACAGAGATATTCATAGCTTCAGTCTTCGTGGCAATGCTCTACGTCGTTTGGTGGAAGTTAACCTCGACCAAAGGCATTCCGAGGCCACACAGTCCCGCCTTGAACTTGGAATCACAAGTCGCCTGCGACTCTGCAACCAAGGCCTAGTGATCTGTGGGACACAGATCTTGTGGTGAGGAGGAGTTAACACTGGCTGGCCCTCCTCTCCCCCTCTCCCTTCGATGCCATCCATAAACAACGACACTGTAGCAACTGCGACATAGCCGCAGCCGCAGCCACAGCAACCCATGAGCAGCATAAGTGCATAGGTAGCATAAGTGGCGATCGCACCAAAAGAGCATCGACCGCCACTGGCCATTTCAGCACAGTTCATATTTCACCCCAACCCCTTACGCCACGCTCAACATAGACGAAACTGCAGCGTCAACGAATTGCAGCGACGGCAAAGTCGCACTGACCCAACAAACCGCCGTGGGTACTTGCGCAACATCCACTGTGACAGTGCCGGCAGCAGAATGCGCTGACACGGCGGAATACCCACAAACCATAAGCTAGGTAGCCACTTTTCAATTGGCTTAAAAATCAATTCCTATTAGGAGATCCAGCAGAACGGAACATAAGCTCCAGAACCTTTGTTAATAAAGTCAATGTTTGTAACGTTATTTAAAACTGTTGCATTTTATTTTATTGAACTCAATTCGTAATCCTGACGTTCGCATTTACTCAAGCCGACACTGCTTAAATCCCATACGGAGTCCTGATCCTGAACAAACCTTCGAGTCAAACCAAGAGAAACGCAACATGCGTCATTTGATCACTAGGTAACGAAGATAGTTGCCCCCCTCTGGCAATACCCGGCCATAATTTATATAAATGAATTAATCACGCGTGCACGCGTCTGATATCTATATATCTATATATATATTAGGCCGGATCAATATGTATGGGTAAAAAAAATCGTGTTAATTGTCCACCAGAATCGTAATCTACGATGAATTTTAAAAAAATGTTCACCATAAGACTATGTGTCTACAATCAATTCCTAGCCCCCGCTGAGAAGCATAAAGATGAAAATGGTGTACAAAATACATATCATATATGTAAATGCATCAACAATTCAGAACGGCTGGGCCGATTTGGCTCACATTTTTTTTCAATTGTTCGTAATTGCAAGGAGCAGCTTTCTAGAAAAGAAAAAAAGTTTCTCATAAGCATTTTCGACCTATAGTGCTCTGGAGCTCGATATATGGTTTCCGCTGGACGTAGTGCAACCCGTTTGGATGAAATATGGTTAACTTGATGTTTTCAATAAAAATAAGTCATCCCAGATCTAAATCGGTATAAACACTTTTCGGGTTTTCCCTAACTTTTGGGACAAAATGTAACTCTCTCCGGCAGTGAAAATCGGAAGCGTTTGGGCCGATCTTAATCCGATTTATCTCGAGTATAGTGCTTTGGATGATTAAGTGGACGGAACAGGGATTCATATTGACCGTTGTGGCCATTGTTTTTTTTACTCCACCCAGTTTATAAGTGCATTATATACACTATTGTAAGGAAGTTCAAAGGCCGAGGTCAAAGTCTCACTCGGGCCAGGGAACGTTTACAAGAAATATTTGTAAATCGCTGGAAAACTGGGTCAAGGGGTGTAAAATAGCCAGTTCAGTTGATACGTGATAAAACTATCGACTCACCGCTAGTTCGTCCCTCACTCCTATAGCACGAAGCCGAAGCCGTGTGCGCCTAGTAATAACGCCGGGTGCGAGCCGCGTGAATATTCACCTGGGACCTTTTCTCGTACTCGTAGGATTTTTCCGTTACCGTTTACCGTTTTATGATCTTTCCGTTATATTGCTAATCGTCGGCTCGGCTGCAACGATGCATTTTATTCCTACATATCATACAACTTAATTTACTTCATACGCTTCTTGCGTTCTTATCATTAACTTACTCTAGTAAATCTAAATAGTTAACAATTAAACCGCGCTGTTCTTGCTCTTCAACTTATTCAAATAATCGATTAACAACTTGCGCTTCCATATTATTTAACTATTTTAATATTAGTTATTGTGAGCGGGTTTGGATTCACGTATTTGGCAGCGTCTCTAAACAGGCCATGTTTCCACGGCACATAATCCTCGTCATCTGCTCTGTGACCTAGATGACGGTACAGATTCCCATTCTCAAACAGGTAGTCCGGGAATTTCTCGGGGCTCTGAGCCATTCTCTCCAGCATACTGGAAATCCATTTACATGGGGATGCCTCCACCACTGCTTGTTGAAACGTTTCCATAGGCTGTCTCGACAGTGCGTCGGCCATTACGTTCACCTTCCCTCGGCGGTAATGGACGTCGAATTGGAACTGCGTAGGCGATGACGCGCTCTTGTCTATCCATCACCTGTGTCAGGATAGCACCGAGGCCGTAATCGCTTGCGTCAGTCTGAAGGGTGAACTTTTCGGAGAAGTCGGGACACGCCAGAACCGGGGCCGTCGTCAGCCTCTCTTTTAGGTAATCCAGAGCCTCCTGTTGTTCTGCGTCCCACGACCACTTCCGTCCCTTCTTCAGCAAAGCCGTCATCGGTTGTACCAACGACGCGAAGTTCGGCACAAACCGACGATACCAGGAGCCATTCCTAGGCATTGCCAGAGCTCCTTCAGGTTCGTTAGTGGCTTCAACCTTCGAATCGCTGCAACTTTATCCGGATCGGTCTTTATACCCTCATCGCTCACCACGTGCCCCAAGTACACTAACTGTCTCTTGAAAAATGAACACTTCCTACGGTTCAGTTTCAGGTTCGCCTCCCTGAGCCTCCGGAATACTTCCTTTAAGTTAGCCATATGCTGTTCCTTAGTGGCTCCTATGACGACGATGTCGTCGAGGTACGCAAACGCGTGTGGCTCCATCTCCGGCCCGATGACGTTATCCAAGGCCCTTGGGAAATTAGCGCACGCGAAGGGCAGTCTAAATGGCATCACCCGCCATTCGAACAAGCCTCTTTCCGGCACCGTAAACGCTGTGGCTGGCAGTCGAATTGGCATGCTTGGGCGGGAGACATTACACGCCAATGCCTCCGTTACGATCTTGGCTGTAGCTCCGCTTGTCCTTGGTATCGCTTGATCCACCCAGCCCAAATTTGTTATGATCTTACTGGTTGACGGCCTTACATCTTCCGGAGGCAATCGTCTATCGTCATCTGGTTTCACCTTGACTCTCCGTTTCTGAGTCCGTACCTTCCCTGCTGCCTTTCGCTCCGACGACTTTGTCAGTGCCTCCCTTCTCAACTGGGATTCGCCCCTTGGCGGTTCCTCAGTTCCAGGGGGTCCATTGCCTTCCTGGTCGATACTCCTCTCTTGAGACTTAATTGTGCGTATCCACATCGAATCCTAGTGCCGACCGTGCACAAACAATCCATGCCCAGGATCATCTGGTCCAGCATAGAGCCCATGATGAGTAATGACATCTCCACCTTTCGTCCGGCCAACCCGATTTCGATCCTCAGTACTCGCTTTATCTCCAGGGCCGAGCCATCCGCCAGTCGGATTTGTGCCTGAGCCTCCTGCATTTTTCCGTACCTTGTCAGCTTCTGAGCGCACCTCTCGCTCACGAAGCTCCTGGTTGCGGACGTATCGATTGTAGCTGATAGTTTATCTCCTCCTACTTCTACCGTGGCTACGATACGGCCGCCTTCCACACCTAACGGTCCGTCTAATTCCGGGTTGTAGGGGCGCTGGCGTCGACCCGGTTCCGACCTAGGTGACGCCCCTGCGCGTATCCCTGGCTGTTGCTTTGGCAGCATTCCTGTGAGCTTAGGCCTCTCGCGCCGCAGTGCCGGCAAAAAACCTGGCGGGGATTGTCGCAATCTTTGGCAAAATGCCCTTCGCCTCCGCATCTAAAACATACTCGCCGTTTGTCGAAAGCTGCATTCTTTCCTTGCCCGATCCTTCTATGCGCAGCCTCCTCGCAGTGGGCTGTGGCTGGTGTTGGGATTACTCCTCTTTTCTGCTCCTCCAATGCCGGTTGCGGGGCTGTTCGGAAAGGATTGTAAGTCACACGCGGAGCGCTACTTATATTTTTATACCGTATCCGCAGCTGATCGTGTGTGGCTCGTGCGTCTGCAGCTCCATACTCCTGACTTTGCCTTTTTACCCTTTCGTAGTCGACCGCCATCTGGGTGAGCTGGATGATGTGGGTCTCGTACACCCGATGAAACTCTCTAGCGGCGTCGTACCCAGCGTGGTGCATCATCTCTCTCAGCTCGATCAGGAAGTCTTTGAAGCTTTCTCCGCTTCGTTCTCTGAATCTGGTCCTCCAGATTCTCCAAATATCGTGGCGGCAGGAAAAATTCCAGGAACTCCGTCCGAAAAAGGATCCATACCGCGCCTCGAAGCCGGCTTGTTAGAAACCAGCGAGCCGCCCTATCCGTCAGCACCTCGTCCATGGCCCGGGATAATCCATCCAGATCTATGCCGTAGGAAATGGCTCGCTCCTCGAGTGACTCCAGGAATGACAAGGGATCTGTCCGCCCGTCAAACCGTAAGCCCCATTTCCGCACCTATTCGGGCACGATCATGTATCCTCTCGTCTCAGGCTGTTGGCGTGGTATAGGGGATTCGGTAACAGCCACCGAATGTGCTCTGGGTAGTGTCTCTTCGGGACCGTTACCCCTTCCTCCATATCCGCCGCCTACCTGTATCTGCGGGACAGCCAGATTCTGTTTAAAGTCGCCGGAGGTTGAGACCGAGTTACTGGATCCGCCGAGAGTCCATGCATCAACGCCCTTAGCGTAGTGCGCCTCCAACTCTACCAACCGGGTTCAAACCTGGGTCTGATGCATACCCTCCTTTATGAAAGCAGAAAGACGCTTACGCAACTCATCAACCTTCCCATTTCGGTCTAAGCCGAACTCAACTGCTAAGTCCTCCAATTCTTCTTTACGACGGAAATGGACCCAACGGGCCCCTACTACAGGATTCTTACACCCGCTCGTGTCCATCGTTCGTTACCGTTATTTTTTTTTTTTTCCTATTTAATTTAACGACAAATTTTTGAAACAAAATTTTCTCTCGCATCCGCACGATTTTATTTCTTTATTTATCCACTATCTTATTTATTTATTTCCTTCTTATATTTTATTTATGTTTTACTCACTATTTTTTTTTTTTTTTTTTTTTATATTAAACTTAAATTTTATTTTATTTATTTTTATTTTAAATTTTATTTTATTAATTTTATTTTAAATTTTTATATTTATTTATTTTTTATTTTTTTTTATTTTATTATTATTTTTATTTTAAATTTTATTTTTAATTAAAATTTTTATTTTATTTTTATTTTAATATTTATTTTATAAATTTTTTTTTATTTTATTTTTATTTTATAAATTTTTATTTTATTTTTATATTATACATTTTTATTTTATTTTTCTTTTAAATTTTCCACTCTTGATATTCTTTCTCTTATTTTCACTTATTTATTTTTATTATCTTATTTGTTGTTGTTATTTTTTTTTCTTTATACACTTTCGTTAAATTTCGATTTACTTCTCTTTATATTCAGCTCGAAATTTTATTTTTATTTCGTTTTAATTTATATATTTATTTCTTCACTTTTATTTTATTTCATTCACTTTTATTATTTTATTTACCTTTAATATTTTTATTTATTTATTGTATCAACACGCCCCTGCGCAACGTCACGTCGTATATACCCCACCAATGAATCGTATACCCTACAAAAAATCTGCTCTCGAACTTCTCGCCTACGATCACACCATTCGCTCGGAGAACGCTGGCTTCGTCGCCCGCCGCTTTCGGCTTCTATGTATGTGAGGCCGCTGTCCACACTAACGGACGCCCGGCTATGCAGCGCAGTCGTCACGTAAGCCACTCTCAGCCGTTGCTATGCGGCCGCTGTTTCGGCTGTCGGCTCTCCGCCCGGCAGCGCAGTCGCTATGCTGCGTATGTAACGGTTGACACCGGCAGCGCAGTCGCGATTTGTTTTCGAGCTCCTTTTCGTCGTCGCTTTGTCCGACGCCTAGACTGGTGCCGTTTTGATCTGTATGTATTAGTGGTTTTGGTTGTCTGTCCGTTTAATATGTACAGCAACCAATACCAAAATTACACCACGCGCCAAAAATATGTGGTCGTCCTATACCTAACAATTTCACTATGTGACCTATCACTGGGGCTTTATGTCACCCGATATGCCACGCCCCTTTTAGCCTCCAGAGTCCCTGCTCGGGCGCCACTTGTAAGGAAGTTCAAAGGCCGAGGTCAAAGTCTCAGTCGGGCCAGGGAACGTTTACAACAAATATTTGTAAATCGCTGGAAAACTGGGTCAAGGGGTGTAAAATAGCCAGTACAGTTGATACGTGATAAAACTAACGACTCCCCGCTAGTTCGTCCCTCACTCCTATAACACGAAGCCGAAGCCGTGTGCGCCTAGTAATAACGCCGGGTGCGAGCCGCGTGCGTATCCCCCTCCGCCGGTCTTGCGGCAGAAGCCGTCGACACGTGCGCTGCCTGCTTTTGCCTAACCGAAGCCGTTGGCGCCCTGCACCTATGTGAGGCCGGAGCCTTTCACACCTTAACACCTAGTTGCACCGGGAATGAACCTCAGGCGCACCACCTAATCGTGTTGGGCAAAACCACAAGCACGCAGCCTAAGTGCACAAAGCCGAAGCCTTATACGCACTCGAACTAACTTATTAGAATTGGTATTTAAATGAACAGATTCATAATTATTAGCACATTTTTAGCATAATACAACATATTGATGTTTTATTTTTAAATCAAGTAAGCAAATACTCAAAATATTACTATAGAAACTCATCCAAATTTGCAGGGTATGCCAACATCGACTAATAATAATTTTGTAGCGACGATCTTTAACGGGTCCGCGGCAAAATTGTATAGCCTGCGCACACACATGCATGTACATACATACATATTAATATATGTTTGCAATTTCAATGGCTCGTGACCTATCTCAACATTTCCATATAAATTGTGTATTTGTATTAAACAGGCATAAGGATGATTTTGGCATTTTAATTTTATTAAGATGAAAGTGCTTTTATATGTATGTACATGTTAAGTATCTATCTATCTATCTATAGAATTGTTGTCGTTTAAAAAATTATGAAAAATGCAACAGCAAATAATTATATTCCATGTTTTGTCAATATTGTTGTTCAGACCATTTCCAATGCGTCGTAAGCGTGCTTTTAAATGACCAAAAGCGTTCTCCACTACGCGTCTTGACCTGAACAACTGGTAGTTGAAAGCACGCTGATCTGCCGTAAGTGAACGTGAAATTAATATGGTTTGACGTTTCTTCTTTTAACATGACCTTCAATTTACTCTCAGAAAATATCTGAGAGTCGTGAAAACTTTCAGGACAGCCGATGTTAACATATATAAACCTGTATCTACAATAAAAATAATTTCATAAGAATACGGCTTAAAAATTATAAACTTCTTACCGGTGATGGGCCAAAGCAAAGCGCACCGTTTTATACCATCCCCTATAGTTGAAGTAATCAACCGCATCTTTTGCCTTTGGCCGCTCTTTAATGTGGCACCCATCTGCCACAAATTCATGTTATGTGTAATTTATACCAAAAACTTAAAAAGTGCATTTACCCATTGCTCTGAAATACTGCGGAAATCCGAGCTTCTCAAAAACCTTCACACATTCCTTGACCTTGCCATCTGTCAAGAAATTATATTCTGCTGCCATTTTTGATACTACTCAAAGCAGATCTCATCCAAAATCTTGCAAACCATTGTCTTGGAAACACCAAACAGCCTGCCAATAGTTCGGTATTCCACAGATGAGCCCAGTGTATAAAGGCCGATGGCGATTCGCCAGAACAAAGTGTCTTGTTTGGCCAGGCCAGACAACCGCTCAACCAACATTGAAAGTTGCGCCTCTCTACACGAAAGTTTTCTCGAAACATCTCTTCAGAGCGAAGAATTACGTCCGACTCCCGAGTTGCCATGACGTTCCTATTAAATAAATAAATTTTAAACAACATAGCTTCTGAATACTACTAATGCAATGTTTACAAACGTCTAGACGCTTCGTGGGCTACGCTCGTCGACTGTCCCTCAGGTTACATTGCACATAAACTGCATAACTGCACTTAAAATAACACTAATTATTTAAATCCAGTTTTTTATTTAATTAAATTGTTTCTAATCTTACTGCTTGTAAACAAACGATCAGCAGATTGCAAATTATTTAAATCCAGTTTTTTATTTAATTAAATTGTTTCTAATCTTACTGCTTGTAAACAAACGATCAGCAGATTGCAAACCAGTGCAGTAGAAACACCATTCAAGACCTATCGCGTCAGTCTGTTATCGATAGCATGACGCGTTTGTGTGAATATCGGTTATTACTTAATATACATACGCATACACATCCAAGCGTTTGTTAAGAAATCGGCTATAATAGATATATACTTTGTGTTAATGTGTTTCCGTGAACTCGATTATAAAACGCACCATAGTGGAAATCTGCTATAATAAAATGTATACTATCGATAAGCATCGATTTTTTCATTAACATCATATTTTGCTTGTGTAAACAAGTATATATGAATACTATTCTGATAAGATAATTAATGTTTGAAATGAGTTCATGTTTTTCAGTGAACACACATACACAAACTCAAAAATCTAAGTGTGAATCACTTTTTGTATTACTGTTTATAAAGCAAAAGTTAAAGAATGACAACTAACGTTGAAAAGGACTTTTTTCACTTGGTATGTAGAGATCCACACATCTGTAACTACAAACATATGTAACTACCATATGTGTATGTTTCTTTGTGGGTAATAACTTTTTGTACAAATGTAATTTATCATTATCTATCCCATTTACTTACATACATATCTACATATGAATGTATGCTGTTATGAAAGAAAATATGTATATCTTTCGTACAATGATTTTGTTTCACTAAACATATGTATTTACATATATATTTATGTATAAATATATTTTATATATATAAAACTGTTCCACCTGACTGACTGATTGGCGACTTACCCCCAGCTAGAAACGTAAAATTTGAGACAATAGCTTTCTATTAGATCGTTGGTGAGTACTCTGGAAAAATTTGATTAAAAATATAATGGGAAATTTGTGAAAATTGCATTTGAAAATGCCAATACATGCATTTGAAAATGCCAATTTTCTATCAACCGCTATATAACCGCTATGTATTATATAAATATTTTAAAAAGCAATCGATCAGTGTGCATGCTGTATTGACGTTTTACTACATAATGATCAATGGTCGAATAAGCACATTTCGACCGATTGTTCCTATGGAAACTATAAGATAGTGGTCCGACTTTTATAAATCGGATTGGTCAGATTATAATACTACATCGATATGCCAAGTTTGGTTTTAATAACTTAAAAAACAATTTATTTCATGAAGCTTAGTGTGTAAGTAAAAGTTGCACCTTAGATCGAATTTTCTTATGCCTTTTAGTAGGACATTATTATTAATAATTTATTTTTGCATAAATTTATATTTTCCACCTGTTGTACCTAATATTAGAGTTTTACTAAAAAAGGTACATTTGCGACATTCAATTGGCTACAAAGCACTTTAAAACTAGTAAAAGTTAAAACATTAATGGCTAAAATATGAATCCCTGCTCCGTTCTTTATATCATTCAAAGCATTGTAGGCAACTCTAATCTGCTTAATCTCAGCTGCAACGCTCCAAACATGATTTTCACAGTCTGGGATGATCAGCATGTTGTCCCAAAATTAGGGAAACTCTATAAAATGGATTTAAATGTGGTTATATCAATTAAGGATAAGCCGGCCAAAAAATATAGTACAAAAAACCTTGCTGGTAACCCGATTTACTCTATTTGCAGGCTCCATAAGTAGAAGCAAAAATGAAGGAATATAGGAGCTATAAGATATTGTGAAAAGACTATAAGCAAATTGTTGTTTCATTAATTCGGTCGACGAAAAGAAGCATAAGTATACTCTTAACCCAATTTACAATTTCAAGGGTATATATGCACTTCGTACAATTAGGTGTTTTACATAAACAAATGTTTTATAGTGAATATGGCGCGGGCACTTCTGTTGTAGAATATGATCAGTTTTGCTTTCAATGGAGTGGCTACCCACGCCAGCAGAGGTAGAAAAAAGTAAATTAGCAAAGTAAAAGTGACGCTGAAAGAAACGTCATTACTTTTGTGGTTCATTGAAGTTCTAGTAATTGCTTTAGAGAATTTCGGCATGTCAATTTTCATGATTGTTGATAACTGAGCAAACCAGGCAACAAAATTAAGTTAACAACAGCTTAAAAGCAACACAAACTGTAAAAGTCTGCCAAATAAATACATTTATTTTTAATTCAAATAATCAACATTATCAAGGTACATCAATGCATAACATTTTAAAATTAGTCGCATTAAAATATTCCTTCAAGTTTCGCTAAAATCAGTGTTTGAACGGTTCGGCCTGAAAGCGACTTCTGTGACATGCGAATGCCTTGGTTTTTTGTAATTATCTTGAAAACGAACAATTGCCCAAAATCAACTTTAGCACCAGTCATAGTGCTAATCAAGTGCTAGAAGTTTAGCCTTTTGTCAAAATTGTTATGATTTTTTGATGATGGACATATTAGGAGACTTAAATACATACAGAACCTTGCGACAAGACCCTACCCTTCGATTTACCGTAGAGGTTGAAAGTGACAAAAAATTATCTTTTCTTGACGCCGCTGTACATAGAATAAACAATAGACTAAAAATAAACTGGTACCAAAAAACCATGTCATCTTGACGTATTATAAACTATCACTGAAAACATCCGACGAATATGAAAATTAATACCGCAAACAACTTGATAAAAAGGATATTGAATAGTGACCCGATTTTTCACGAAGAAAACAAGAAACTATTATTAAAATACTTAAGAACAATGACTTTCCAATTAATTTTATAGCAAGTCTATTAAAAGACAATAGTCCGAAATGATCAATGAAAACAACAGATACAAAAGGTCAAACTATATATAAATCAGTTATAAATATACCACACTACTCCGATCGCCTAGCGGGATCCGATTGCTAAAACAAAAACGATACAAAAATTGCACATAAACCAACATACACAAACAAGATATTTTTTTTAATAATATGAAAAGTAAACTGACAATAATGGACAAGTTCAATGTAATATATAGCATACCATGTGACGGAGACGGAACCAATATATGCAATAAGGTATATGTTGGTACCACGAAGACAAAATTAAAAGCTAGATTATCTGGACACAAATCCGATATAAAACGAAGGCACGAAAATATAATCCAAAAAACAGCGCTTACAGCTTACTGTACTGAGAGCGGACACTCTCCCGACTTTACAGCAGTCAAAATACTACAACAAGAACAACACTACAACAAACGTTTTACTTTGCAGATGCTGCATATAATTAACACATTTATTTATTAACTAGACTAAACTATAAAACAGACACTGAGAATTGCGCTCCCTTGTATAGACACCTACTCGACCAAAACAAAAACAGACGACAGTATTAAACTCCACAGCTGACGAACTGGAATGTATGTAAATAATATGACGAAAGTAAGCAGAAAAAAGAAACAACTAGTGTTTTTATATTAAAAAACCTAATTTGACCTCGAGCCGACTAAACTCATCTCCTTTTGTCAAAATAAATTAATGTTTTGGCATATGCTTTTTTTCACTTTGAATGCGTACGAATGTCGCATTCGACATTAGAGAAATACTTATATGTTCATTGTTAAGTTTGTCACGAAATGTCTAATGCATAGAAGGAGACATCTGCGACCCCATGAAGTAAATATACTCTGGTTTAGGACGACGAATTGAGTCGATATATATCATATAAATCCCACAAGAACAATCGGTTAATACATGAGTTGTAGGAAAGACCTTTTTTTTTTATAATTACAGAACCAAACACACTAGTCCGATGAATTTTTGTTATGTAGACAATCTAATAAATTTTTATTGACTATATTTTATAGGCCCCATAGAAACAATTTTTTTTAAAGATTTGACGTTTTTAGAGGTATCTCAGTCAAACTCCTAAACTCTTAATTATGGTCTAGATAATCTGCACTTCTTGATTTAAATGTGTATATTACTGATTGTAGTGTGTCACATTCTCGGGTATACTCGACTGTCACATATACTTGGAGTTGCTTAATTCAGATTTTTGCCTAGCTCTTCACGCTCAATTAGATCCTAAAATCTCTCGCAATATACAACACTTATTACAAGGTTTTATTTAATCTTTTGTATTTTCAGACTGTGAGTGTAAGCAAAGCTCTTAATGGAATAGAAGCGCCATTAAAGTCGAAACATGCTCGTTCGGTGATTATAATAATTCACAAATCAAAGGAATCCAATACATTTTGGGCAATTATTACTCGTCAACCTATAATGGAAAATAGATTTACGGCTTGGAAGTTTTGTCATCTATTGCATAAAGTTTTAAGAGAAGCACATGAATGTGCTCTTCAGCATTCTCAAAATCATAAAAAAATGATTTTAGAGCTTGGAAAGTCGTGGGGTCACCTACAAGATGACATTGGGTATTGTATTAATGCATATAGCAAGCTCTTAGTAACAAAGCTTAACTTTCATGAAAAGAACCGAATGTACCCCGGATCCCTAATAATAACGTTTCACGAAATTGCTGCGGCCGCCGATAAGGATTTAAATTACTAGTAAGCATTTTTTTTTTGTTCTAATAAGTAATTATATACAATTTATGTTTATTTTTTTTAGCTTTCAGTTATGTGTGGAAATTTTTGACTATTTGGAGGATATTATTGCTTTACAACTTGCAATTTTTTCTTCAATTAATACATATCGCATATCGTCAATGACACAACAAGGTCAATGCAGATTAGCACCTTTAATTACGATTATACAAGATTCAAACCCGTTGTATGATATAAGTGTTAGACTTATGTTTAAACTTCATGAAAATTTGCCCAATGATGTCCTTTACGGTCATAGAGAAAGATTTTGTGACATATTTGTTAAGTTAAAATTATTTTATGAAAATGTAAGGCCTCTGCAATATTTTAGTAACGTTATAAGTGTTCCTCGGTTGCCAGAACAGAGTCCAAACTTTAAGTCTCAGATAGATTTTGGGAGCTATATACCTCCTGTAGTATTTGTTAATTCAGACCCAGATCCACCAGTAGATGATCTTATTGACACTAACGTTTCTGACAATATTGTTGAACAAGATCAAAATTTAAGTCAACGTATTACTCTCCTCGAAAATATGATTGAAGACAGAAATGAAACTATTGATAAACTGAGAGAAAATATAGAGACCATGAAAAGTAATTTCGATGGATTACAACACAGCTATAAACATGACATTCTGGAGCTTCAAAAGAGTAATACTGCATTGTATACTGATTTGGCTTCAGCAAAAGAAATGTACTCAAATTTACGCATGCAAAATGATGATTTGGAACTTCAATTAACTAACAATCCTAATTTAATTCGTAAGTAAAATTTTACAAAATATGTATATGTTTTTATAAATACCGTTTTCAGAACCCAAGATTTTAGGATGATTGTTTGGTATACATTTTTACACCTTGCAATGGCTACAAATGGGTTATAAAACAGTGTAATTGTATGTAGAAGGTGAAAGGAATATCATATAAAGTATAAATACTCTTAATTAATAGCCGAGTCGAACCAGCCCTGAATGTCCTTCCGTTCGTATGAATTCAATATAAAGCTCAAAGGTACATAAAAAACAAGTGTGTGCCGATTAGAAGAGTTGTCTAATATAGTATATATTTCTTTACGGATTAAAACATAAAATAATGCTCCGATATTTACCACATTAAACTCAAGTGGCAAAAATATATGTTTTAAAAGTTAGTTGAAAACTAAACAAAAAGCCTAAATAGCAAAAAGAAATTAAGTTACTGGACAGCGTCCTCCAAATCCAAGATCATTAACAGAAACATCAATCACAAAAATTAGCAGCCGAAATAGACGCTATTTTTAGAGCATCGCAAAAACGATTTGCCAGCGCTTTAAAAAGGCACGAGCCCAATATCCCAGCTCAAAAAAAAAAAAAGGTGGCTTCATCCGGAATTTACTCAAGTTTACATGATGGATGACGAACTGCTCATTTGGTTCTGAAGCTCCCAATTAAAATTGTCGAAATTGAAACTCCTACTTGCAATATCATTACAAATTCTGACAGTAAAATATTTAAAATAATTGTATGGGCAGAGTGCACAATAGGAGTAACAACTCACTTGAAAATTTTTTTTTAAAAATTGGTTAAAATGCTAAGAATAAATTAATTTATTGGGCAACGTACTCCATCTCCAAGATCAGCAAAAGGAAAGTCTCAACAAGTAGTGAAACAGTAGCTGCGACCTTCACTTCGACAGCAGAGGAAACAAGAATAGCCAACTCTTTGAACATAATTATTTTGTATTAGAATATATGAATCATGAAAATGTAGCTGCAATTTGGAATTTGAAAAGATAAAAAGTTTAATTTGTTAGCTGGTTGGGTAGTACTATTTCAACTGCTGCTCAGCAAGTCTTTTCATTAACCTTTATTATAATTTATTTTTGTTCAAACTATTTGTATATGAGTGGTGCCTGGTGGGAATTGAGCCCGATCACTGTCGTGTGTTAGGCGGATGCTCTGTCCACTGAGCTATCAGGGATTGCATAGATCCCCGGCAACTAGTTACTTATATCAACAGACCCGTTTAAAAATTATAATTTTTAAGCCTGCGCTCACAGTTTTTTTCTGATCATTTATCCAAGTTCTTAACTGAACAATTATATTTTTAGATTAATCCGTTTTAACAAACTCGCGCAAATAGAAAATATATATGGTTAAAATATTTTTATCATTTTCTTTGTGCGTCGAGCTACGACATATTTATTTGTATATATCTGTTTAAAATAAAAATACGTTAATTATTTTTATTATTAACCATATATTTATAGAAAAAGTATTTGAAGAAGAAGAGAAGCAGAAGTTATCATCAGAGAAATTTAATAAGTTAAAACTTATGTATACTCAAATTAGGGATGAGCACATCAATTTGCTACGTCAGGTAAGACTACTATTTACATTCATATATAATACCCTTGCAAATATGCTGTGAAAATTACAGCAATGCTTTTTTTGAGACATCTGTATATATAAAACTCTTGATCCTGACTGACTGACTAATTGGCGACTCACCGCAAGGAAAAAAGGTTGAAGCTAGAAACGTTGCTCATTCCTCACTTCGAACACGATCGGTTTCGATCACAATCAGCTTCGGTAGGATCATCTTTCAATCACCATACTCAAAGCAACCAATCAGCAACAGATCATTGACAAACACAATCCTGTGAATTGATCGAACTCGTTTGGTTTCGAGCATGCAACACGGTCGGTCATGTTGGTGCTAAGCGCTGTGATTGGATTGTGAACAAAATTTTAGGGTGGGTGATCGAGCCTGCAAGATAATACTCGTAGCAGCTCTCTGGTTCGTACATGTTATATTTATTCTTTTAAGTATTCTTATTATTTTTTCTAAGTCAAGTACAAATACTTTGAAAGTAAAATATATTAATTTTATTAAAAATACATTCGAAAGTTAGTGAAATTGCAATTAAAACTTGGGAATTTTATATGCATGCGTTTGTGTATTTGCATTTATTTATTGCCATACATGATACATTTTTATGTATGTGCGTAAATATACCATAAACTTCTATCCTTCTCACTATTTCTCTATCGGCTTAAATATAACTGGAAGCGACAGAAATACCGATATTGCTTGCATTCACACCTCTGCTTAGTATGTAAGCATGTGTTCAGCTTACACATTTTTTTCAAAATTTTGGGATCCTCTTCAAACAGCAGCGAAATCAAAATAATTATCGATATCAATATTTTATTTAACAAATTTGCTTACTTCACACTGTTGACGATGGAGTGTTTATTATATTGATCTTATAATATATATGTATATGTTAAATAACAATCGATCAGTGTGCATGCTATTGCTAGTGACGATTTACTACATAATACTGTTGATCAATATTCTATTATTCAATGAATTTGAGTATCTATGTTTACTTGTGGACCAAATGGGTTAGAGACATTGTTAGTTTTTTATACCCTTGCAAAAGGGTATTATAATTTTGTCTCGAAATGTGTAATGCATAGAAGGAGACGTCTCCGACCCCATAAAGTATATATATTCTGTATTAGGATGACGAGCTGAGTCGACATAGCCACGTCCGTCTGCCATTTTTTGAACCGATCTTTCCGGACATCTGTCCGTCTGTCTGTTTCTATACAAACTAGCTACGCTATATTGATCAAATGTCAGAATCAGTCCAATCGGACCACTATATCATATAGCTGCCATTGGAAAGATCGGTCGACATGACCATGTCCGTCTGCCTGTCTGTCCGTCTGTCTGTTTCTATAAAAACTAGTCTCTCATTTTTACGCTATATTGATCAAATGTCAGAATCAGTCCAATTGGACCACTTTATCATATAGCTGCCATTGGAAAGATCGGTTCAAAAAAAAGGGTTTTTCAAGATATCAAAACCAAATTTGACATATCAATGTAGTATTACGATCTGCTCAATCCGACCAAGTTTCATCAAAAACGGATCACTCTATATTCTAGCTCCCATTTTAATTTTCCTACTTAATTTATATGTTATAGTAATAGTTATTGGGTTTGGTTGGGATATAAAAAATTATCCATGCAACAATACAACTTTTCTCTAAATACTGTAATTTTTTCCCAAAAATAAAACGATAGTCCTAAATGAACGGTTTCAAGTTGAAAAACCTATTTCGGGTCTTAGCAGTCGAACTGCATCATTAATTTTGCCTATCACGATGGTTTTATACAATGCTTGACCAAAAATTAATTTCTTTTTGGCAATTAAAAAAAGTTTCCATTTTGAGCTGAGTTTTAAAACATTTTACTCGATTTCAGTTGAATTAACTTTCACCTATTGTGGTTTTCAAATAATAATTAAGAGATTTTCTTGACTCCGCCACTTGACACTTGGTTCTTTTTCCCGGTACCTCCCTCAACATAAATCAAATACCATCATTCTGCGACAAATATTTTTTATTGAGCGTTGGCGTATTTACTGCTAGAAGTAATTTTTCTGAATGAGAGATAGCACAAATTTGAGGCAACTTCGAGTCTATTTAAAATAAGGCACTATCTCGTCATAACTTGTTTGTGGTATCGGCAGTCACTTTACAATTTAACAAAGGTCATGCACTTTGGCTTTCACTGCAACTCTGTGTTGTTATTTTTGATTCTGTGTTTTTCCATTTCTGTGTTTTTCCATTTATATAAACGTAAAGATCTAGAAAGCTATTGTTGCTAGATATACAAAATTTGTTATAAGTTTCCTCCATGCAGATCATGCTTATTTTAAATGTCAAATACTTGCCTTAAATACCGGGAATTGTATTACGAAGATAAGTGGACTTCATCCTTACAATTTGGTTTTTATTGTCTTGCACTAGATCATTTTTTATCGTTTAATTTATCTCTAAACTTCTTCAACGTATACTTGCAATAGGATGGTTTGGGAAAATTTGTGAAAGAAATTGATTTTTTCGTCATATCGAAGTTGAATATCAGCGATATGTACAAAGTGGTTCACCGGATTCACGAAACTCATTTTAATATT
The DNA here is from genome assembly GCA_035043045.1 of Hirtodrosophila alboralis. Classification (NCBI taxonomy): domain Eukaryota; kingdom Metazoa; phylum Arthropoda; class Insecta; order Diptera; family Drosophilidae; genus Hirtodrosophila; species Hirtodrosophila alboralis. Next base: position 405,198 of record JAWNNH010000855.1, on the reverse strand, counting down.
TTTTACCAATAAGTTTTTCCTTCTTTATTGAATTAAAAAAAATCTTTAAATTAATAGTTCTTTTAAAAAATATTTTTGGACGAGGTCTTCAAAAATTGCAAATAAAATAATAGGACACTTAAATATGGACAAGAACCAAAAATTTGTATTTAACAAATACACTTACGTAAATTTTAAGGGTTAATTATTATAAATGTTTATAACTAAATTATTTTAATAATGTCCACCATTTTTGGAAATAATTTTATAAATCCTGTTAAGAGGTGAGTCATATAGTGCCTTTATTTGCACTTACCATCAAAATATGCAATTTTTGAAGACCTCGCGCAACAAAATTTTTTTTTTAATAAACCGTTAATTTTAAAATGTTTTTTTTTATTTTAAAAAAGAATGAAATACTCAATGGAAAAAAATATTGGCCTATTGATATAATTTTTTTGTTTCAATAAAATAAAAGTAAATTCGTTTTAAATTGCTTGTCCCTATTCAAGGGCAGGGCATGGCATGACAGCATGACAAATTAAAAAAGTTGAGTTACATTTGATCAAAATTGAATAAATGTATTTTATAGTTGTCAAACGAAAGATTTTCTCGTCATTTTATAAGCATGTCTGTAATTAATCTTTCAGTTATGTTTTGGAAAGTCGAGTTTGGAATGAACGCTTGCTCTGCCAACTGGTTTTTGGTAGAATATAACAACTTGCGTATCTTTTAATCCAACGTATTTTAACCTTCTACCTGAATAATTATGTTGTTCCCAACGTCACTTTTATTTTGTATTTGAAAAGATCTAGGGGTCATGGTAACGCTTAGGGAAGCCGACGAGTCACTCTTTACTATAATTATGCATCTGTAAGAGTAATCCATCTTTCTAGTTTTCATTAAATGTTTGTTCTTTATTTTCAGCATGGCGAAGTTTCCAAATCTTTAGGAAAAGAAAAGCATACAAATTCTGAATTATCACTGCAGATTAAGGATCTTAATAATGAAATATTAAAAACAAATGAGAATATTGTAGCGGAAAAAAATAATAGCTTGCAGATTTTACACGAACTTGAAAGTCAAAAAGATCGAATTTCAAGTTTGGAAGCCGTTAAAAAAGAAATGAGTTTAAAATATGATACAAGAATTGAAAAAAAGGAAAATGAAAATCTTAAATATGTCAACCTTTTAAAAGAAATTAACATAGAACTCAAAAATGTTCAATTACAACTGAAAGAAAAAGATGATAAACTTGCTTATACAGAACGTTTATTAAATGAAAAAAACAAGGAAATGTTTGAAAACCTTAAAGCGAACGATGAAAAATATTTAAATCTTTGTAATATAAATAAAGAGTTAGAAGAAACAATTCAACGCGATTCAAAGGATTTACGAACAGTTTTGGATGAGACTATAAATAAGCTTCAACAAAAGGAAAATTCATTGCAGGTAACGGATTTTTTTTATCTGTATTTATTTATTTATTTCATGACATGCATTTTATTATTTTATTCAAGCTCATTAACATTACGTTTAAATCAGTAGTATGCAGGGAACGAAAATAAATTTTCTTGATCATATCAGATATATGACGGTTAATTTTAGTCTTAGTTAAACCAAATTGTAATAATTTCTAAAAATGTATATTCAAGACTTTTACAAAAGAAACTGATAAATAATTGTTGTTATTAACTTTAATTGTACCCATGAACAATAATAACTTAAACTGATGATAATTTAATAAGTCTTCACATAACAATGAAAACTGAGATTACATTTTTTAGTCATTCATAACAGTTGTTGAAACGAATTTGAATTCGACCTTATTGCATTATCAGAGACTTGATTAACTTCTACCATTTTTGCCTGCGAATTTCTATCAAATACTTTATATATAGATTTGCCTTTATATCGACTCTCCAATCATAACGTATCTACCTTAATGTGCCTACTGATGTTGAAATTTTTGATATTAAGGTAATTTTTTCAACTCGTGTAATTTTTATCACTTGTTCTTACATACTTTCATCTTTTAATACAAGTTAATATGCATCGTATTGCTTCTATAAAAGAAAGATAATGACCTATTTGTTGTATTGGACTATTTATTTCATGGTCGTTTTTCAGTAAAATCACAATGACATTTTAGATTGCATTCAATTTTTGAACTTTTCAATTGCACTATATAAAATGAATGAAACAGAATCCTGGATCTGGGTTTTGTCAATAATTTCTCAAATACTACCGTCTCTAGGTCATTTCCTCTATCAGTCCCTAAAGATTGACATCATCATGCCATAGAAATTTCTATCTGTATTTTTAAAGCTTATAGTCCGCCATTATTAAGTCAACAATTACCATGTCGTTGCTTTCGCAATGTAAACTATTACTTGCTTAATGAAATTATTTATGCAACTGACTGGTCCGTTTTATATATAGCGCCTGACGTTTATATTGCTCTTAGTATCTTTTATAAAACCTTAAACCCACTTTTAGATGTGTGTATCCCTAACTCTATCCCATTTTCTGGTTCAGCAAAGCTTGGTTAACGCCTCAACTCTCTTAATTAAAAAAATTAAGTCAAAATATTTTAAAATATTTAAGAAGTCAATTTTAAGTATTGACTGTAGTTTTGTTTTTTTACTCTTCAGATAACAGTTATTGAAGACTTTCTGTATAAACTTTTTTGATAACTGTTATTGGTTAATTGAAAAACAAAAATCTGTGATGACTTACATAAGACTTTTATTTTTTGATAGAAAAAAGTCATTTAAGACTTATATTTTAAAAATTTTTTTTAGGTTTTGGTTCAAGAGTGGCACATATATAAAATATCTCTTTCTTATTGTATCCTGAATTTATACCAACTTATCCTATAACACTTATCGAAACCATATTTCTTGCCCAGCTTATCGTTAATCAAAATAACCACTTTTGGATCCGATGTCCTTACTTTGCCTTAACAGCAAAAAAATACCAAATACCGATATTTGGTATTTTTTTGCTGTTAATTAAGACGAGGAAGAACTTTCCACATAAAATCCTAATATATTTAGAATCTAGAATTATTAAAAAAAATTTTTCATTTTAATTATTTCCAAATCTCTAATGGCTTTAAGATATAGCCTCGCAAAAGTTTAAAAATTTGTACGCGTGAAATTAAGCCACTGAGTTTCATAATCATAGACACCTTGATTTTTGTTAATATTTCAAAATACATTTTGCTTAAAAATTGTTTTTTAATATAATATTATTTATATTATTTTAGTATTTATTTACTACTGAAACTTATTTGTTTTCTTGCTAAGAATATTATATTATTATTTTTTTTTTTTGTTAAGTTTTTGTTATTATTATTGTTTGTTAAGTTTAATGTAAGTTGTTGAGAAATAACAGTAAAATTAAATGTTTCCCAAATAAAAAAAAAAATAATAATAATATAATATTCTTAGCAAGAAAACAAATAAGTTTCAGTAGTAAATAAGTACCAGCTGGTTATTCTAACAAAATTTATTTAAGAAAAATTATTATTTGGGCGTTTTATAAACATAAGACACTTTTAGCAATACAGAACAATCTTTTTTTCGCTCAACTTCTTTAAGAGTTTGGTATCCAGCTTATCCCATTCGGTCAAATAACCGTTTTTACCTCGTCAATGGTGTTCAATTGTCGATTTTCAGCGTAAACACGTCTTACTAATATACCCCACACATTTTCCATGGGATTTAAATTCGGAGAACAAGCCGGCCAGTCCATTCTTTGGATAGAGCAATCAGTTCGTTTCTCTTGTTGTAATACAAGTGGTTCTTCTCTTTTTGTTTCAATATACGGAAGGAGACAGCTTTCTAATACACGAATATACTCCCTGCTATTTATTCGTGATGATGTCAACTTTAGCTCCAACGTGGATTTGCTTGTGCCGTGGCAAAGGATGTGGTGCTTTCAACATTTTCAAGAACTTAATACACTTGCTCCGCTGCAGGGTGCGCCAAATAGTGGATTTTAATACCTTATTGTCTACAAACGCGGCCAAGCTGGAACAAGATGCGGTTGAGTTCGAACTTTTAGCAATAATTCTTCGCTGATCTCGCATAGAAAGCGCAAGCTTTCTACCAGTTGACTTAAAAACACCGTAATTAATGGAATTCTGCAAACAATTTCGGACTACGCATCGACTTCTATTCATTTTTCTCGAAATTAGAGATAATGATAAAGCAGATTGATTGTACGCCAAAATTTTTCCACGCTCTTCATTCGACAATATTGTACCGCGCGGCATATTATAATAGAACATCAAATAAAATCGCACTTATTATATTTAAACTCACTAAGACAAATTTTCGACAACTGTCTTATTATTATGAAACACCACAAACTGAAGAAAACAGAGCATGCCATGCAAAAAGATAACGGTTTTCTCGAACGCATGCGAGCTGGCGCCAATAACGACTCTTAATAGTAGACAATGAATAACAGAACATGTTTTTTAAAAACCGCTGATTTAAATGCTTTTTTTAATTTTTGTTGAAGTTTAAATTTTAAAGTGTCTTATGATTATGAAACGCACCTTATATATTGACCAAGATCAATAGCCGAGTCCATCTAGTCCTGTCCGTCCGTATGTCTGTCTGTCGGTCCGTCCATACGTGTCTGTATGTACGTATGCTAGAGACACAAATTCTGTAGTGTAGGTAGGTTCCTGTATACCATACGCAGATCAAGTATATTTCGAATTTTGATAGTTCCCCACTTACCTCCGCAAATCAATTAAATCGATTTATAGAAACAATTTAAAGTAATAAAATCTAACCTCCGTAATTCTTATTCTGTGAATATGAATATGGTGTGAATTTTTATCATAATCGGAGAATAAACACCGAAGTTATTGAAGAACACACCACAGCTATTTCCTGAGTCTCCCAGTCTCTTTTATATTCTCTAGAAGGTTTTTTATGAGTCCAGCTTAGCTTTCCGAACTTTATTCTTGAAGCGGCGTAGGCTGACCTTATATATTTATCCCAGATAATATCTTCTTCCAATGTTAATTAAGTTTCTCAGTAGCCCGCACGGATATTCCGAATGCTAACCCGTTGGTATCTCTCACGGGAGATGGGACGAGGATGATAGACTAAATATTTTAATACATTTTCAAATCGATAAACATTTTTAATATCATTTACCTATGTTCGAAGGCATTCACACACACATAACCAAAGGTACTATTTTGACAGGTCCAAAATATAGCTTTTTGTATTAAAAACGGTCACGGCATTCTTTTTTTGTAATTTTATTTTCGGAATGAGCGAGCCATTTTGCACTAACACTCAAAAGAATATAACGCATACAATGAGAACATGTATATACAATATACACGATGAGTAATAAGTCAACGAGCGTCTGCAGGAACTTCTTTCGGATTGCCTCTGCAGAGAGTCTTTGTAGATCACCAAATAGAGACTCACTATCGTGCGCCATGTAAGAGCATAAGCTTGTAAAGCTTTCCCCTACTATGATTGCTGTTTTAGCAGCTCTGCAGAATTTGCATGGCTGATTAGTTCCTCCAGCCCCAATGGTTTGGGTCATTAGTTTCTACAATGGTTTCCATGCCTAGGCGACGTTCTAGCTTACCTGCCCAACATCGCATTTGCCCATTTGTTAAAGGAAATTCAGTTTTTAATTAAGATAAAATTAATACTCAAATTTAATTAAATTTAATAAATGTACAAAAATAATGCATTTTAATGCATAATACTGGCTGTCAACGAATGCATCGCTTAAATGAATATACTCCTCCGAACGCAGTTTGACTTGATACAACCGAATGTAATGAGGGAGTCCATATTTATGGTATAGTATAGAATAGTAAAGTATAGAATCGACAGAATACTGACGCCATTGCATAATTCGCGATATATAGTTGTCAGCTTTTGACGAACCATCAAACGATATGCGTGATAATTCATCGAGATAACATTCTTGTTAGTTCCTTTACATTAAATTTATTCAGTAACAAGAAAGAAACGGCTATCTTCGACACGCCGAATCTATATACCCTTACAATGGTCTCCTAAGAAAATTTTGAAGGCCAACTTTGGTTTTGACATCTTAAAAACAAAGTTTTTCAAACGAGCTATAAGATATAGTTTATATATAAGATATACATTTTTATCAAACTTGGTCAGATTGTACAAATCGTAATTCTACATCGATATGCCAAGTTTGGTTTTGATATTTAAAAACAAACAAAAAAGATTTCCATATGAGAAGTTTTCGACCGATTTTTCCTATAGGAGCTACAAGATATAGTGGTCCGATTTTGTTTAAACTTGGTCAGATTGTACAAATCGTAAATATGCATCGATGTGTTAAGCTTGGTTTTGATATCTTGTAAAACAAAAAAATTATTTATATAAAGGTTAGGTTAGGTTGAACCGGTCAACCACCGTGGTGGTTGCACATAGACCAAAAATTGGTCCTTAGTGGTGTCTGATGCTGGAGATCGTTAGGAAGCGTAGTCCTCTAGTATTTAAATACGCTTTGGAAATGTCAATAACGCATTTGGAGTATGTTTGACCGCTTCTTCCAATGATGCGAGATGTTGGAATCGTTGTTGAGCTAGTCCTGGACAACTGCAAATTAGCTTTTTGACTTGTAAAGGTTTCAGAAACTCCTGGCTCCTTACATTTACAGGAGCTTTCGTCTGTTGTTATTCCTAGTTTTTTAGCGTGAGCTGCTGCCAGGTAATGACCAGTCTATATCAATTTATATCTTCTACTCTTTCGTGTGATAGCCCGACAACTGCTTTAGCTAATCAGTCTGCCATTTCATTACCATCGATGCCCCGGTGGCTGGGAACCAAATAGATGTGCACTATTCTAGTAGTGCTTAAATCATCTCGTGCCTCCCTGCTTGCCAGGACATTTTTGGAGCTCATGGTAGATGTCCGCAAAGATTTTATTGCCGCTTGGCTATCCACGAAGATGTTAATCCGTTTGTGCATTCGGTGTAGCTCTTTGGCTACTACTGCTGCCTTCCGTATCGCGAAAACTTCCGCCTGTAATATGCTGCAGTAGTCAGGCAGTTTGTACGGCGTTCTGAGTTCATATCAGTAAATTGCTGCTCCGACTCCCAATCCATTTTTGAGCCGTCCGTGAATATGTGGACAGCCTGTTGATCTAGGACAGAACGCCAGTCGTCCGGTCGCATTAATGTTGGTGTGACTTTGAAACTGGTCGGAGTAGTCACATAGTCTGTGCTACACTGCATCTCCCTGCCAATCGTGCTATGTCCAAAGCCTTGAAGCGTCATATTTCCAGTTGCACAGAGACGTTGTGCAGTCTTTTGTGCAAGGAGTTCTGCTTGAATGTCCAGGGTGTTGACGCATATTAATGTTTCTAGTGCCTTAGATAGAGTGGTCCTTAACGCTCCCGTTATACAGACAACTGCCTGCCGTTGGGTCGTCTCCATCATCTTGAGGTATGTGGATTTTTCAGTTGCTTGCCACCATACCAGGACGCCGTAGAGTAGGATCGGTCGCACAACTGAAATGAATATCCAATGCATCAGTCGTGGTGAAAGGCCCCAAGTACTGCTCAGCATCTCTTGTGATGCATAGAGCGCTGTTGCTTTTTTCACGCTTTCTACCACATTGAGTTTCCATTTCAGCTTGCTATCCAAAACCACTCCAAGATATTTATCGTGTTTCTTCAATGTGAGCGGTATACCGTTCACTTTTGGCGGGGTCCACTGCGGTATCCTGTATCTCCAAAGAGAATGAGGTCCGTGATGATAAGTTCGGCTTCTTTGGCCCATACCAGTATCTCTTTCAGTGTGTATTCCATGATGGAGCTGAGAGTCGATGGACATTTGCCTGTGATAATTATGCTTATGTCATCCGCATATGCAGTTATCTTAGGCGCTTTCTTTTGAAATTTCTTTAATAGACCGTCTACCACTAGGTTCCATAGCAACGGCGATAGAACTCCACCTTGCGGCGTGTCTCTATGCGCCGCCTCTGCAGCTCAACAGATTGTGTATCCACGAGTGTACTGCAGAGTGGGATGCTGTAGCTCTCAGGCTTCGCATTATTATTTTCGTCGACACATTGTTGATTGCGCCAGAGATGTCCAGAAATACGCCCATAGCATATTCTTGCTGGTGGAGTGCCTTCTCAATTGTGGCTACTAGGGAGTGTATCGCTGTCTCCACTGATTTCCCTTTTGTGTATGCGTGTTGATTTGACTCCATGGTCATACACGCCTTCTATTTAATGTATAGTTCTAAAAGTTTTACAAGTATTTTTAGCAGAAAAGAGGTGAGGCTTATAGGTCTTTAGTCTTTCGGCTGTACGTGACTGCACTTGCCTGCTTTCGGCAGGAACACGACTCGTGCAGTTCTCCAGGCTAGAGGCACGTATCCATACCTCAGACATGCTTTAAACATTGGTTGCAACCATGATAATCCGATATTGGGTCATCTGTAGCATGGCTGGAAATATTCCGTCTAACCCAGGGGATTTGTAGCTCGCGAACAAGTCTATAGCCCACTTAATTTTATTCGGGTTAATTATATCTACAGGTATCTCTGATCCCGTTGTTGTCTCGGGTGTTTCTGGTTCAGTGACTTCTGTGCAGCTAGGGAAGTGCGTATTCACAAGAGCGCATATCACTTCCCTACTGCTTTCCGTCCATCTTCCATCCTCAGTTTTTAGCTGACTGTATGATTGGCTGCCTTGAAAGCAGCTTCCGGAGTCTCGCGGTTTCTGTGACCTTCTCTTTCTGCCGGAGCAGAAGGTTCTCCATGAGTTTTCTTTTGCTTTCCGAGCTTCTTTCTTAAAATTGCGGAGCAGTATTTTATATTTGTTCCAGATGATCTCTTCCTCCGCTTGTTTGTAAAGTTTGAAGAGATCTGTACATCCTTTCTTTGTGTTTTGAGCTCTGGAGTACACCAAGGCGGCTTGGTTCTCTTTTTGCCCTTAGTCGGTCTGCATGATACATGATATGCACCGGTAAAGTGAAGTACGAGCAATTCTAAGGATTGCTCTATATCCTCCTTTGTCGAGATTATTGGCACTGCTTGTAACTTCGTCTCCATTGTATTGCAGAATTTCTCGCAGTCTGTGTTCCGGGAATTTCTGAATACTGTTTGGGGAAGAGTATAATCGAATTCTGCATTGAATTGGATGTACTTGTGGTCTGAGAAGGAAGGTCTCTCAGGGAACCTCCAATCCGTCACTTTTGTACTAATCCCTGATGCGAGCGTTAAGTCTAAAATGTTTGATGAAGTGGGGCCCACATAAGTAGGTTCTACACCAACATTTGCTATTCTTATGTTAGTTTTAATAGAGATAGATAGACTAACCTCCTTAGGTCTGCCTCCGTGACGAGTCGCTTAAGTTCATCGGGTGGTGCCTCACTGTCGTGCACCATGTAACAGGAAGCAATGAGCGTAGGCTCGTCCTTGTGTCCTTCTAGCGCAACGACTGTGAGATCATCTGTGCTGTTATTAAACATAAGGTAAGAATAGATGCATTTCCTTCCGTAGTCGAGTAAAAAATGTTGTAATTGGCTGACTTTAGTCCGGAGACCTTGTTGTCCGCTGCCAACCAAGGTTCCTGAATTAAAGCCTTTGCTCCAGGGCTAGAAGGAGCTCCGCCGATGCCAACTTGCTCTTCTGTAAGTTTAGCTGTAGGATCTCTAGCTGCATGGCTATTTGGATCCTCCAGCTGCGGTGGCTCGACTACCAACGTCACGTCGCCATCCTCTCCTTGCGCTTCATCATTACTTTTGTCATCGGGATTGGCTACAGGGTTCGCATCCTCGATGCCTCTAGCATGAACTCAAGGCCTAGGTCCTGCTCAACCTCACCAGTCTGTAGCGTGTTTCTATTCTCATCATCGGGGTGACGCTTCTTGAGACGCAGGTACACGCTACCCACGCCCCACGCCATCTTCCCGTACCTTGGATACAGCAGGTCCTCGGCTTTATTGCTAATCTGCAGGATCATGTGCTGTCCCTTTTTATAGGGCTTAGCAACATGAATGACCCGCCAATCAGCTGTCGGAACCTCCCGATTCTGCCATTTTAGCAGCTGTCTGCTCCTCTGACACAACTCGCGGGAAGAACACTTTCGCCTTTGGCACGGACGAAATACAAGTTCTGTCCACTACTTCCAGCTTAGCACCCTCCCACGGGGCGGCCATTGCAGCAACCGTTGCAGTCACCCACTCCAAGGTAGGGTCGTCCGTCGTCAGCATATTCACACCATATAGCCAACCTGCACCATTGAAAGTGGTGGGTGCGGCACCTGGCGTCTCCATCCTTCGTAGCATCGCCTCGAGCGGCTTATTCTTCACCAACTTCCACCGCTCTGGCGACATCTTGCCGTTTGTGTTGCTTTTGTCGACAAGAGCCACGTTAAGAATTCGTTTGGCTAAGTCCCGGCCGGACTTCTTAATGGACCAAGGCCGCTTGCTCGCGGGCACTTCGGTCTTGAGCGCTGGCGTTTGGTGGCCATTTGCTTCTCAACCTTGTTGATGTATTTCCCACTACAAGCCTGCATCGTCGGTTTCTGGACAAAATGTTTTCGACCCTTTTTAATCTTTCCTTCTCCTCTGGGGTGAGATCGCCGCTGCTGTTAAGCCGAGCTCGGATTTTGAGAGCCGCTTTATAATTTGCTTTGGCTTTCATGCAATCCTTCGTCCGTTTGGACCCGAGCCTACAAGAGGTACTGGCACCCTCCCGAACTGGGGAGAGCAGAAGTTTGTTTTCGGCCTCTGTCTGTTTGCCTGTTTCTTATCTATGTTGTTTATGGCAATAGCTTTGCAACTACTATGGCCTGCTCCAACAATAGTAGAGGTGTGACCACTGGCGACACGCAGAGAGTATAGCTCCTCCCCGTGCCCGCCGGTGGTGGCAGTCACGCTTTCCATCGACGTTTGGGCTGACATTCCAGCCCCTGTTTGACCTTCTTCGACTTATATTTTGATGTTGATTATCGTTGGATCGACCCCTAGCGATTTTAGACTGTCGCCAGGCCCCTCGAACACTGGCGTAGGTCGCAGTAACTCCGACTAGCCGAAGCTGTTAGAGAATACCATGCCATTGCCTTACCTAGACACTGCACTACCTTGGTTGTAGGCGCGCAAGTGACACTAGGTATTATCCGTTTACTCCGAGGTAAATACAGTGCCCAGTGCCCAGCCGGCACCCGCGTGGAGGGTACAGTTCGAGGGATTTTGCCAGCCTATTAATACAAACACTTTCATGAAAATTAAGGGTCTTCGATTGTTTCTATGGTACCTTTATGATATAGTAGTCCGATCTAGCTGATGTTGACATACAAGCTACATACATTATCAAGTTTCATCTGTGCCAAGTGTCATCAAGATAGCTCAAAGATAAACCCAAAACCATTTGATATATTACGCTTCCAATTTTGTTAATTTCTTTAACTAAATCAGGCCATTCTCGAACTGTTCGTCGAACAAGAATTACATTTGCCAATAACTAGTTTAAAGTTTGACTTCGAACATCATTTGTAGAAAATTTTCACAAAGTATACATGTCAACAGTAATTGCCCTATTAGCTATACATTTTTGTTTAGGAAAAAAAAGCAGGGGCTGAAAGAAACTTCGTCTGCCGATTTAAAAAATTAAAATTAGAATTTAATTTAAAGCGTCAGGTTTTTGGCTCCTCTTTATTTTTTGTATCTCGCACGCAGCGAATTCACTTTTTTTCACGGTATCGTTGGTTGCCTGTTTATCTGTTTCTTTGATTTCGTTTAAGAGCATTTCCCAAGACTTGTTTCGCAAATTCTTGTTTTTGTATGTGTAACTGTACGCAGTGGTGTGCAATATATTACTCGCACTACCGATTTGATCGTGCTTCAAATAAGATACACTGATCGTTAGAGTTCTGGTTAGAAACTTATTTATATTCTTACGAATCCTAGGTCTTATATACTATACAAGGTTCCTTAGACTAGGACTACCTGCTGCACTTCATGTCGCTGCAGCCATAAAAAGGATCATACACTTCATTAAGTGTGTTTTCGACATGCGCACACGTAGAATTAGAATAAGTACACATTGAATAATTTCTTAAATATACGTGAATGTGCATTGTTGAATAATTTCTTAAATATACGTGCATATTTAATTATGCATAAATGTTCATGCTTGAACAGTATGCTTTACTTTTCGCATGCTTAACGTAAAATAAATTAATAAAATAATTTTGATGTTTTTCTCTTTTAAAGATGTTGTTTTCTGCTTGAAATATCGGCTGAGAATAAATATGTAAAAAACAAATTAACGAATTTGAATACCTTTGATTTTTGTGTGAAATTTTCCATTGTGGAGGGGTTATAAGATTTTTAAGAACTGAAAAAATTGTAAAGATACATTTTAAGCCGTCAGCTGTGAATCCTTGGATACTTATGTGTCAAACAATGTATTGCTCGTTAAAATCTATGAAAAAACGGCCAAGATATAGGCCATATTAATTATAACTTACCCAAAATCGTTCCTTGCATTGAGTTTTTTTTTATATGTTAAGGTAAAATTAATCAATTTTGAAAAATTAAATTCAATGTGTTATAGGTGTAAAACGAAGATTCTAATTGAAATGTATGACAAGTTGATTGTATGTTTTAATATATTTATAATATTATTAAACTATGTTCGGGGTAATTTTCACTTAGCCAAAGCCACCATTTTAAAAAAGTCAAAAACTTATCTGTTTTCGATTTTAATTTTCTTCCAAATTAGCGACCAATTTTACATATTTTTATTAATACATGTTAACTTATTTTCTATTTTGATTAGAAAGCTGATTCATCTCTAACAATATTAAATCAGGAAAAAGTAATATCGGACAAACTGTTAACGGAATTAAAAAAAAAAGTGCTGGAACATAAAGATGATTTAGTCCATTCAATGAAGAAAGCCGAATCTTTACAAAACTTGAATCAGAAATGTCATGAAAACTTACGAATCATGAGGGAATTAACTATTCAAACTGTAAAAGAGATTTGTGTTTCAAGATTAAATAATGAAGTTCAACAACCATTAGATATGGTACCGAAATTATCAACAGAAACTAATACATTACTGAGCAAATTTACATTTCATATACCAAACAACGATTGCATTGGAAAGATGCTTGATATTATTTATTTGGCATATAACTTCATAATACTGTATGATCAATGTGAAAAAATTAGTACGTCTACAACAGAAATTGAAAAAGGACAAGGTGAGCATTATAACTAAGCTATCTTACCCGGTATGCCTTGCGCAGCTCTTTTTTACTCCCCATACTCATTAAAATGGGTAATAAAAAGAGACATTAAACTGTAAAAATTTATGTAACAGCATAAGTTGCATCTCCGATTATATAAAGTATATATATTCTTTATATATTTTTCTTCCTGCCAGTTTGACCGCCTGTCTGTATGAACGCACATTTCTCAGACAGCTAATTTGGCATGGAAGTTCTTGTATAGCAATATTATTATTAGCTTCAGCTTTCAAAGTGAAGGTTCTAGATCAGACCTGCCCAACACATTTCAATGAACGCACAAATACAAATATATATTTTTTTTATTATTATTATGGACGTTGATGTACTAACGAACAAAATAATTTATATATACATATATATATATTCTACAGTACAATAGTAGACAATTCTAAAAATATACTTAAAAAAGATCTAAATATTAGACAGATGAGAAAGTAATAGAAAGAATATGAATATAAAATATGAGAAAAATTATTATAGTTAGCACAACGGACTTGGATAGGATTTTTATTGATAGCATAGTTAGTACTAGGTTTGAAGGGAAAGTGAAAGTTTGTTTCTAGTAGTTCTGATTGAAACACCAAAACTAATTTGGCAGAAATTGTTTTTGTACAGATTCTATTTTTATATTGGGATCACCATATACAAGATCCATATTCCAGAATAGGACGAACAAGTGAAGTGTAAAGAAAATTAGTAATGTATTCAAAAGAACTCCCAAATCAGTAACGGACTCAATTTGTTCAAGTGGTTTTATATTTAGAACATAACTATTTAAAAAAGGCATACGCCTACTAATAGACAATACGTTACATTTACTACAATTAAAATTTAATAAATTTACGTTACACCAGGTTTGAAAACTCAAGATTAGATGGCAACCTGAGACCAAAAAGAGATTTAGTACCCGACAAGCAAAGCTTATCATCGTCGGTGTGCATTAGAACACTAGAGTGTCTGACTTATAAAAAACGCAAATTACAAGGGACCAAGATGTCTTCGTTGCGGTACTCCGGATGTAACTCGGACAGATTTGGATAGTAAGCCTTTAAAATAGATTTTTGGGTTCTTAATGTAAGATAATTCGAAATCCAAAGAATTAGGTTATCCAAAAATCCGAGAAGATGGAGTTTGCGCAATCAAAAAAGTGAATAACGGAGTCAAAGGCTTTACTAAATTCAGTGTAAATGACATCGGCTAGCATTTTATTTTGAAAAGCATGTATAACAAAGGAAGTGAATTCCAAAGCGTTAGTGGTAGAAGATCTATATTTCACAAAACCATGTTGACAAAGTGAAATTATAGATTTACATAAATATTGAAGTTGAGAACTTAATAATTTCTTAAAAACCTTAGGTATAGCAGACAACTTAGAAATACCTCTATAGTTACTACCGTTTGACTTGTTTTCTTTTTTTACAGAGGAATAATAAATGATTCTTTCCACAAGTTAGGGAAAGTATACAACTTCACGTAAAGTTTAAATATCACTGGCCCCCATCTGGACCCTGCGCAAAAACGGGCTTTATGGCCCTCAGATCACTTAATAGAGAGCTTTCTGTGATCAAAGGGCCAAAAATTCAATTTGAGGTATTTACATGATAGGAATAAGGCAATATCTGTTGACAATCTTGAACACTATACGTCTTTTGAAAAAAATTCAACACATAGAACGGCACTTGCCTCATCTGAGTCAGCTGTCCTTTTTCAAAAAACACTGTTGATGGAAGTGTTGATCATCAACGCTTCGCATTGACAAATGTGTAAAACTGTTTAAAATCCATCCGAAACTGTTGCCCACAACTTATAAGGTAATCCTTATAAGGTAATCCTTATAGCATTGTTGGTTCAGAACACAGTAATTGGCTCGAGCAATCAGATAGCGAGAGAGATCCAAGAAAGATCCACTTTCCTTGAATTTCTTATACAATCTTGATTTCCTATTTTTCAGATTTGTTAATTAACGGTGATGATATAGGATCAATACGGGAAATCGATAGGAACGAAGGATCCAAAACAAAAATCAAATCAAGCATTCTAAGTAAAGAACTTGGGATAAGATTGATCTGACACAATGCCATACCGGATAAATTATCGAGAAAATGTGTGGGGAAAAGAAATGCAATTAATTCCAGTTATATTGAAATCACCAAGAACTAATAGAGAGCCGCGATCAGACAGCATAGATAAGACAGAATTTATATCTGAAGCTTGCGAAGAATAGACAGAATTGTCGGAAAAAGCTAGAATATAGGAACAAGTAATAAAAATGCCAACACCACAAATTTTCACTTTAACAGCAACACAATTCAAAATCTGTTAAATTATCGGTATACGAAATATAGAATTTAACTTATTTATACCCTTGCAAAAAGTTGTTTTAATTTTGACAAGAAAAACATAACGCATGGAACGATATGTCTCCGGCTAAGTCGATAGTCCGTCGTTCGGACTGTTTTTATGCAAACTATCTGTTTATTTGCAAGTTATCTTAATGACATTTGGCACAGATGATTCTTTCTGCTGCAGGCAGTACATTTGTCAGAATCAGCCGGATCGGACCTCTACATGATATTGCTGCCATAAAAACGATCGCTGATCTTTTGCAAGATATCAAATCTAAACTTGGCAGAGCAATTTTGCCTTATAATTTGAACAATCTGACCATATTTCATCAATATCGGAATACTATATCTTATAGCTGTCATTGAAACAATTGGTCAAAAAGTGTTTGTATCAAAAACGTTTTTGTTATTTAGTACATATCTTCGGCATGCCGAAGATAGCCGTTTCTTATGAATTTGTATTATGAATTAAAATTATGTTAAGCCTGCAAATATAATATTATTTATTTACTTTAAAAAAAGCGGAGAAAAAGCAAAATATTTTTTAAACACGAAAGAAACGGCTATCATGGGCACGCCAAAGTTATATACCCTCACAATGGTCTCCTAAGAAAATTTTGAATGCCTTTGTTTTTTTGGTTTTGATATGTTAACAACAAAGTTTTTCAAACGATCACTTTTCGACCGATTGTTCCTTTAGGAGCAATAAGATATAGTGGTCCCATCGGGAAATATCGACTCAGCTTTTCGTCCTGACCAAGAATATATGTACTTTATGGAGTCGGAGACGTCTCCTTCTAAGCGTTACAGATTTCGAGACAAAAAACAAGGGTATAAAAATACAGATTTTCCGCTGCCAGCTGTTTTCGTATTTTTCCCGCAATTGGAAAAAAACGGTCACTGATTCCGAAAAAAGTTTAAAAATAAGTTTCGTCTAGTGACAATAAATCCGAACATAGTTTATTGATATTAAAAATCTTTATATTTTTAAAAAGGTAATAAAATCGCCTGATAACCTGCCATATAATATTTTTTAATTCGATTTTTTATTTAGAAGTTATTAGAGACTGAAATGAAAATTTCGCACAAAAATATGCCCAATTTAAAGAAAACTATTTTTTGTGCAAGTTTTATTCGAAAACTATAATTTAGATTTTTTTTATCACTCTTTGGATCTGTAGGTTTACTAATTCTAATTAAAATTTTTCATAATCTGTATTGATAAGGATTATACAATTGCTACAAAAAGTGTTAATACCTATTAAGTGTAAAAAGTGGGGGTCATCTTAAAAATTCAAGTTGGTAGTAATACTTTACTCGGTTAGGACTACAACGTACATATAGTCATTTCATCGCATGTTTCACTTTTGTTTTTTTAAACCAATCTTTTACTAAGAAAGAAGCTTGATCCAAGAGCATCTGAGGAACCCATCGCTTTGAAAATCAAAACATCATTTTATTTGGAAGCTGTGTATTAAGATATGATGATTTTATTTTATGCTGTCATCGAAAACCATAAGTACAAGTACATGTAAAATGATACGGTGTCGAAACAATATAAATGTGGGATATGGATATTAGTAAAAATTCCTAGACAGACACGAGATCGACTACTAGATTACAAGAGAGGACAAACGATTACTGAGATGACAAACAAGATATAGAACATTTGGACGATTACGAAATATAGAATTGGAAAAGTTAGTTGAAGCTAGGAAAGGAACGTGAACACTCCCATTGGAGCCAGATTTGTGATATTTAAGTAAAGAACTCCACATTAATTAATGCACACAAAAAACAAAATAACGAACATTAAGAACATTTTTTGTATATGAACATTCTTTCACTGTTGCTCGCAGCTGATCGAATAGCTGAATTTAAATTGTTGCAAAAAAACCAGGGCTGCATAAAAATTAAAAATACTTATAAGTATAGTCTTACCATATTATAATGAAATTAACTTTTATTTCCATGAAATTTTTGAATTCATGCCAAAAAATCTACTGCCTCGCACTGAAAAAAATAAATGAGCATTTTCGCTGACATCTTAAAACAATTGTTCAAACTATTTTTTCAAGTGCAATCATATTGAAAACATAATAAAAATTTCATTGGATTAGTATCGCAACAACAAAGCATATCTAGTGGGATAATTTTTTCTGCTCCATAAGCCTAGTGGCAGGTTCATCCATCATTAAAAACTTCCATCCACCACCCCCTCAGTGAAAGGCATGCCCAAACAACTACAAAACAAAAGAAACCTTGCAGCGTTTCGTGACACATGCTTTGTGTGGATGAGATGCCGTGTTGGCTCTCTGCACTACGAGACCAGGAGCACTTACGCAATGATAGTGGATAACCTTTTTTTATTTCTGTAATCTGTCCTTATTCAGGTTTATTCAGTTATCCTTATTAAGTTTTTAATTTACATTAAGTTATGTTTATAAAGTTTTAAAGTAGTTCCTGCAATCTTTATTAATTCAGTTGAAACTTTTCCTTATCAAGTTTTTAATTCACTTGGAGCTATGTTTATAAAGTTTTTAAGTAGTTTCTAAAAAGCAACTATTTATAATCTTGCAATATTTATTTATTCAGTTGGAACTTGTCTTTAATGAGTTTTCAACTATATATAACTACTCAGTATATAGGTTATATTCATTTTACCAGTTGGTTTGTTTATTACTTACTTCTAAATTCTTTTCCCATTTCAGATATTTTAAACAATGTTCGTTCCATATGCCCTGTCTTAGTTCAGCTGTTTGAAGTTGTACAAAAGGATGATAATAATCCGGAAATCAGTTGCATCGTGTATGAAATACAAAATAAATTATCTGAATTAAATGAGCTAGTACACGCAGTAAAAAGCAAATTTGTTAACAGCATTAATCTTGATGAGCTCATTGAAATAGAACTTAAAGAAATGGACATTGCTATTGAAGAAGCATCGTCAAAAATTATTGCCTTGCTTTCGAGATCCCGTGAGAAAGATAACAAAATAACACTGGAAGTAAATGAAAAAATTTTGGAGGCGTGCACCACTTTAATGGAGTGTATTAAAATATTAATTTTGAAATCACGACTGCTTCAACAAGAAATTGTTTTATCTCAGAAAGGTAAGATATACATACTTGCTGTTGTGACAAGAGTTTTTTATTAGTATTCAAGCCGACCGAAACTTTAAGATTCATTAAACATAGGTTGCCATTGTAAATGCAAATAGTAACACTGTGCAATAATTTTTGTAGTCCTACTCGAGTAGTATTACTGCATACTTAAAATTTTGAAATTACCCCCAAAATCTGGAGTTATGGCTAAAGAAAGTTTTCGAGCCACTTTTTACATTTAACATGCAACAACACTTAATGTGGCAACCGCATGAAATTTAAACAAACTGATTATGAAAGCATGAAACAACCTTTCAAACAATATGCTTATATGTATATGTTCACTAAATATAAAGTATTGGCCAAGATATGAGTTAGTCAATTTAACTTTTCTTAAAAATCCTTTAAATTTTTGGACTTTGATCGTCATTCTATCAAATAGTTTTGTCAAAAGAATTGGTTGCACAATTTGCAGTAGCTCTGAAACTTTTTTTTATGAGCTAATTTCTGTTAAATGTAGTTGCCCGATAACGTATTTTGAGCATAACTCCAGACTTTGGGTGTCATTTAAAAATTTCAAGGATGCATTCATACTGTTCTTGAGTACATTATTCCTGCATACTTGAAGTACAACGTACCATTTTCCGAAATATTTCACTTTTGTCAATTTTGTCGCACAGTTTAATGAAATGACAGTAATTTATCACTTTATTGTTATTAAAAAAATTCTTTCATATTTTAGGTAATGCTACAGAAAATGAATTTTACAAACGAAATAGTCAATGGTCCGACGGCTTAATATCCGCATCAAAAAGTGTGGCCAAGGCTGCAAATTATCTTGTGGAAGCTGCTAATACTGCAATAAACAGTGAATCTGGACAAAATCTTGAGTTAATAGTCGCTGCTCAAGAAATTGCAGCTAGCACAGTTCAGCTGGTTATTGCTAGTAAGGTCAAAGCAAATCGCGATAGTCAAAACTTGGCTAATTTGACAATTGCATCACGAAACGTAACAAAAGCCACCGGTGTTGTCGTTGCTACTGTAAAAGATGGTAATTTACGTCACGAACAATTACATGAAATTGATTTTTTTAAATTAACACCATCGCAACTTAAAACTATGGAGATGGATATGCAAGTCAAAGTATTAGAGCTGGAGCAAGCCCTGCAAACCCAACGTTTGAAATTATCCTCGTTTCGAAGGGATCATTACCAGAAAACAGAGTACTAACCATTGCAATATAACGTGTTATTTACAATTATTATTACAAAATGTAGGTTTTGTATTAATGTGTTTATTTTAAAATAAAATATATTTTTAACTAGCAACACCGACGCCGTCAGTGACCTTTGGATCCATGGGCACCGCTCCTGTAGGCCGCCTACTTGACTAATTCTTTCTTATAGAGAGAGTTCTTTTCATGAAATGACGTGTTTTTTTGTACTCCGTATTTTATTAATTTAGTGTCTATTTTAGTATTTAATTTTGTAGATTTATTCAATAACTTTGTAAGTTAACGATATAGCTTACGATTATTGCGTAAAGTTTTACCAGTTGTACATTCTGTGCTTTATATTTTGTCAATTTAATTTCAAATTGTTTTGTGTTATTCCGATAGAAAATATGTTGTGCTGCTTGTGAAAAGATTTGTACTTTCAAACGTGCTGATGATCCGGCATAGCCTTAATTTGCATATTGTTGATTGTGTGATAATGTCATGCATGCTAATCGTGTAAGGTTTTTGTGGTTGAGACGATGATAAGGTTGTCGTCATTATCAAAAAAAAATTGTGGCGGCGTGAAATGGTCGTGTCCTGTAGGCATCGACATGCAAATTGATTTTTCAGGGATGTATAATGACTAAGCTTCTCTCGAGCTGTTATGACTCTTGTGTTGAGTTGCTTAGCCAATGTTATTTTGAGTCACCACCTAATTCTTGCCCTGACTCTCAATTTTTAAGTGTTCCCCTACATTACCTTTGCTTTCATTGGCAACTCCACAGTACCAGGATGTTTTGCCAATTTTGTTTCCAGTCAGCGTCAATTTAGACACAGTAGTGGGCAAAAAAATCCGGACATTTGTATATGTTAATTTTAACGACGGTTTTTGTAAAACTCCATATATATCGACAAGAAAACTTTTTAATATTAACTTTTGATTCGTTTGCTTTAATAAAACGACTCTTTTACTTACTGTGAAGAGAAAATGGCAAAGAAAAAATTTTAATAGTCAAGTGTCAAAAAAATTGCGAAAACTATTAAATTATTATTGAAACTATTATTGGCTCTCCGGCCAGAAAACTTGAGCAATCGGGCTATAGGCACCATAAGCGACTTTTGAAAAAAATTGCAAGACTTGCAAAATTTATTAAAACTACATACTTTTTGTTTTGAAGATCCTTTAGAAGATAAGGACATGTTTAATAAAATAAATTATGTTTAATATAACATAGAATTATTTACTTAATTTCATAAACTTTTTCACTGTTAATCAAATAAAAACGTAAAAAATCCAAAAAAAAATTCTCCTATTTTTGGCTATCCGGTTTTTTTTTTGTCCGCTGCTGTATATCTCCTGTTTCAACTTCAGCTTATGCGTCGACCAATCCGACAATATGTGCCATCTTACATTTCTAGCAAATGTTCAGCTAGTGTGTCCATCTTTAAATTAAATTTTTCCACGCATCGCGAAATAGCGTTGTTTAATTTGTGATTCATAATTTTGGTCATCTTACATGATTGGCCACTTGTTTAAACAGAAAAACCGAACTTAGCCTTGGCTATAACCCTTTCTGCGGTTGGTTCTGTCTAACAGGTGTCATTTAGCAATATCCCAAAAAACTAGGCTTGTGCACCGACTCTGCAAGCATTCAATATCAGAATGTAATAGCCTTTTTACACTAGAAAGCATTCAGCATTTTTGGCAAATGGAAAATACTGTGTAAATGCGACTATTTTACGTGTTGTTTTCGTTGCTGTAGACCATGTCAAAATTCTGCATTTTGAACAAAGTCGCATTCACGATTTTCAATTCGATAGTGCCATTTTTTTAGGTCTGGTAATCTTGAAATTTTGCTGTTAAATATCGAATAACACACAGTTTGGAGAGTGCGAACAGTATGTTTTGAAATTCTACCATCATATTGGCTCCTCATCTTGTAATATTTGCAATAAAATTGCGATTACATTTTTAACAAGGTTCATTATTATAAGCATTTTATTATATATTTTAGTTAAAATTGCTTAAATGCCAAATTCACTCAGTTGTCTATGTACATGTTTAAGTACACACATATGTTAAATCAAAACAAAAAACAGCTGATCAAATGCTAAAATGTGTAGTGTAAACTGACATTTCAGCATTTGTCATTTTCAACCCAAAATGCCAAATGCAACTCGTAGTGTAAAAGGCTATAAGAGTACTTTTAACGAAACTATTTTACAGCAGCATTTCATTTCCAATCTGACAAATTCGCTTTATCAAAGACTTTGGTAACTCCTACCATATCCGAAATTTTATCAAATTCGCCGAGGTAGTGTACTAATTGCCATTATATCGACGCTTCAATCGTAACTTCCTTAATGTGCCTACTGATGTTAAAATTGTTGCCGGTAAGGTAAATTTTCCAAGGCGTACAATTTTCATCACTTGTTCTTATATCTTCATCTTGCGATATAGAAGTTTAAATGCAACAAATTGCTCGTAAAAAAGAAATTTATCTTTAAAAGAAGGTGAATGATCTAGTTGTTGAGCTGCGTGACTTCAATTTACGTAACATTTCATTGTATTTTTCCAGTACCACAAATAACCTTAAGTCCTTCAAATCAGCATGACTTTTTAGATTGCATGCAAGATTATTTACTATAAAATTGAATTTATTTATTTATTTATCATTTGGAGAGAATTCTGGAGCGAAGATCGCGAATACAATACCAGAAAATACTAAAAATATACTTAAAAGACCTAAACATTAGACAGATGAGAAAGTAATTGTGTTAAAAGGGAGCGAATAGAAAAAGTATTAACTATAATATGAGAAAGATTAATAAAGTTAGCACAAAGGCAATAGTCTTATCTTTGTTAGTTGTCCTTTATTAAAAGAAAAACTTTTGATGATCTACGCTTCGCATTGACAAATGAGTAAAACCGTTTAAACTTTAAAATATTTTATATATTTTAGGCCTTAAATACACTATTAGATGGGTGTATCCCTAATTGTATTGCTTTTGATTTAGAAAAGCCTGCTTGGTTTACGTCGATTTGGTATTTAAAAAATATCAGCTCAATATTTTTTAAAAACTAACGATTCTGCTTTCGCTGAACAGTTTTGCCAACATTTTCCAATTAACCTACTCTCCTGTCTCCTCTATCTTAACTCCAAATATTTCTTAAAGCTCCGCTATTAGTTCTTTAAAATCTTCTTTCTGTCCCTGGCCTCACAACATTCCTAGTTGTGTCCTTAAGGAGTGCTGTGCATCTTTAGCAGAATCGCTGCCTTAACTTTTTAATTAATCTGCTGAGTCTCTCCAGATCTAAGGAAATATTCTTGTATCATTCATCTAAACAAAATGGGTAGAAATGCAAAGTTATCTTCAATTCCAAAGCTATTTGAGAAAATCCTTTCTTCCACTTGCAGTGCGTCTGTAAGTCTATTATCTCCCCTGCCCAGCATAGCTTTGTTAAGGGTCGGTCTACAAAGACCAATGCAATGTATATCTACCGTAAAAGAACTCGGAGTTTTATCTGATTACAAATTAAACTTAAATTAACATATTTTGATCATTTTTAATGAAGACAAGGGTGTACTTGGATTCATTAAACGTTGGTCGTTGAGTCTGTTTAGAAGCAAATTTTGCTTATTGCCCTACGTGGTTTAAACTGGGATCCAAACCTTTGTTTACCATCGTACTCCAGTAGGCTTCTCCTTCTCAATCTTCCGTCCTGTATTTATCGTAGGCCGCTAAAATTTTTCTGTTCCTCGTCGGCCTACTAGGAATTATTTGGCACTATCCCTTACTTTATGTACAACTGATAATGCTTTAAACAGTTCTTTTTTAATGCTTTATTTGTTAAAAATAATTCAGAACAGAACTATTTGTTTTCCTTTACCTTATAAGAAATCTGCAATTAAAACTCTGCTATAAAACCACATGTACTGCGACTAACTTAAATGAACACAGATCTATTTAGTTCGTAGGCGAGGTATATAACCACATATACAGATGTAAGAAAACCATCTATATTAGGTATAAACCACTACAGTTATTTGGGGTTTTATTGTGTCGTTCATCTGTAGTCCGCTTTTTTCTGTTGTTAGTTCTCTTCCATTCTCACTTAAAAAGTAACAAGCCCGGCTAGCCTTAACTTAACTTTCCCTTGCTCTTCGTGAGTGTTTATGTAGTAGGCTTATGTAAGTAACATTAAACTTAAGAATTACACTAGGTAACACACAAATTGTATATTTGATCAAACCTACTTTTTCTGATACATATGGTGCCCCAGATGACGAAAAATCACTTTAAAAATTTTTCTATGGTAAGACTTTTTTTTTTTAAAAATTTTTGAAATCTGGTATTTATTTTTTAGCATTTTTTCAGAGGCAAGCCTACAGATTTTAGCATTACTCGAGAATCTTACAACCGATTTTCAAATGCTTTACGTTTTCTGAAAGCTAATGAAAGGCCTATTAATCATACTTATACTTTATTAAGTTTAAATTACTAGTTTTGCAACTATTTCATTTTGAATTTAGAAAATGATGATATTTTATGCGGTATTTTTTACGATTTTTTTACTTTAAAATTCGAAGAATTAATCTTTGAAATCGATTGATAGACAAAAAAATAACAACATCTTATAGCTAAATATGTTTTTGTCGACATTGACTATTTCTTTACTGAATGTTCTACGAAATTTGGTTTTTAGAGCACCGGGATGCCGCCTGAGCTAATTTTTCTGGCCTTTTGATTTTAGAATCACATAAATATATAAATGGATTATTAATTAATGCAAAAACGACCGAATTATGCAATGTTATACTCACAGTATATACGATTTTCGGTGGCTATGACCGATGTCTGCGCCCCCCCGCCCACCATCTATAGATAAAACAATCAGAAATTAATTATATATGTATATTAATAAATGTTTATTAAAAATAAAATTTACTATTTGTTTCTTAAGGTATAACATGATATTTAAGTTTTAAATTTGTGTTTGCTAACATCGACGATATTTTAAAAATGAAAACGCCAGATGTCGACTTCGGTAAAAAGTTCCATTCACGTCTTCCTTCACAAGATTTCGCTCCTTTAACCGCGATGCTAACAACTCAGCATTTTCCTTAGTAAGTTCATGTCCCTTACCACATAATTCAATTCTTTCTGAGAATACAGCATGGGACATTTATCTATTCCTGAAAAGTCAGAACCTGTAGTCGTAGTTTCGTGTGATGTTGACGATATTTTCTGTGTTTGTAGTTTTGACAGCAATTTTACAGTAAGCTGAAAGCCACGTGCAGCCAATTGTGGACACATTTCATATTTTTCCAATACCAATTTTTTGAAATGCGCAAAAGTAACAATCGGATCCATGAGTATCAGTTTTTTCCAAATCATGGGTCTTGAAAATTGAAAAGTATACCTAAAAAGAAACAAAAATGTTAGTATTTTCTGAAGATGAATTGATTTCATCATAATGTAATATGGTACTTACTTGATGTTTTGTTTTTTTGACAAATGTGATTGACACGAAGTGCATATACATGTTGGTGCTCAATCTTCTTTCAAATTTTTGGGTTCGATTCCAAAGAAATCCTTATAAATATTTTGAAACCTTTTGGTGAAGTTTATTCTAAGCTTCGTATTGGCAATATAGATACCACATATGTAGCAGAACGAATCGGGATTGTATATGCACGAATATGGACGCACAAGGTTACTCATCTTATATAGTATATTTTGGGAGAGCTAGTATTCCGATGAAAGTCTGATCTAGAATGTGCAGTCGTAATTGTGGTAGAGAGTTATATACCGATACTCAAAATTTCCCTGTGTTCAAATTTAAATTCAATATTGTTTGTTTGGTCCAAATTCTCACAGGTAGTACTTTAGGTTGAATACGTGTGCCGATCAACAAACCTTCGCAAGTAAAACTCACTATTTTGGGCTCTATTAGTGTACTGGTGCACTAATGTGCAGACCAATATCAGGCAGTTTTCGATAATATCAGAGTGCGATATCGGTACTTGACGTTAATTTCTTCACATTGTGATAACAATCCTGTAGTTCGAGTTAACGGATAATTCTCTGGGCACCGAAACACTACAGTAGAAGCGGAGCGCCTTTTCGCCAATTATTTTTCTGTACACATGTCATTGACAGTATCAGGCCATCCAAATGCGAGCATCCTCGCGAACATGCATGTCGAAAAAAAAAGCAAGAATACTACCATCTCCTCCACTAACGTCGAACAATTCGCCGAACCGAGCCAAGTTCGCGCACATGATCGCCTGTGGATGGCCTGTTAAACCGATGAATTTTATGAGCACATTTAAAAATGTCACATCGGGCATGTTTGTTGAAATGCTTAAATTTTTGCCGTCTCTTTATCGATTTCTATGATTAATATCTTAAAAGACGCCCAATTATGTAAAAGCAAAAAAGAGAAAAACGAAAAAAAAATTTTTCCACTTTTCCTCGAGTTTAAAGTAAAAAAATCGTAAAAAATACCGCACAAAATATCATCATTTTCTAAATTCAAAATGAAATAGTTGCAAAACCAGTAATTTAAACTTAATAAAGTATAAGTATGATTAATAGGCCTTTCATTAGCTGTCAAAAAACGTAAAGCATTTGATATCGGCTGTAAGATTCTCAAGTAATGCTAAAATCTGTAGGCTTGCCTCTAAAAAAAGCTAAAAAAATAAATACCAGATTTCAAAAATTTAAAAAAAAAAAAGTCTTACCATAGAAAAATTTTTAAAGTGGTTTTTCGTCATCTGGGGCACCATATGTATCAGAAAAAGTAGGTTTGATCAAATATACAAAAAAAAAGCTAAATTTTGTTACCTAGTGTTATTAATCAAAATAATAACATAATTTTTAAACTTATGTATATAAATGGCAAGCTTTAACACTACAATAAAAAACAAAATAAATGATGAAATTATAAAAATAATATAAATAAAAAGAAATGGCAATCTTTGACTTACCATTGTTATATACGATGAGTCGGACGATACTATGGCATATATATATTTATAGTCATTGATCAAACTTGGTACTGGCACTAATGATATTTTATCCGATAAGTACATATCCGTATCGTATGTGACATTTTTCGAAATTGCGATTTTAATGCAATTTGATTGAAAAGTCGTGAGTTAGAACAATATTCCAAAACTACTTATAAACAAAACAGCCAGTGCTGACGAACCTAAAATGCACTTGGCCAAAACCAATCACGCCTGCAGTGAATGCAGTACATCCGGCACGTGCGCTGGGTCTGCACTTTCCATCGTGGGACGAAGGAACCTTGTAATGACCACTACCGCGTTAACGGCTTTGGGGAAATTGGACACCAATGCACCTAAAGACGACAACGACAGCGACATCAGCAGCGATCTTTAAATTAAGCTAGCATTGTCATAAGTCTTTAGTTATAATTCTTGATAGTTAATAAATGGATAGTATTTTTTTTATTAAACAAATCAAAGATTTTACAATTCGTGTATTTAGAAAAGTTTTTAAATCTGAATTTTTAATTGGATTTTATTTGGCAATAAAAGATAAGGGTACAATTTGTGAAAATATAAAATATATCAACGAGGAAGAGAGAAAAAATGGTAAATTTTGAAGAATTTAAAATTATAATATTGAATATAAAAAACAAAGAAAAGCCATTTTGCTCAATGACTTATGCAAAAATAAGAAGGCTCTAAACATTCTTTGTGCCAGTTTTGATATTCAAAAGGTCTTACTTATTCCAATTTTTAAAAATGTAACTCTTTTCTATTCTCGGCAAAAAGAATATTAAAATCTAAGTGTGTTTGAAAATTGTACGGGAAATGGCTAGTGTTATTGTTTTGGGATGTGAACAAGAGGGATAGCAATGAAACATGCTCAACCCTATTAAAGTATTTATTAATTTTGGATAAACAAAAGCAATTGAAGAGCTAAGTCTTTATTGTGACTGTTGCGCTGGCCGGTATCGCAATAGGGCTATATGTTACTTGATATGCTGACATTATTTCCTTAATTCTTTAAATCTTTTTAATAAAATAAAAATTTCATAACATAATGACCGACACTCATTAGAAATTGTAGAGCAAATCCATGTGGCTACAAATACGTAAAATTGAAACACTGATTTTCAAAATTGGACAACATTTGCCAACTCCATATTAAAAAAAAAATATATTAAGCTTAAGTAAGCTACGCATACAATAGAATTAAGCACGGATAGTTTGAAAATTGTAAACAAAATATTATAAAATTGTTTAACCTAAATAAAAACATTTAATCTTTTAATATTTTTAATTAGTAACAATTAAACAAATCAAATAAGAAATTTCTAGATATAAGATCAAAAGCTTTTAATTTTCCTATTGTTATATATTTTGATCCGATTTATTATACTTATATAATTTTTGTAACTTTATCGAATTATTAGATCTATTGTAACCCCTTCTGAGCCTAAAGCTTACTCATTAACCCTATCTTCTGCACGAATAAAACGATTTTCGATGGGTTTGGGGCTACTGTCTCCTGATTAAAAGAAATGCATACCAAGGAATTTATGTATTCTTCTTACTAGCGCAGTGTATTCTGCTAGTACAGTAGAATATGCAAGTGCCGCTGCGTACAATATCCAGTTTACTTAAGTTGTGTCTTAGCCCGCAATTTCCTGTAATGTTCTGACCGGTGAGAGTTCTGTTTGATGTTCAGATCGACCTATCTTCCCTGTAGATACTATTTGGAGATGGGTTGCTTTTCGCTGGAGCTCAATAGTGTAATGGAGTGGTGTGGGCTCCATTAGAACTTTTAGAGCCGTTGTCGGACAGGTGCGCATTACAGACGTATTTGAGCATCGGTCTTACTATCGTCAGATATAACCATCTTATTATTCGTGGCGATGTGCCCCATGCTACGACAGGTATATAGCGCTCTGGAGCTCTTATTCACCGTATTCTTTACAATTTAATCTGCTATTAAAAGTAACTACAAGGTACTTTAACTCCTTACTTGTTTCTAAGGAAATTCATACCAATAAGATCTGCGTCATTCTCTGTGTTGTTAGAATTCAGGTCACACCAAGCCTATCTAATAGTTAATTTATTAAAATGTTTTAAAGTGGTTAAAACAATACACCCCTTTGGAGAATTCCTCTTTGGGTCGTGACCGTAACAGTGCTTTCGCACAGTGTGTGGCTTGACTTGATCTCAGCAGTGAATTAATCCATCTACCCGTTAATGTATCCACACCCTTCCTACATAAGACAGATTTGACAGCGTCCTGAGAGGTATAGTCAAAGTCACCCTCTATGTCAGGAAGGGCGCAGATGGCCACCTCCTTGGTATCAAGCTGATGGTCTTAAGGACTTGGGGTTGGTGATATCTCTCTTCCAGGCTTTGGTGATAAAAAACCACCCTATCGCTACTGCAGGCACAGGGTAGGTGGTTCAGTGCTAGGCTACTATTCATTACTTTCCTGATATGTGATAGGAGTTGATACTGTCCCTGTTGCAGGAAAGCTGATGAAATACTGTGCAGGCCTGGCGACTTGTATGGCTGGAAAGTGCCTATACAAGCCTCTCCCGCAGCTGCCCAGTCTACGTTTCCATAAGGTGCCCGTTTCGACGTTTTGTGCAGACGCGCTCCCTCATTGTGTTTACTATCGCTTCACAGAAGTCTCTGTAGCTCTTCCGTTTACCTATTCTTACCTCCTTTTTGTGATGGTCCATATAGGTCCCAAGCATTGTCTCTCTTCGCTCTATTGATGAGTTGGCGGGTCTCTGTAGCTTTTTGTTCTACCATGCAGAATCCTTTTCTCCACTTCGTTTTCTTAGGAGACAACTTTCTTCGAATGCATAAACTATGCATCTATTTATATTGTTCAAGTTCCAGAACGTGTTTTGGTATGCCAGACATCTCATTGCATACTTCGAGCGATAAGGTGGTTTTATACTTCTCTCCGTAGGCCTAGACTACGGGTGAAGACTAAATAGGATTGTTCTGTGGTCGGACAAAGATTCTTCCGGTGAGCTATACCAGTCCCTTGTGGCTTTACGGACCGAAAAATAACGGTGATATCCAGGACCTCTTATCTTTTTTATTTTTGTTACAAAAGTCAAACCGAAATTTTTTATTTCTAGATAATGTTTAAAAATAAAATCAAGTAAACACTTACCTCTTTTGTTTATATCCATACCATGCGCGTTATCATCGCACCCCACGACGATTGGTAGGTGGTGTTCTCTGCAGTACTCCACCAGACAACACACTTATGGGAGTGGGAAGGGTACCTCTTTTGCAAAATACTTAGATACCACCACTGTGGTTGTGGTGGCGCCGATTGCCTGGACTGCAATTGGAACGCAGTCTCGCTTTAGAAATGAATCGGCTGAGTTCCCGCGTGCTAACATACTGATATTAGGCTTGCATTGTTGCTTGTCGCGCCGTTTGATGGGCATGCGCTCCTCGCACATGCAACAGCTGTACCTGCGGCACCGGGTGAGTCACCACGAACGGCATCTCACGGTCAAGGAGACGGTCCTAAAAGTGTCTTACGACACCTGACGCTGGGAGATCCTGTGGTAATTTAGTATTGTTGTTGTAATTTTTCTTCATATTAGTTGGTTCCGCAAGATGCGGAGAAATATGACGTGCACCCTGGCAGAACAGACGGCGATGAATACGGCGACACAAGCATTATCTCAGTGCGTTAGATCCCCGCTGTTTGTCCGGTACGGAGTGTGCAAGGATCTGCGTGCGGGTGCCATGAGGTAAGTAAACAAACATATATAGTAGCATATTATGCCGACACGTTAACATGCGCTCAGCGCATGCACTTATGTATGTAATTTAAGAATTTAAGAAGACAGCCAATGCGCAACTTTGTAGCGGTAAAATAAAAGATAACAAATAAATTTGCATATTATGCTGACACGTTAACATGCGTTCAGCGCATGCACTTATGTACGTAAATTAAGAAGAGAGCCAATGCGCAACTTTGTAGCGGTAAAGTAAAAGATAACAAATAGAATCCAATACCACATTACAAATCAAAACTGTAACCCAAATTTAGTCTTAAGCTGATTATAAAATAAAGCGGACGTATGTGTAAAAACTCAGTGTTTTATTTTCAAACGTGCAATTTATCTTTCAGTGTTGACCTTAGGCACGAGCCGGGTCATTAATTCGACTCAAAATTATAAACAAACTATTTAATTATATATGTCGTATTGTGAAGTAGTTGGCATTGTATTGTGAAGTAGTTGCAAACGTTAGTATTGTCATTGTTATTTCTTTGCAGTGTTGCCTTGAATCAGGTATTTAGCAGAATGGTCACATAAGAATAAGAAGTACCAAAGTGAGCTATAGCAGAAAGTAGTCCCCAGAGTTGGAGTTGTTATGTGTGTTGAGGTGTGATTGAGAAACCTAAGTCACTTTAAGACCAGCCAGTGAAGGAAGCACAAATCTTTGTGGAATTCGTTTACTATCATAGCTTGCAAAGTTTTAATCAGAAGTAAGAATGGACCAAAATTTAAACAAATTTAACCTGACTATAGAATTGGAGTCTGTACCACCTCCTGCATTTTTTGAGGAGCAGTGTTGTTTAATTCGGAATCTTGCTGAGTTGAAAAAAAAATACTATGCAGGCGTTGGCAGATGCGTAGCAATTTGTTGCTCTGCTTTGGCAGAGGCTGAAAAATTCTGTTTTCGAGGTGGCCAACCTGGTCATTTTAAAATGAATATTCTGCCAGTCCGACTGCAGATTGGTGTCCAACAGAAGAGTGTTAATCAGTGCTTCGTGTGAGATCTTCCAATTTGTTTTGACTCGGGCGCAAAATGTTGCATAATTAAAAAAAAAAAACGACTTATGATGTAATGCTTACGGGCATTGGCTATGCTGGTATACGCATTGTAAATTAAATTGCATATCTTGGTAGTATTGTAATTTATGAGAACGCGAAATATTTAGGGTATTCACGTGGATTAGCAACGTTGTAACTTTGCAAGTTTGCAAGCTGTCACAACAAAAACTTACACTGAAGAATTTTGTGCAACGGAGCTAACCCCAGACCCTTGTGGAACCTATATCTAAACCAAAAAGTCTTGATGCTTGTTCTGTGTGAACAGCCAACTTAATCCATCTTTATACAGACTAATCTTTAATGAAAATAAAAACAAAAACTTATTTAAAGTATTCGTTTTACACATTTAATTTGATTATTACATGCATGAACACGACTAATTGTTACCACCAAAATTTCTATTCATCCAAACGTCCGATGGGCAGTTTAGAGTTTTAGCTATGTATTTTGGACCTTAAAAATGCGCTGTCTGTTTTAAGCGTGCTATTGTGAACGTACTTGGTTATCTTGCTTGTTCGTTTGTAATCGTTTATGTGCATGTTACTCGTTTCGGTTGCTGCAATGGCCGCCACGTGGGAGGGTGCTAAGCTGGAAGTAGGGGACAGAACTTGTATTCCGTCCGTGCCAAAGGCAAAAGTGCTCTTCTCGCGAGTTGTGTCAAAGGAGCAGATAGCTGCTAAAATGGCAGAATCGGGAGGTTCGGACAGCTGATTGACAGCTCATTCATGTCGCTAAGCCCTATAAAAAGGGACAGCACATGATCCTGCAGATCAGCAATGAAGCCGAGGACCTGCTGTATCCAAGGTACGGGAAGATGGCGTGGGGCGTGGGTAGCGTGTACCTGCGTCTCAAGAAGCGTCACCCCGATGACGAGAATAGAAACACGCTACAGACTGGTGAGGTTGAGCAGGACCTAGGCCTTGAGTCCATGCTAGAAGCAATCCATAGTCTACGCATCGTGGATATGGGCCCTGTAGCTAATCCCGAGGTCACAAGCAACGATAAAGCGTAAGGAGAGGTAGTCGAGCCACAGCATCTGGAGGATCCAAGTAGCCATGCAGCTAAAGGTCCATAAATCCGCGAAACACAGACTGGAAGTTACAAGCAGTGCCAATAATCTCGACAAAGGAGGATATAGAACAATCCTTAGAAGTGCTCGTACACCACCTTACTGCTGCATATCATGTATCATGCAGACAGACTAAGAGCAAAAAGAGAACCGCCTTGGTGGACTCCGGAGCTCAAAACACAATGAAAGGATGTACAAGATCTCTTCAACAATGTGTCGATGGCAATAATAATGCGAAGCCTGATAGCTACAGCATCTCACTCTGCTGTAGATTGGTGGATACACAATCTGTTGAGCTGCAGAAGAGTCAGTGTCGAGTGGGGGAACCACATCCATAACTAATGCGGCGCATAGAGGCACGCCGCAAGGCGGAGTCCTATCGCCGCTGCTATGAAACCTAGTGGTAGACGGGCTAAATTAAAGAAATTTCAAAGGAAAGAAAGATTGAAAAAAGCAACAGTCGTGCTCTATGCATCACAAAAAATGATGAGCAGTACTTTGAACCTGTCACCACGACTGATGCATTGGATCTTCATTTTATTTGTGCGACCGATCCTACTCTACGGCGTCCTGGTATGGTGGCAAGCAACTGAAAAATCCACATTCCTTAAGCTGATGGAGAGGACCCAACGTTAATGTGCGTCGACCTCCTTCATTCCCCCCACATTCAAGCACAATTCCTTGCACAAAAGACTGCACAACGTCTCTGTGCAACTGGAAATATGACGCTTCAAGGCTTTGGACATAGCACGATTGGCAGGGAGATGCAGTGTAGCACAGACTATGTGACTACTCCGACCAGTTTCAAAGTCACACCAACATTAATGCGACCGGACGACTGGCGTTCTAGCCTAGATCAAAAGGCTTTCCACAAATTCACGGACGACTCAAAAATGGATTCGAGAGTCGGAGCAGCAAAGTACTGTTCAGTGTCAGAAATCAGGCTGCCGTACAAACTGCCTGACAACTGCAGCATACTCCAGGCAGAAATTTTCGTCATACGGAAGTCATCAGAAGTATCCAAAGAGCTACACCAAATGCACAAACGGATTAACATCTTCGCGGATAGCCAAGCGACAATAAAATTTTTGCAGGCATCTACCATTAGCTCCAAAAATGTCCTGTCAAGCAGGGAGGCACTAGAGGATCTAAGCACTACTAGAATAGTGCACATCTATTGGGTTCCCAGCCACCGGGACATCGATGGTAATGAAATGGCAGATTGCTTATCTAAAGAAGGTGTCGTGGCTATCTTACGAAAGAGTAGAAGATATAGATATCTCCTTACGTTCGCTATACAGCGATCTGGAAAAAACCGCCTTGCCTGCATCTGATGGAAAGTGGAATAACACACCTGGCTGCAGAGTCTGCAAAATGATGTGCAAAACTCCTAAAGAAAAACTCCCTCACTTCTTACTGCAACTTGTCGACACGGCACTGCAGACTAATTGTAGAAATACTGACTAGGCACTGCCTGGCAGCAGCTCACGTTAAAAAACTATGAATAACAACAGACGAAAGGTGCTGCAAATGTAAGGAGACAATGAATCTATCTTTATTTCGGTGTTGTTCATTCCACTTTATTTTAAATTTCCGATACAACCCTTGTTCTCTAGCACAGCTTTATAGAATGCCTTAAACCTATCGGTTATAAAAAATACTTCAAAGAGTTGGTAGTATGTAAGCTCCATATTAGATATCGTTGAGTGTGTGGTCGAAATTTGACAATGGTGTAACTTTGTTCATGAATATATACCCTATAATTTAAAATCGATTTACCTACTTAGGTACCTAAGTGTTACAGAAATGCAGTATTAAAAAAGTAACACTGTATTCAATAAAAAAATATAAACCTGTTTACAATAGGAAAAATTTATATATTTTGAACATGTACACCGGCGAAGAAAAAAATTGAAATTAAAAAAGGTTGATGTTATTACCCAGCCAGCATTTAGAAGATTGTTTTAACAAAAATCACCGTCAGGGGTTTTTTTTGACCCCTTTTTATGTTTAAAAAGAGATTCATCTCTTGTGCGGACTTGAAAATGACTCGTGAATATGCTCAATTTGTGATGGCTTAACAAAAATCACCGTCAAGGGTCTTTTTTGAGCCCATAAAGTATATATATTCTTGGTCAGGACGAAGAGCTGAGTCGATATAGCCATGTTTTTGACCAAAAAACCAAAGTTGGCCTTCAAAATTTTATTAGGAGACAATTGCTAGGGTATATAGCTATTTTTACGGTTATCTGTTGAGAATTAAATATATATAAAGAAAAAATGGATTAATTGGTTTACGATGTATGTTAATAATCGGTCGACTTAAAAATTCACATCCTTTCTTAAAGTAACGAACAAGATAAAAAATTACCTTTTCGTAGACACTCATTCTGTTCTACTCACTTTGTGACAGTTGAGTCGTGAGAGCTTTCTGAAAAGAGTCTCTTTCAGTTGACATTGACAGAGAGATTCGTTTGTTAACACGACCCGGAAGTATCAAACTGAGAGCACGATCTTAGAGAAAAAAAGTGTTTCGCCGAGTGACAGACCGAGTGAGTTTCGTTTATTTCTGTTTTTTCAGGAGCAGACCACACTGTAAAAATGAATCAACTGTTATTTGCGAGCTATGCTTAAAATCAGTGTACTACCAACTTTACCTGGCGAAGCAAGGCTGCGAGAAAAGATTATTTCCATAAATGGAGGAAAGTATAAATTCTGTCGGTTTAAAGAATACAGGAAGCATCTTTCAAAGCGCAATCGACGTCCGACATATCAAAACGGTGCTTCAGCGCCTGTGTGCCGCTAGCATGAGAGTTTCCCGCGAAAAAACAAAGTTTTTCAGCGTCAATGGTTCATAGTAATCAGGGGCGGGGCAAAAACACACCCTAAGAAGGTAAAATCTACACAGGAGTACAGAACGCACAAGAATTGGTTTAGTGTCAGATTGTTCCTCGGCTTGGCAATTTCCGATACTTTTTGTCAAAGAATTCGCATCAATCACAAGGCCATTAACAGATATGCTCAAAGGCAAAAATTGCATGGAAGGTTCAGGTTGAATTTAAAGATACTCAACTGAACGCGTTTTACCTTTTGCGAAATATTCTATAATCTTATTCTTATGTACCCTGATTTTAAAAAGTCGTTCGATCTGTTTACCGCTAACGGTACCGGAGCTTTCCCATCCCAATGATCTCCCGGTCATTGAAACAAGGCGAATTGCACTACGCCACAAATTTAAGAGAATTACTAGCTATCATATGGTCTCTGGGTAAGCTACATAATTACCTATATGGTTCTAAAAATTGATATTTTCAATGACCATTAACCCTTTTACGTTCGCAGTCTCAGAAAGTACGCGAAAGTACTACAAAATAAGTCCATTGCAGACGCCTTGTCCCGGCAAAATGTACTTGCGTCGTACAAGGTGAGCCTCAGTCCGGCGCCTCTACCATTCACAGCGAGTTGTCAACAACCTACATGGTCGAGACCACTGAGACGAACTTAAGTTGCTTCTTGTACCAAATAACTCTAGAGGAGGTACGCTTTCCACTGGACAGCAGCTGGAACGGACAGGCAAAACGTTTTCACAGTACGTTATTAGAGATTGCAAGCTATATCGGGATTGATAAAAAAATTGACGACACTATCGAACTTATTATGCTAGCGACAATAGAATATAACATGACGCTACAATCGGCCACAAATCAAAAGTCCATTGACACAAGTAGAGAAAGAAAAAATCGCCAAGGCCCAACAGACCAACTTGTCGCTAATAACTTTTACATTTTGTAGACCGATACTTACAACATTTTTTTTATAGCTTTTACAATTAGTAAACCTAAAGATCAAAAGAGTGATACCAAAATTCTAGTTTTCAAAAAAGAAATTGCACAAAAAATAGTTTTTTTTTTTAAATGGGCGTATTTTTAGGAAAAATTTTCATTTCAATCCTCAATAACTTCTAAACGAATAATCTAATTAAAAAATATTGTATTGCCGGTTGATAGGCCATTTTATTACCTTTTAAATAAGATAAACATACCTTTTAAAAAGATAAATAAAATAATGCTTGGAGTTATTTTCAGAATACCAAAGCTGCCTTTTTAAAAAGTCGAATATATAGCTTTTTTCGTTTATCTCAAAAACGGTACCGGCAACCTAATTTTTAAAATCTTTTTTCGGAATCAGTGACACATTTTACATGTAAATCGACTCTGAAAAGGTCGAGATATAAAAACAAAAGGGACGGATAAATTGACTCAGCTATTATATAATGCACTCCTTGCCAAAAATAGAATGCCAATAACAGAAATTCAAAATTTATTGCTCGCAAATCCAATTCAATAAATCCAACTATTTTCGATCACAATGATTTAAAGTCTATATTAGCTGAACATCCCACAAAAGTCCCAGAAGTTAGTTGGATGGAAGCGTCTAGCATTAATGTTTTTCAGTTCGAAGACATCATACACGTATAATCGCATACCCCAGAATTAAATACATCATTATAAGATGACACCGTGGCCGAATACGACCGCGATGTCCTATCGGTAACGCAAACCACGAAACTGCGAACGAGGTCTACACGCTGCACATTGGGCGGAAACGGTTTTTTTTTGGCAAAAACCCAAAAAAAAAAAATGTTCATATTTTTATGGTTACAATATTTTTTCAAGTGAATAATTGTCCCCCCTCATCGAAAATATTTAATTTATATTTTAATATACAACCCTCGTCTTACGCCAGCCCTCCAAAGTTAGATTTTTGTGCCACGTGGTTTCTGTACGCAGTCTAATTGAAAAATTTGTAAATGTTTGACAATCTCGCATTTTTTAACGGTTTGACTAATTACAATACCTCAAAATCGAAAATATACATCAAGGTATGTAGAAAAGTATTATATATGTGTTTAATTGTATGTGCTTCTGTTTCGTTATGTTTTCAATGTTATTAATAAACCACAATTTTGTAGAATCTAACCTCAATATAGATGTGTTTCGTAGAGCATATCTAGTAAGATACTGTATGATTCAAAATTTTAGTTCACGGTGCATAGATTATTGAGTCATCTGTACTTCCTGTCGGTTGCTTAGGCGAAAATGCATCTGAGGCTCGAAACAAATACTATAAGCGTGATAGGATATTACATGCCAACAACAACTTTACAGACGTATTTCACCGTGCTTTAGATTTTTCTGATCCTTATTTAAATTATCGCTTCAAGAAAGCCATCAAAATCACACAAACTGCCAAAAGAATTTATTGTACTTTTAAAGTTGCCAACATTTGAAGTTACAGACCAGACATATGGAGATGAGGACGAGTTTACAAGTAAAGAACATTTTGATTTTGATCTATAAGTTGAAAATATATTTTAATCAAATTTAATGTTATATAACTTTCAAACATTACTTTATCAAGGCATAACAATATCATAATAAAATGAGTAAACACATAAATTTTATGCAACTTGTAATACTTATATCCATAATAAAAAAATAGTTTATATTTTTCACTACCTTTTGGAAAATAAATTATCATATCTTACTTTAAAGAAAAAATTATTAAAATAAAATGTTATCTCGATTAAACATGCATTTTAATATTTAATGTGGTTCTTTTATGTGGGCGTGGGTTAAAAAAAATTAATTCAAAATTCACAAATAATATGAGCCGTAAATTCTCAAAGCTTCAAGTTTCTAGCTTTAAAATTACAGTTTTTGCAAAAAAAAAAAGCCGTTTCCGCCCAATGTGCGTTGGGGGCAAAGCATCTCGCTACACTCAACCAAGCCAAATTACCTTTTCGTAGACACTCATTCTGTTCTACTCACTTTGTGACAGTTGAGTCGTGAGAGCTTTCTGAAAAGAGTCTCTTTCAGTTGACATTGACAGAGAGGTTCGTTTGTTAACACGACCCGGAAGTATCAAACTGAGAGCACGATCTTAGAGAAAAAAAGTGTTTCGCCGAGTGACAGACCGAGTGAGTTTCGTTTATTTCTGTTTTTTCAGGAGCAGACCACACTGTAAAAATGAATCAACTGTTATTTGCGAGCTATGCTTAAAATCAGTGTACTACCAGATTTACCTGGCGAAGCAAGGCTGCGAGAAAAGATTATTTCCATAAATGGAGGAAAGTATAAATTCTGTCGGTTTAAAGAATACAGGAAGCATCTTTCAAAGCGCAATCGACGTCCGACATATCAAAACGGTGCTTCAGCGCCTGTGTGCCGCTAGCATGAGAGTTTCCCGCGAAAAAACAAAGTTTTTCAGCGTCAATGGTTCATAGTAATCAGGGGCGGGGCAAAAACACACCCTAAGAAGGTAAAATCTACACAGGAGTACAGAACGCACAAGAATTGGTTTAGTGTCAGATTGTTCCTCGGCTTGGCAATTTCCGATACTTTTTGTCAAAGAATTCGCATCAATCGCAAGGCCATTAACAGATATGCTCAAAGGCAAAAATTGCATGGAAGGTTCAGGTTGAATTGCGAATTTGCGAAATATTCTATAATCTTATTCTTATGTACCCTGATTTTAAAAAGTCGTTCGATCTGTCCACCGCTAACGGTACCGGAGCTTTCCCATCCCAATGATCTCCCGGTCATTGAAACAAGGCGAATTGCACTACGCCACAAATTTAAGAGAATTACTAGCTATCATATGGTCTCTGGGTAAGCTACATAATTACCTATATGGTTCTAAAAATTGATATTTTCAATGACCATTAACCCTTTTACGTTCGCAGTCTCAGAAAGTACGCGAAAGTACTACAAAATAAGTCCATTGCAGACGCCTTGTCCCGGCAAAATGTACTTGCGTCGTACAAGGTGAGCCTCAGTCCGGCGCCTCTACCATTCACAGCGAGTTGTCAACAACCTACATGGTCGAGACCACTGAGACGAACTTAAGTTGCTTCTTGTACCAAATAACTCTAGAGGAGGTACGCTTTCCACTGGACAGCAGCTGGAACGGACAGGCAAAACGTTTTCACAGTACGTTATTAGAGATTGCAAGCTATATCGGGATTGATAAAAAAATTGACGACACTATCGAACTTATTATGCTAGCGACAATAGAATATAACATGACGCTACAATCGGCCACAAATCAAAAGTCCATTGACACAAGTAGAGAAAGAAAAAATCGCCAAGGCCCAACAGACCAACTTGTCGCTAATAACTTTTACATTTTGTAGACCGATACTTACAACATTTTTTTATAGCTTTTACAATTAGTAAACCTAAAGATCAAAAGAGTGATACCAAAATTCTAGTTTTCAAAAAAGAAATTGCACAAAAAATAGTTTTTTTTTTAAATGGGCGTATTTTTAGGAAAAATTTTCATTTCAATCCTCAATAACTTCTAAACGAATATTCTAATTAAAAAATATTGTATTGCCGGTTGATAGGCCATTTTATTATCTTTTAAAAAAGATAAACATACCTTTTAAAAATATAAATAAAATAATGCTTGGAGTTATTTTCAGAATACCAAAGCTGCCTTTTTAAAAAGTCGAATATATAG
Source organism: Hirtodrosophila alboralis (assembly GCA_035043045.1). Classification (NCBI taxonomy): domain Eukaryota; kingdom Metazoa; phylum Arthropoda; class Insecta; order Diptera; family Drosophilidae; genus Hirtodrosophila; species Hirtodrosophila alboralis. Next base: position 364,775 of record JAWNNH010000855.1, on the reverse strand, counting down.
CTTTTTTCGTTTATCTCAAAAACGGTACCGGCAACCTAATTTTTAAAATCTTTTTTCGGAATCAGTGACACATTTTACATGTAAATCGACTCTGAAAAGGTCGAGATATAAAAACAAAAGGGACGGATAAATTGACTCAGCTATTATATAATGCACTCCTTGCCAAAAATAGAATGCCAAATCCAATTCAATAAATCCAACTATTTTCGATCACAATGATTTAAAGTCTATATTAGCTGAACATCCCACAAAAGTCCCAGAAGTTAGTTGGATGGAAGCGTCTAGCTTTAATGTTTTTCAGTTCGAAGACATCATACACGTATAATCGCATACCCCAGAGTTAAATACATCATTATAAGATGACACCGTGGCCGAATACGACCGCGATGTCCTATCGGTAACGCAAACCACGAAACTGCGAACGAGGTCTACACGCTGCACATTGGGCGGAAACGGTTTTTTTTTGGCAAAAACCCAAAAAAAAAAAATGTTCATATTTTTATGGTTACAATATTTTTTCAAGTGAATAATTGTCCCCCCTCATCGAAAATATTTAATTTATATTTTAATATACAACCCTCGTCTTACGCCAGCCCTCCAAAGTTAGATTTTTGTGCCACGTGGTTTCTGTACGCAGTCTAATTGAAAAATTTGTAAATGTTTGACAATCTCGCATTTTTTAACGGTTTGACTAATTACAATACCTCAAAATCGAAAATATACATCAAGGTATGTAGAAAAGTATTATATATGTGTTTAATTGTATGTGCTTCTGTTTCGTTATGTTTTCAATGTTATTAATAAACCACAATTTTGTAGAATCTAACCTCAATATAGATGTGTTTCGTAGAGCATATCTAGTAAGATACTGTATGATTCAAAATTTTAGTTCACGGTGCATAGATTATTGAGTCATCTGTACTTCCTGTCGGTTGCTTAGGCGAAAATGCATCTGAGGCTCGAAACAAATACTATAAGCGTGATAGGATATTACATGCCAACAACAACTTTACAGACGTATTTCACCGTGCTTTAGATTTTTCTGATCCTTATTTAAATTATCGCTTCAAGAAAGCCATCAAAATCACACAAACTGCCAAAAGAATTTATTGTACTTTTAAAGTTGCCAACATTTGAAGTTACAGACCAGACATATGGAGATGAGGACGAGTTTACAAGTAAAGAACATTTTGATTTTGATCTATAAGTTGAAAATATATTTTAATCAAATTTAATGTTATATAACTTTCAAACATTACTTTATCAAGGCATAACAATATCATAATAAAATGAGTAAACACATAAATTGTATGCAACTTGTAATACTTATATCCATAATAAAAAAATAGTTTATATTTTTCACTACCTTTTGGAAAATAAATTATCATATCTTACTTTAAAGAAAAAATTATTAAAATAAAATGTTATCTCGATTAAACATGCATTTTAATATTTAATGTGGTTCTTTTATGTGGGCGTGGGTTAAAAAAAATTAATTCAAAATTCACAAATAATATGAGCCGTAAATTCTCAAAGCTTCAAGTTTCTAGCTTTAAAATTACAGTTTTTGCAAAAAAAAAAAGCCGTTTCCGCCCAATGTGCGTTGGGGGCAAAGCATCTCGCTACACTCAACCAAGCCAAATTACCTTTTCGTAGACACTCATTCTGTTCTACTCACTTTGTGACAGTTGAGTCGTGAGAGCTTTCTGAAAAGAGTCTCTTTCAGTTGTCATTGACAGAGAGGTTCGTTTGTTAACACGACCCGGAAGTATCAAACTGAGAGCACGATCTTAGAGAAAAAAAGTGTTTCGCCGAGTGACAGACCGAGTGAGTTTCGTTTATTTCTGTTTTTTCAGGAGCAGACCACACTGTAAAAATGAATCAACTGTTATTTGCGAGCTATGCTTAAAATCAGTGTACTACCAGATTTACCTGGCGAAGCAAGGCTGCGAGAAAAGATTATTTCCATAAATGGAGGAAAGTATAAATTCTGTCGGTTTAAAGAATACAGGAAGCATCTTTCAAAGCGCAATCGACGTCCGACATATCAAAACGGTGCTTCAGCGCCTGTGTGCCGCTAGCATGAGAGTTTCCCGCGAAAAAACAAAGTTTTTCAGCGTCAATGGTTCATAGTAATCAGGGGCGGGGCAAAAACACACCCTAAGAAGGTAAAATCTACACAGGAGTACAGAACGCACAAGAATTGGTTTAGTGTCAGATTGTTCCTCGGCTTGGCAATTTCCGATACTTTTTGTCAAAGAATTCGCATCAATCGCAAGGCCATTAACAGATATGCTCAAAGGCAAAAATTGCATGGAAGGTTCAGGTTGAATTGCGAATTTGCGAAATATTCTATAATCTTATTCTTATGTACCCTGATTTTAAAAAGTCGTTCGATCTGTCCACCGCTAACGGTACCGGAGCTTTCCCATCCCAATGATCTCCCGGTCATTGAAACAAGGCGAATTGCACTACGCCACAAATTTAAGAGAATTACTAGCTATCATATGGTCTCTGGGTAAGCTACATAATTACCTATATGGTTCTAAAAATTGATATTTTCAATGACCATTAACCCTTTTACGTTCGCAGTCTCAGAAAGTACGCGAAAGTACTACAAAATAAGTCCATTGCAGACGCCTTGTCCCGGCAAAATGTACTTGCGTCGTACAAGGTGAGCCTCAGTCCGGCGCCTCTACCATTCACAGCGAGTTGTCAACAACCTACGTGGTCGAGACCACTGAGACGAACTTAAGTTGCTTCTTGTACCAAATAACTCTAGAGGAGGTACGCTTTCCACTGGACAGCAGCTGGAACGGACAGGCAAAACGTTTTCACAGTACGTTATTAGAGATTGCAAGCTATATCGGGATTGATAAAAAAATTGACGACACTATCGAACTTATTATGCTAGCGACAATAGAATATAACATGACGCTACAATCGGCCACAAATCAAATGTCCATTGACACAAGTAGAGAAAGAAAAAATCGCCAAGGCCCAACAGACCAACTTGTCGCTAATAACTTTTACATTTTGTAGACCGATACTTACAACATTTTTTTATAGCTTTTACAATTAGTAAACCTAAAGATCAAAAGAGTGATACCAAAATTCTAGTTTTCAAAAAAGAAATTGCACAAAAAATAGTTTTTTTTTTTAAATGGGCGTATTTTTAGGAAAAATTTTCATTTCAATCCTCAATAACTTCTAAACGAATAATCTAATTAAAAAATATTGTATTGCCGGTTGATAGGCCATTTTATTACCTTTTAAATAAGATAAACATACCTTTTAAAAAGATAAATAAAATAATGCTTGGAGTTATTTTCAGAATACCAAGGCTGCCTTTTTAAAAAGTCGAATATATAGCTTTTTTCGTTTATCTCAAAAACGGTACCGGCAACCTAATTTTTAAAATCTTTTTTCGGAATCAGTGACACATTTTACATGTAAATCGACTCTGAAAAGGTCGAGATATAAAAACAAAAGGGACGGATAAATTGACTCAGCTATTATATAATGCACTCCTTGCCAAAAATAGAATGCCAATAACAGAAATTCAAAATTTATTGCTCGCAAATCCAATTCAATAAATCCAAATATTTTCGATCACAATGATTTAAAGTCTATATTAGCTGAACATCCCACAAAAGTCCTAGAAGTTAGTTGGATGGAAGCGTCTAGCATTAATGTTTTTCAGTTCGAAGACATCATACACGTATAATCGCATACCCCAGAATTAAATACATCATTATAAGATGACACCGTGGCCGAATACGACCGCGATGTCCTATCGGTAACGCAAACCACGAAACTGCGAACGAGGTCTACACGCTGCACATTGGGCGGAAACGGTTTTTTTTTGGCAAAAACCCAAAAAAAAAAAATGTTCATATTTTTATGGTTACAATATTTTTTCAAGTGAATAATTGTCCCCCCTCATCGAAAATATTTAATTTATATTTTAATATACAACCCTCGTCTTACGCCAGCCCTCCAAAGTTAGATTTTTGTGCCACGTGGTTTCTGTACGCAGTCTAATTGAAAAATTTGTAAATGTTTGACAATCTCGCATTTTTTAACGGTTTGACTAATTACAATACCTCAAAATCGAAAATATACATCAAGGTATGTAGAAAAGTATTATATATGTGTTTAATTGTATGTGCTTCTGTTTCGTTATGTTTTCAATGTTATTAATAAACCACAATTTTGTAGAATCTAACCTCAATATAGATGTGTTTCGTGGAGCATATCTAGTAAGATACTGTATGATTCAAAATTTTAGTTCACGGTGCATAGATTATTGAGTCATCTGTACTTCCTGTCGGTTGCTTAGGCGAAAATGCATCTGAGGCTCAAAACAAATACTATAAGCGTGATAGGATATTACATGCCAACAACAACTTTACAGACGTATTTCACCATGCTTTAGATTTTTCTGATCCTTATTTAAATTATCGCTTCAAGAAAGCCATCAAAATCACACAAACTGCCAAAAGAATTTATTGTACTTTTAAAGTTGCCAACATTTGAAGTTACAGACCAGACATATGGAGATGAGGACGAGTTTACAAGTAAAGAACATTTTGATTTTGATCTATAAGTTGAAAATATATTTTAATCAAATTTAATGTTATATAACTTTCAAACATTACTTTATCAAGGCATAACAATATCATAATAAAATGAGTAAACACATAAATTACTACTACCTTTTGGAAAATAAATTATCATATCTTACTTTAAAGAAAAAATTATTAAAATAAAATGTTATCTCGATTAAACATGCATTTTAATATTTAATGTGGTTCTTTTATGTGGGCGTGGGCTAAAAAAAATTAATTCAAAATTCACAAATAATATGAGCCGTAAATTCTCAAAGTTTCAAGTTTCTAGCTTTAAAATTACAGTTTTTGCAAAAAAAAAAAAGCCGTTTCCGCCCAATGTGCGTTGGGGGCAAAGCATCTCGCTACACTCAACCAAGCCAAATTACCTTTTCGTAGACACTCATTCTGTTCTACTCACTTTGTGACAGTTGAGTCGTGAGAGCTTTCTGAAAAGAGTCTCTTTCAGTTGTCATTGACAGAGAGGTTCGTTTGTTAACACGACCCGGAAGTATCAAACTGAGAGCACGATCTTAGAGAAAAAAAATGTTTCGCCGAGTGACAGACCGAGTGAGTTTCGTTTATTTCTGTTTTTTCAGGAGCAGACCACACTGTAAAAATGAATCAACTGTTATTTGCGAGCTATGCTTAAAATCAGTGTACTACCAGATTTACCTGGCGAAGCAAGGCTGCGAGAAAAGATTATTTCCATAAATGGAGGAAAGTATAAATTCTGTCGGTTTAAAGAATACAGGAAGCATCTTTCAAAGCGCTATCGACGTCCGACATATCAAAACGGTGCTTCAGCGCCTGTGTGCCGCTAGCATGAGAGTTTCCCGCGAAAAAACAAAGTTTTTCAGCGTCAATGGTTCATAGTAATCAGGGGCGGGGCAAAAACACACCCTAAGAAGGTAAAATCTACACAGGAGTACAGAACGCACCAGAATTGGTTTAGTGTCAGATTGTTCCTCGGCTTGGCAATTTCCGATACTTTTTGTCAAAGAATTTGCATCAATCGCAAGGCCATTAACAGATATGCTCAAAGGCAAAAATTGCATGGAAGGTTCAGGTTGAATTTAAAGATACTCAACTGAACGCGTTTTACCTTTTGCGAAATATTCTATAATCTTATTCTTATGTACCCTAATTTTAAAAAGTCGTTCGATCTGTCCACCGCTAACAGTACCGGAGCTTTCCCATCCCAATGATCTCCCGGTCATTGAAACAAGGCGAATTGCACTACGCCACAAATTTAAGAGAATTACTAGCTATCATATGGTCTCTGGGTAAGCTACATAATTACCTATATGGTTCTAAAAATTGATATTTTCAATGACCATTAACCCTTTCACGTTCGCAGTCTCAGAAAGTACGCGAAAGTACTACAATATAAGTCCATTGCAGACGCCTTGTCCCGGCAAAATGTACTTGCGTCGTACAAGGTGAGCCTCAGTCCGACGCCTCTACCATTCACAGCGAGTTGTCAACAACCTACATGGTCGAGACCACTGAGACGAACTTAAGTTGCTTCTTGTACCAAATAACTCTAGAGGAGGTACGCTTTCCACTGGACAGCAGCTGGAACGGACAGGCAAAACGTTTTCACAGTACGTTATTAGAGATTGCAAGCTATATCGGGATTGATAAAAAAATTGACGACACTATCGAACTTATTATGCTAGCGACAATAGAATATAACATGACGCTACAATCGGCCACAAATCAAAAGTCCATTGACACAAGTAGAGAAAGAAAAAATCGCCAAGGCCCAACAGACCAACTTGTCGCTAATAACTTTTACATTTTGTAGACCGATACTTACAACATTTTTTTATAGCTTTTACAATTAGTAAACCTAAAGATCAAAAGAGTGATACCAAAATTCTAGTTTTCAAAAAAGAAATTGCACAAAAAATAGTTTTTTTTTTTAAATGGGCGTATTTTTAGGAAAAATTTTCATTTTAATCCTCAATAACTTCTAAACGAATAATCTAATTAAAAAATATTGTATTGCCGGTTGATAGGCCATTTTATTATCTTTTAAAAAAGATAAACATACCTTTTAAAAATATAAATAAAATAATGCTTGGAGTTATTTTCAGAATACCAAAGCTGCCTTTTTAAAAAGTCGAATATATAGCTTTTTTCGTTTATCTCAAAAACGGTACCGGCAACCTAATTTTTAAAATCTTTTTTCGGAATCAGTGACACATTTTACATGTAAATCGACTCTGAAAAGGTCGAGATATAAAAACAAAAGGGACGGATAAATTGACTCAGCTATTATATAATGCACTCCTTGCCAAAAATAGAATGCCAAATCCAATTCAATAAATCCAACTATTTTCGATCACAATGATTTAAAGCCTATATTAGCTGAACATCCCACAAAAGTCCCAGAAGTTAGTTGGATGGAAGCGTCTAGCATTAATGTTTTTCAGTTCGAAGACATCATACACGTATAATCGCATACCCCAGAATTAAATACATCATTATAAGATGACACCGTGGCCGCGAATACGACCGCGATGTCCTATCGGTAACGCAAACCACGAAACTGCGAACGAGGTCTACACGCTGCACATTGGGCGGAAACGGTTTTTTTTTGGAAAAAACCCAAAAAAAAAAATGTTCATATTTTTATGGTTACAATATTTTTTCAAGTGAATAATTGTCCCCCCTCATCGAAAATATTTAATTTATATTTTAATATACAACCCTCGTCTTACGTCAGCCCTCCAAAGTTAGATTTTTGTGCCACGTGGTTTCTGTACGCAGTCTAATTGAAAAATTTGTAAATGTTTGACAATCTCGCATTTTTTAACGGTTTGACTAATTACAATACCTCAAAATCGAAAATATACATCAAGGTATGTAGAAAAGTATTATATATGTGTTTAATTGTATGTGCTTCTGTTTCGTTATGTTTTCAATGTTATTAATAAACCACAATTTTGTAGAATCTAGCCTCAATATAGATGTGTTTCGTGGAGCATATCTAGTAAGATACTGTATGATTCAAAATTTTAGTTCACGGTGCATAGATTATTGAGTCATCTGTACTTCCTGTCGGTTGCTTAGGCGAAAATGCATCTGAGGCTCAAAACAAATACTATAAGCGTGATAGGATATTACATGCCAACAACAACTTTACAGACGTATTTCACCATGCTTTAGATTTTTCTGATCCTTATTTAAATTATCGCTTCAAGAAAGCCATCAAAATCACACAAACTGCCAAAAGAATTTATTGTACTTTTAAAGTTGCCAACATTTGAAGTTACAGACCAGACATATGGAGATGAGGACGAGTTTACAAGTAAACAACATTTTGATTTTGATCTATAAGTTGAAAATATATTTTAATCAAATTTAATGTTATATAACTTTCAAACATTACTTTATCAAGGCATAACAATATCATAATAAAATGAGTAAACACATAAATTGTATGCAACTTGTAATACTTATATCCATAATAAAAAAATAGTTTATATTTTTCACTACCTTTTGGAAAATAAATTATCATATCTTACTTTAAAGAAAAAATTATTAAAATAAAATGTTATCTCGATTAAACATGCATTTTAATATTTAATGTGGTTCTTTTATGTGGGCGTGGGCTAAAAAAAATTAATTCAAAATTCACAAATAATATGAGCCGTAAATTCTCAAAGTTTCAAGTTTCTAGCTTTAAAATTACAGTTTTTGCAAAAAAAAAAAGCCGTTTCCGCCCAATGTGCGTTGGGGGCAAAGCATCTCGCTACACTCAACCAAGCCAAATTAAACCGATCACGCAGGTGGACGATTGCATCATAATCATAAACGAGAGCCCCGCAAAAATCAGTACCGATGACGGCCCAGAAATAACAGGAAATGGCACGCATCTCGTCAGCTTCGATCGTTTAGCTATCATCAACGACACTAAATATGTGAACCAATGTAAAGCCCTAAGAAGTTTGGCAGACAATGCGAAATCAGCGTTAGTTTACATCATTAGCCACGGTCTAATGTTGAGCATGCCGCTCCTCTATAGGATGAACAGCTGCAATCTGGATGCTATTCAGGAGTTCAAAGAAGAAGTGGCGTCAGCTGGGCAGCCTAAAAAAAGACGTTTCGAGGGAGGTGCAAAAGATCGTCAATAGTTTTAAGATAACCGAGGACGGTCACACACAATTGATATCATGGTGCTGACACAGCGAATGCGCCAGTTCAGCGCCCTGACTGCAACGGTCAGCAGCGGTAATCTTTCTAAGGAACTTGGTCAGGTTGTTCAGATCATAATATTCAGCCAAATTTGGTTTTGATATCACAAAAGTAAAATTTAATGAAAACGAGGTGTCCTTTATAGTTCCTATGGCAGCTATATGACATAGCGATCACGCTAATGCTGACATATGTGCTGTCTGCATCATCTGTGCGAAATTTAATCAAGATAGCTCAAATGTGGCCTGGCTTTAGAGAAACCAATTCCTGTTAAAACTGAAAATAAAAAAAGTGTACTCTAACAAATGTGTATTGAAAATTCGAACTCTCAAAAAAAGCAACCGGCACCGCCGTCACTATGTCATAACCATAAAGCACCGTGCAAAACACTTTTTTAAATTTTATTATAAAAGCTCTTTACATTACATACATACATTTAAAAATTGTAATTTTATCAGGTATTGCGTATACATTTGTTAAATTTAAAAATTGTGAAATTACAAATTAATAATAATTAGGGCTAATCACTGTCATTATCATTTAAAATCGTTGACATTACTTCCGCCAATTCTTCTGCCTTATTTAAAACTTCATCTCTGGTCAAACGTCTATCACTGCGCAAATTTTGTGCAGTAATTAGCAATTTTTCAAAATTATTTAACTGATTTTCCAGATCCTGAGTGTTGTTTGACAGTCTGCGATGGGAACCTATGATTAAAATTTAAAATAATAAAAAATTAGTGAGTTGTGAATTGTCAACAATATTTGATACTATTTAACAGTGCCCGTCATATTTTTTCCTATTATTTTTATTTCCCCTCTTTTTTCAATCACAAAGATAATGTACCGTCTGAGCAAAATTGACCCGGACTGGTTAAAAAAAAACACATTTTGATGCGTTTTAGTACCTTTTATACGCCTCGGTTGGGATACCCTTAAGTTTTCATGGCGAATTTTTTGTATGTCCTCAATCGATCCATGACGCGTTTCGGAAACAAAAAGAAGTCACAGGATGCCAAATCTGATTAATACGGTGGTTGTATGATGATTTTTGTTAAAAATATCTATTTCAACATCTACTTGACGTTGTTTTTGCAAAAAATTATGATCTTTTGGTATGAGTCTGGCGGCGACGCATTTCAAACCCAAAACATCAACCAAAATAATTTGACTCGACCCATAAGAGAAATTGAGTGTCTCTGCCATTGTTTTAATAATAACACGACGATTTTCGAACACAATTTGCATCACTTTTTGATGTTACTGTCGTTAAAAGAGGTGGATGGACGACTTGCATGAACAAGTTTTTTACGATTTCACGACCCTCACTTTATGCCACTGAAATACTTGCGTTCTCGAAAGAATAGAGTTCCCAAAACACTTTTGTAACATTTTCAATGATTCCGTCGCCGGTATTCCATTTGATACAAAAATTTTCAAGTAAACTCATTTTTTCATCTTTTTTTATGATAAAATTATTTGATTCGGTTTGTGCGCGCTGAGTTTAAAACCAACAGTTCGGGTCAATATTGATCAGACGGTATATAATAATTTTCCTCCTTTTCCTACTGCTCTGTATATAGAAAATGTTTTATCTTGAATAACTTCCTGCATTTCAGCAATAGCCAAAAAAATATAGTTTCGTTTTGGCCACTGCTCCCTATATGAACAGAGCAGTAGCAGGAGCACAGAACTTAAGTAGTAAGTTCTAGCTCTGCTTTATGCGACGTTATTGTGGTAGCAGAGAACAAATACGAGCAAATGCTAAAAATATTCCTTGTGCTATTTAGATCCGTAGCATATTACCTACGGAGCAGCTACAGAAAAGCTATGTAGAAACTACGAAGCTGCCAAGAAAACTATAAATGAGCAGTAACAACGAGAGCCGTAGCACCGAAATAGCATAGCACAAATTTTTGACAGCTCTGCTCTTTTGTCGCTCTCTCTGTTTCAAATTTGCTACTTGAGTTCTGTGCTACTGCTACTGATCGGTTCACATAGGGAACAGTACCAAGAAGAAAAAACTACAAGCTACGAAATAGCGTAGCATTTTCAATTACAGCTTATAAATTACAGTTGCAAATCGATTGGTTTCGATTTGCTTGAGAAAGAGGGGAAAGACCTACATACCACATTTGGTGTCTTAAGCTTTTAACGTCTCCGAAACTTGCGCGTTCATACAGTTGTACACACTGTACAAAAAATAATTTATACATAATTTTTAACCATTGCACTAAGGGCGATTTGTCGATTTTTTGTTTTGTTTTTGGCATTTATTTTAAATACAATGCTAGATAGTTCAAATTTTTCATGAATGTTAGTAAAACTAATGTACAATTTTGAATTAATTTTTTTTTAAGGTAAAATTCAAACCAAATTTATTCAAAAAAGCGCAAAAATGCGCAAACGAAAGTAAAACTCTACGGAACATAATACCATATATAAGATTCTTTAAAAAAAAAATACACGATAAAAAACAGTACACAACAAAAACAACTAACACTTATTTTCACTTATGACCTTAAAATATATTCTACATACCTTTAATGTTGTTTTGCATATTAAACTTCCGTAATTAAAAAAATTTTGATTAATTTTTCTTAATTGCACAACATAAGAAAATAGATGTCGCCAAGCCGAAAAAAAATATAATTTTAGTCTAACTGAGGTTCCTACTATTAACAAATAAATTTACCTTTTCAAAATACTGCCATCAATTTTTTTTTAATGAATGCCGCAAAAATCAACCAATCGCCCATAGTGCATTGTGTAGGTTTGTTTTGTTCCAAAGTCCTTGCACACAAATAATAAGCTAATAATAATTATGATAGAATAAAGCAGGTCTGAATTTTAATAAGATAATATAATTATATACAAAAAATTCGATACTCACATGAAGCGGCTTTGACTTTAATATTTGACCATACAACATTTTTAAGCCCTTCTAAAATTTCGGTATAGCTTATCTTTTCTGTTTCAGATAACGTTTCATCTGTATTTTCAACCTTTTGTTTTAGTGTTACAATCTCAAATATAACATTTGTATATTCTTTGAGATCTTCAATAGATAATTCGTCGGGATCGTCGGAAAATGATGTTGTTATTAAAAATCCAAGCTTGATTTTATTTGTTCTTAAATAGTCATTTATGCAAGGAAGGTAATCTATAAAGGATCTCTGAAACAAAATATAAAAATAAAATCAATGTTTGTAAAATTGTTTGGTTGTCTATCAAATATAATTAAATTAAGCTGTGAAACATTTTATATCCCGAACATCTGAGAGTGAATGCATATATATTAAAAAACAACATATAAAAAAAATATACAGCTGCGACAATAATAATAGCACCAATGCAGTTGGGAATCTTTATCTTAAGAGAAAAAATATACAGGCAAAATATATCTCAACAATACTTTAATGCAAGAAAATACCGAATTATAACTTGCCAAAAAATTTACTTTTACCATAAATTTTTTAAGTCGTTACTTTTTTATGAGGAACAAAAATGGCCGCACTTTCGTTTTTGCAAAAAACCATGTTTTTGATCTCCAAATTGTAAGTAAGTTGTAAATTTCGTTGTCATATTGATGCCAGATTTCCATAAAATTATTTGTATTGCTAATTCCAATGTGAAATGGCTATAAAATTTGCAAAAAAGAACCCAAACTCTATATTACTGATACACAATTTTTTAAACTGACCAGATAGATGTTTTATTATAATGTTCACAATCTGATCAAATTTCATTAAAATCCCTAAAGCCTATATAAATGGCTGTCAGATAAGGATTTTTCCATTATTTTAGTCAAGAACACCTACAAGGCAGTTATTTGAAGGTTTGGTGTGTTCATGAATGAGTTGAATTTTGGAGTATTTAGCACAACTTGGCCTAAGTAGGTTTTGGAAAGAAAAATGTGGTACCTTTGCAAAAATGCCCTTACAACTGATACGGTTCGATTTAGAAGGTCCAAAATAAGGTGAAATCGTTTCATTTGCGATTTCTTTCAAAAGGGTATTATATATATATATGTGTCGAAATGTGTAATGCATAGAAGAAGACATCTCCGACCTCATAAAGTATATATTTGTTTTCTTTGTTTTCTGAGATATCAAAACCAAATTTGACATTCAAAATTTTCTTAGGAGACACTTGCTCCGATATATAGCTTCGGCGTGCCGAAGATAGCCGTTTTTTTCTTGTTTTTATTTATTGTTAATACATTTATTCTGAGTAATATATATTTACATGTTTTAGAAAAGCTATGGTTTTCGGTATGTTACGTTGACGAAGTGTTTTCGTGTAGAGATGGTTTGAAGAAGAATTTGAAGAGTTCTGTTTTCCTGGTATGCTCAGGAAAGGAAGATTTAGATACGACAACGTTGGAGGTCAGTTTGGTGTGGGGCGCAGTTATTTTTATTGTGCGGAATATGTTTGTAGTATTAACGGTATTAATTGGGGTTTGTGCTTTTATAGTGTGGTAATGTATATTTCCAAATCATGTATATTTATAAAAGTGAAGCAATGAAAGTGTGTGGTTATTTATTAATTAAGAACGGCTGTGCCGATTTAGCTAAAAATTGTTAATAAGTTGTAATTGCCAAGAAGTCAGAATGTCCGTGATAATGAAACGCAAATAAATCATGTCCATATGGTAAAGGTTCGCGCTGCACTAAGATGATCAGTTGAAATGTAGACTTAAATCGCGCTTTATTCAACACGATTCCGCAATCGCCTACAAAGATCATCGCTGCGTTGTTAACGGTTCATTATCTCTGGTATGCCAGCATTGCCATCGAACGGACGATTTGTTGCCACTATAAAACAAAGATCATAAGCTCTTTCAGATCTATTTCGTTGGTGATTCGGCAATTGAACTAGATCAGCCTTGTGCAATTTTTAATGCGGCTAAGCGTGAAATGATCGAACAATTGCAAAATCTTTTTTATATATTTTTTTTCATATTTTTCAAAACTCCATTGAATAAAATGCGTTCTGACGATTACAAAATTATGATCATGATAAAAAGACCCACTGAAGGAATAAGAAGGCCATCTTAATGAATTTTTATGCGTATCGACGAATGGTTCGGCAAGATGTTGAGAGTCATCTATTAATATACCGCCGGTTGTTTCAATAAAACGACGTCGACATGTACATCAAGGTCGAAACGGAAAGTCTCAATATTATTCGCTTCAATCAGTCGAAGTTACGATCAGGCGAATACATCGATTAACATGACGCTGTCGCTACTTAAGGCGACGTGGGCAACATCGGGTGTTTGACCATTCTCTCAACTACTTATTTGGGAAGAATATGATTAAAGTAGAAGTCCAGTTTCAGGAACCATTAATACAGAAATAAAGATCTCTTTAGGTTTATTTATACGAACTTCACAACGAAAATTTTTCATTTATATATTAAATACTCTGGCAAGATTGTTCAAAAGAGACAGTTTCATCCCCTTTAAAAATTACACTTTGTCTCAAATTATGCGGGCCGAACTCCATTTCGCCTGTTAAATCGCGCTAGCCACCCACCACTTGCAAAGAACGAACCAGCGCACAATTGACTATTGTACTGCTTTGCTATTAATTTTAAAAATTATAGACTAGGATATGTTTTTCACGCTATCTTTAAACTCAACCAAACATTTTTTCTTCCATTCGTATGAATTCTCCTTGTTTTAGTGAATTCTTTTTCAAAACTACATTGGATACACTGGAAAAACTTTATTAAAAATATATTTGGAAGTTTTTCAAATTTGCATTTAAAAATTGTTCGGAAACCTCTATTGGCACCATCTTACGGGAGAAATATTACCTTTAGAAATTTTATATTCATGTTTATGTGTCTGTGTCTGTGCGCCCTGTGCGCTGATGGCAGCATCGTAAGAACTTAATAGATAAAAAAAAAATCTTTTACACTGGATTTCTCTCTCAGATTTAACATAGCTGAATACAACTGAGACTTGTGGATTGCAACAAGAAGTTGCAATTTTTTTGTTGCAAATATGAATGTGTTTACATTAGGATATAGAAAGTGATGCTCTGGAGTTGCAGCACCCCTGTTCTATGTTCGTGACTAGTGCGCCTATATTAAGAGTGGTCTGTTTTTTGTTCAGCGACCGATTTTACATATAAATTGACTTTAAAAAGTTCTGGATACTGGAATCCTTAAAAAAAATTGTTTCCTGGTGTTATCTAGCATGACTAGAGGATCACACACCAATTTACCTGCTCTAACACCCATTTGGCGACTATCAAGTAATTTTCTGTTAACTGCAAGTCACAATAGTCGATTTCTTATTTTTACACCCAGTATCAATTAAAAATGAATAACAGTGCATCATAAAACTGTGCAAATGTATATAACATGCATAAGAAGGCAACTCTGATTATATAAAGAATATGAAGTATAAAGTATATCAATCTCGCCCTGTCGCGCAGCTCTCGGAGTTTATAAAAGCTAGAGAAACTAAATTTGGTATGTAGGTTCCTGTATACCATACGCAAATCGAGTTCTTTCCCGATAATTCCCTTCGCAAGGCACAGTGTTAAAGTTATGATTTTATTTTTGGAGCACGATAATAAACTCCGAAGTTATACATAGAGAATTCACCACAACCACTTGCAAACAATAGCCGTTACACTGCTTTGCACTGATTTATTTGAGTGAGTGAGTGATTTTGGTTGCTATTTGTTGATGTCGACTTTATACCACCATGGTAAATTTTTGAATTAGTTAGAATGAGTCTGAGAATAATTATTTTAGTTAAGTTTGCTCTGGTCTCTCAATTAATTATTTTGTTGTGATATAATGCAATAAGAACCAGTTTGCTTAATGTAAATTAAATTTGTGCATAGAACTACCATTGGTCATATATCTCTTCAAAGACTTCAATGTAAATTGGAAAGTCATCGCTGCCTGATAGGAATTTAACTGTACTCAACTTGCAGTGTAATGCTAAGTATGCTGATGTGAGGAATATGTCTATGTGTGTTAGGGTTGTTGATATTTTAAAAAATAACTATATCGATATTATTTTAAATTTAAAAAAATATTATTTTCGAAACTTAAAACATCGATATACATTACTAGTTTGCCCGGCGCGCGTTGCTACGCCTTCACTCCAAAAAAATAAAATCAAAAGTCAAACTTATCATATTCTACAATATCACTATGATTGCAGTCTAAAGGTTCAACAATGAATTTTCTTAATAAGAACACCTGTGTGCACAATACCCGAGTGTTACCCACCCGGTTCATAAATAAACCGACTCCAACACCGTCCTACCCGTCAAATTATGTTTATAGAATGCAACACCGTCCCACCCGCCAAGCTATATTAATAGAATATTGATTATTGTTATTATATAGTAAATCGACACTGTTAACCAAAAATCAACATAGTGAGTTAATAAAGTTAAATTAATCGCAATACTACCCGTAACCATTTAGGCATTGCATAAGCAATATCGTTAATTCATTCGCGAAGATTTTATATTTGTCACTCACTCTCTCGCGTTCTTAAGCTCCAGTCAGTGCGCGGAACCTACATACAGACATACAATTTAAGTCAAATCGCACAATAAATAAGAATTTCGTTAAAGCAAATAAATGCAAATACATAAACAGAAACTTCCGAATATATTTTCAATAAAATTAATATTTTATTACATTTAAACAATTTTTACCTTGACTTATAAATAAAAAGTAAAAAAAACAGTAATAATGAGAATTAAAAAAAAAAAAATATGTACGTAAACCCGAATTCGAACCGAGAACCCAACGCTTGCTTGAAAGACCTCAAGCACCTGCACCACCGCATCTGTTGTGTGCCAACTGGCAAAAGTTGTATATACCGGTTGATTAAGATAATTAGTTTGTTAAATTTGTAAACTCTGAATCTGTAAACAGAACGCAGAGGTGCGAAAGCATAAACAATATCGCTTTACTGTCACACGCAGCTATGATAAAGCCGAGAGAGAAAGAGGCTTATAAGCAAATATAACACTGGCTGGCCCTCCTACTTGACTTAAAAAATAAAAACAAATAGTAATAATAAAAATAATTGAAAAAGAAAACAACATGTTCACACATTAGGACTCGAACTCGGGCCTTCGCAATTGCGTGGGCCATCCCAACCACATGCGCCAACGCTGAGGTTGTTTACGAACTGGCAAAGTCTGTATATAGTGGTTGATAGAAAATGCAATTTTCACAATTTTCCGCATATATTTTTAATCAAATTTTTTCAGAGTACGCACCTACGCCCGCAAACAAAGCTATTGCCACAAATATTAAGTTTCTAGCTTCTACCGTTTGGTCAGTGGTTGAGTTGCCAATCAGTCAGGTTGAACTGTTTTATATAAATAGAGATACATATACTTGATTAGGTCAGTCTGTATGTCCAAATATCATATCGATCGCTATTAGTTCTGAGTTTGATAAGAAAATAAAACATCGAGTTATTGAAAGTTATAAAATGTTTGTCTTCAGGCTGTGGATTGAACACAAGCTTCGCCCTTCAATAAACAATGAGTACACAATGAATTAGTCTTGATCTAGAGATCACGCAACTGTATCGAAAGACTAGTTGGCACTGTCTGGTCGAATGCGGACGGCAAATGCAAGGTGCTACCGAGCAATCGCTATGTGAAAGCGATAGCAGCAGCGCTGCAAGCAAACATCATACAATAGTCAGTAAGTTACAGCAATATTAGAATTATTATTAAATAGAGAAACTTGAGTTTATGTTGCGATTTAGTTACATATTTATGTGACAAACAATTTGGTTAACTTGATTTCACTGCTGCTGCTTCCAATAAGTATAACGAAAAGTCGTCAATAAATGTCACAAAGTAACGCGCTCCTCGATCTTTTTATCGCCATCTATTGGTTCACTTGTAATGATGGTATTTTCTCCCAAACTGTCTGTTCTGGTCGGATGACATTGTTGCTGCAGCGCAACCGTAAAGTGTGCATTTGTTTGCTTATCTCAAATATGCTTATTGTTATTGTTAATAGGTTTGGGTACGTCAATGACACCGTTTATGTAGCAGAGGTTTTACGTCTGTACGAAAAGAGTTTTGAAGTGGAATTAGTTTTTTTTTGTTCATTTAGAAGTAATTTGGGATTGAATTGAAAATTTTACATAAAAATCCGATTATTAAATAGCCTTTTTCACTTCGAGTTGCATTTAGCATTTTGGGTTAAAAATGGCAAGTGCTTAAATGCGAAATATGAAATGAAATGACATATGTATATGTGTACAAATACATATGAATACACATTTAAGAGGAGAGCTGTACACACATATGTCAAATAAAAAGCAAAAAAAAAGATTATTTCATGAGAATATCCCATGAATATGCCGATTACCGGACTTGTTTTAAACTACGATATGATAATTAACCTAAATACTAAACATTCTACCTGTACTATATTGCAAGGGTATATAGCTTCAGCGTTTCAAAGTTAGCCGTTTCTTTCTTGTTTAAGATTAAGCTTTGCAACTGATTTGGTGCTATTATTGTTGCCGCAACTGCACATGAAATTAAATCGTGTGCCGTGTATTTTATACTCTTTAGGATTTAAACACATGCCGCTGTCCCTTTTAGAATTTAAATGTGTGCTGCTAAATTATAAAGAGTGCAGTACTTGCGCGTCAAGCAATTCTGCTGCACTGCAGCAAGCAGAGCATTTCAAATAGCGGTTGTGTTGTTGCTCTTTATAAGAATAATTACATATTCTTAATGTTTTTATATGCGTGCTTAATATAAAAATCAAAAATTTTAAAATTGTGTTTGTATTCGGCTTTATAAATTTGCGTTGGTGAGGGGGAAGACAGTCCAATCGATGCTGATCGAGAATATGTATTCTTGAAAAGTCGGAGACGACTAATACAAACAGTTGCACTGTATTAATGGCTAAAGGGTGAAAAAATGTTCGTTAATCAATTTTCGAATATTGGGATTTGTGTTAGATAAATACATGCTGTAATATGCATTAACAAGGACAAATAAGTGTGTCGGTATGTGTATAATTGCCAGTTTAATCATGAATTTATTTATTTATTTTATTATAATAATTTTTTAATTTAATTTTTTTTTAATTTTTCTTAATTTAGTAAGAAGTGATACAAATAAACAAAATTCTAGAAAAAACTGCTATAAAGAAAAAAAAATGTATACCCTTACAAAAGGGTATTATAATTTTGTCTCGAAATGTGTAACGTATAGAAGTGGACATTTCTGACCCTATAAGGTATATATATTCTCGATCGGACCACTATATCATATAGCTGCCATAGGAACAATCGGAGACACTAAATTTTCATTAAAAATTTTCATTAACTGAATTATCTGAAAAGCATATATGAATCAATTCAAAGTCGAATATATATAATAATAAATAAATTGTTTTCTTAATGCAGACTAATAGCTTCCTTTTATCTCATATGGATTAAAAGATATGAGCAATAGAAGTTAAGTTTGCCCTGATTTGCTATTCATGTGAAACGCAGTAACAGCATATTTTAATGTCATTAACAATTTAAGTGCCCGCTTTTAAAAAGAGTAAGATGAACTCCAAACAAAAATTAACTGTCTGTGGGCCAGCAAGTTGCGAGCTGCAAATATCTAGAAAAGACAACTGGGCAAGATAAACAACGCGCATATTCTTTTTGCATGTTGTTTTTGTTTTTTATGACCGAACCGAAATGCTCGCACTAACCGCTTTCTATGTCCCTGTGTATGCATAGGTTGTAGGTGTTTTGTGTGACCGATCTGGAAACTTAACGTAATCGGTAAAAAACACTTTTTTTCCAAATTCCATTATTTATATTACATCCTCTTGCAACATAGTATTTACATAGATTTTACATAGAAAATAATATTTAGTATTTTAAATTTTGTTCATCGAAAGCTAAAATGAAATACGATCAAATATTTAAGAAAATAATTTTTTTCTGCTGACAGCCCTAGGAAAACAGTCCCACTGGGAGCTATTGAAATATTAAGAATTCGAAACCGGCCCGACGCCAAATCTCTAGAAATTTCTGTGACACCCCTGATTGTGTCAAATATGGAGATCAATCTGTGCATTCTTATCAGGTTTGGAGAAAGACACTCCCGTCATCAAGCACTTCTACTGAAGATATGGTTAGGGACATAAAGGGATCCCTTAATTGTTGATCACCGTCAAGAGTCGTAACAAGGATTTATGTTTATGATTTATGTATATGTTTTACATTAATCGAAGAATAATATTCAACTTAAATTAAGAAGTCATTCAAACAATGTCGCAATATAAATGGTCATGGTCATGGAAACATGAACTTATTGAAAAACTATGGATAAATTTTCTATTTTGGTCATTTAATCAGATTGTCTTTAAAATAATCAAATTTAGGTTTGGCAAGTTTTGTTGAGATATATCACACAGCAATAATATTGTTTAACACATTTTTCAAACGATTGTTCTTTATATTATTTTGAAGCCTGTATTTTCAAGCCTATATTCGGATTATTTAAGATGCTTACACTTTAGATCAGTGAGCATGAGTAATTGTTATCGCATGTTATCGAAACAAACCAATAAGTTCGAATCAATTGTGTGCCTATTATTCATGATCGTTGATGATCGAAAATTATTGTGCACATACAAAGAGTGATCGGTGCTAATGTGTTCAAATTAAACACTCAGAGAACTGTAACGGGTAAAAAAATTTTCAAGTGTTCTCCAGCCTATACTCGGATTATTTAAGATGCATATATTTTGGATCAGAGAGCTTGAGTGATTGTTGGCGCATGTGATCGAAACGAACCAATCAGATCAAATTAATTTTCCCCGCTTTATGCATGATTGTTTATGATCGAACATTTTTGTTCAGCAACAAAAAGTGATCAAACATTCTACTGGCGAGTCTCGAGTAGAGCTCTTTATTCTGTGGGTACACTTTGCAAAAAGGATATGTTAATTTTGACTCGAAATGTGTAATGCATAGAAGACGTGTCTAACCCAATAAAGTATGTATATTCTTGATCAGGACGACGAGCTGAGTCGATATAGCCATGTCCGTCTGTTTCTATGTAAACTTTTTGGCTTTATCTATGAGCTATCTTGATAAAATTTTCATAAAAAGTGCTTGTATGAGAAACTTGTTTGTTTTTCAAGATATCGAAACTAAACTCAGTAACTCGATGGATAGTTATTATTTGTGTAATCTGACAAAGTTTCATCGGACCACTATATTTTATAGCTCCCGTAGGAAAAATCCGCCGAAAAGTGCTTGTATAAAACAGAAACAGCCTTTTTGGCTATATCGTCTCAGCTCGTCGTCCTTGGCAAGTATATTTATATCTACACCTTGTGTAAATATTATTTTTATAAAATTTGAGTATTGTGAAATTTAAGTTTTATACCAATTTATTAAAAAACGTGTATAGGGAAATTTTTCAGATACTTACATCTTTTGGATCAAAATAAATTATCAACACTTCAGTAAATTTCTTGATTTCAATTGGAACTTTTTCAAATCTTCCATCAAAAGGAATTAAAAAGATGCTGGTGTCGTAATATTTAGTGTTAATGTCACACTTAAAATAATTTATATGAATAGATTCAAATGAATTGGTTGTTAATAATTTTGGTTGATTCATCTCAGATAATATATCTGAAAAGAAAAAACGGATTGTAAGAGTAAAGATTATGTATGAATAATTGTATTTCAAATTTTTTTTATGGAGCAGTGTATAAGTTAAATTCATTCGGTAAAAAAAAATTTGCATTGGTAAACATAAATTTTGTTTTATTTTTAGCAGCTTATCTCGAGTTATCTCATTCGGATGGTTAAATGATTTAAAAAAAATGCTTTTATTTTAAATGGCATTTCAATAAGTAAATGACAACACTGATTTCAGTAAAGCAATTAACAGGCCATAGAGAATAAATTAAGTTCACTTCAGTTATGATCAAACTAAAATGATGTAGTCATTAGAGCTGTCAAGGGCCAGGTTCTAAAAATCAACCAAATCGGACCACTATATTTTATAGCTCCCATATAAACAATCGTTCGAAAAGTGCTTGTATGAAAAACTTTTTTATTTTATTTTTATTGAAATAAGACAAAAACATATTTAGCTATAAGATGTTGTTATTTCGTTGTCTATTAATCGATTTCAAAGATTCATATCTTAAATGACGCCCAATTAATGCGACTATGTAAAAGCAAAGGAGAAGAAAACGACTTTTTTCGACTTTTCCACGAATTTTAAAGTCAAAAAATCGTAAAAAATACCGCACAAAATATCATCATTTTCTAAATTCAAAATGAAATAGTTGCAAAACTAGTAATTTAAACTTAATAAAGTATATGTATGATTAATAGGCCCTTTTATTAGCTTTCAGAAAACGTAAAGCATTTAAAAATCGAGCATAAGATTCTCGAGTAATACTAAAATCTGTAGGCTTGCCTCTGAAAAAAAGCTAAAAAAAAAAATACCAGATTTAAAAAATTTTTTAAAAAAAAGTCTTACCATAGAAAAATTATTAAAGTGGTTTTCCGTCATCTGGGGCACCATATGTATCAGAAAAAGTAGGTTTGATCAAATATACAAAAAAAAACTAAATTTTGTTACCTAGTGTTATTAGACCTCGGATTTTGCATATTTGCATATAATTTGCATATGTTGCATATTTGCATATAATGCATATGCCAAAAACATGCAAAATATATGCAACATATGCAAAATATGCAAAATATATGCAAAATATGCAAACAATTTCTAAGTTAAACAAATAAAAATATAATATAAAAACAATTCAAAAAGTGGGATACATATTAAAATTTCATTAATTAATATACCCTTGGCTTCTATATATATATATTTAGGGTATTCACGTGACCTAGCAAAGTTGTAACTTTGCAATCACGTGAACGGCCCTTAACGTAGCAAATCTGCTAGGTCAGCTGTTTACATTTTTGACATTTAGATTTGTATAATTGTTGTCAATGAATTTGCTTGTGCTGCGGTGTTTGGAAAGATGCCAGTTAAAAGCTTTAAGGATATGCTATGTGATTTAAAAGCAAAGCAAGTTATTGACGATATTCAAGAAATAGAATTCGTTGCTTGAATAGTTGCATAATTTCATGTTTTTAACAGTTGTAGATGTATCTCGCTCAGACGAAATTGATGCAGACATTGCTGATAGAGTGGCGAAATAATATCCTCAACTTATATGATTAAAGACGTTTCAAACAAATGCTGCGCGTGTCAAAGAACAAATATGTTAATAAGATAAAATTACACTAGGTAACAAAATTTAGCTTTTTTTTGTATATTTGATCAAACCTACTTTTTCTGATACATATGGTGCCCCAGAAGACGAAAAACCACTTTAAAAATTTTTCTATGGTAAGACTTTTTTTTTAAAAAATTTTGAAATCTGGTATTTATTTTTTAGCTTTTTTTCAGAGGCAAGCCTACAGATTTTAGCATTACTCGAGAATCTTACAGCCGATCAAATGCTTTACGTTTTCTGAAAGCTATTGAAAGGGCCTATTAATCATACATATACTTTATTAAGTTTAAATTACTAGTTTTGCAACTATTTCATTTTGAATTTAGAAAATGATGATATTTTGTGCGGTATTTTTTACGATTTTTTGACTTTAAAATTCGAGGAAAAGTCGAAAAAAATTTATTTCGTTTTCCTCTTCTTTGCTTTTACATAGTTGCATTAATTGGGCGTCTTTTAAGAAATTAATCATAGAAATCGATAAAGAGACGGCGGAAATTTAAGCATTTCAACAAACAAGCCCGATGTGGCATTTTTAAATGTGCTCATAAAATTCATCGGCTTAACAGGCCGTCCACAGGCGATAATGTGCGCGAACTTGGTTCGGCTCGACGAATTGTTCGACGTTAGTGGAGGAGATGTTAGTATTCTTGCTTGTCTTTTTTTCGACATGCATGTTCGCGACTATGCTCGCATTTGGATAGCCTGATACTGTCAATGACATGTGTACAGAAAAATAACCAGTGAAACGCATTAGGGGAAGATTGGAGAAAAGCGCTCCACTTCTACTAGTAGTGTGTCGGTGGCCAGAGAATTATCCGTTATCTCGAACTACAGGATTGTTATCACAATGTAAAGAAATTAACGTCATGTACCGGTATCGCACTCTGATGTTATCGAAAACTGCCTGATATTGGTCTGCACATTAGTGCACCAGTACACTAATACAGCCCAAAATAGTGAGTTTTACTTGCGAAGGTTTGTTGATCGGCACACGTATTCAACCTAAAGTACTACCTGTGAGAATTTGGACCAAACAAACAATATTGAATTTAAACTTGAACACAGGTAAAGGTGATAAGGACATATTAACGCCATCTACCCAATTTTGAGTATCGGTATATAACTCTCTACCACAATTACGACTGCACATTCTAGATCAGACTTTCATCGAAATACTAGCTCTCCCAAAATATACTATATAAGATGAGTAACCTTGTGCGTCCAATCAATCCCGATTCGTTCTGCTACATATGTGGTATTTTTATTGCCAATACAAAGCTTAGAATAAACTTCACCAAAAGGTTTCAAAATATTTATAAGGATTTCTTTGGAATAGAACCCAAAAATTTGAAAGAAGATTGGGCACCAACATGTATATGCACTTCGTGTCAATCACATTTGTCAAAAAAACAAAACAACAAGTAAGTACCACATTACATTATTATGAAATCAATTCATCTTCAGAAAATACTAACAATTTCGTTTCTTTTTAGGTATACTTTTAAATTTTAATGACCCATGATTTGGAAAAATACTGATACTCATGGATCCGATTGTTACTTTTGCGCATTTCAAAAAATTGGTATTGAAAAGAATATGAAATGTATTTATCCGCAATTGGCTGCACGTGGCTTTCAGCTTCCTGTAAAATTGCTGTCAAAACTACAAACACAGGAAAAATCGTCAACATCACACGAAACTACGACTACAGGTTCTTACTTTTCAGGAATATATAAATGTCCCATGCTGTATTCTCAGAAAGAATTGAATTATGTGGTGAGGGACATGAAAATGCTGAGTTGTTAGCATCGCGGTTAAAGGAGCGAAATCATGTGAAGGAAGACGTTAATGGAACTTTTACCGAAGTCGACATATGGCGATTTCATTTTTAAAATATGGTCGATGTTAGCAAACGCAAATTTAAAACTTAAATATCATGTTATACCTTAAAAAACAAATAGTAAATTTTATTTTTAATAAAAATTTATTAATATACATATATAATTAATTTCTGATTGTTTTATCTATAGTTGGGGGTCCAGACATCGGTCATAGCCACCGAAAATCGTATATACTGTGAGTATAACATCGCATAATTCGGTCGTTTTGCATTATTTAATGATCCATTTATATATTTATGTGATTCTAAAATCAAAAGGCCAGAAATATTAGTTCAGGCGGCATCCCGGTGCTCTAAAAATCAAATTTCGTAGAACATTCAGTAAAGAAATAGTCAATGTCGACAAAAACATATTTAACTATAAAATATTGTTATTTCGTTGTCTATCAATCGATTTCAAAGATTTATATCTTAAATGACGCCCAATTAATGCAACTATGTAAAAGCAAAAAGAGAAAAACGAAATAATTTTTTTTCGACTTTTCCTCGAATTTCAAAGTCAAAAAATCGTAAAAAATACCGCACAAAATATCATCATTTTCTAAATTCAAAATGAAATAGTTGCAAAACTAGTAATTTGAACTTAATAAAGTATATGTATAATAGGCCCTTTCATTAGCTTTCAGAAAACGTAAAGCATTTGAAAATCGGCTGTAAGATTCTCGAGTAATGCTAAAATCTGTAGGCTTGCCTCTGAAAAAAGCTAAAAAATAAATACCAGATTTCAAAATTTTTAAAAAAAAAAGTCTTACCATAGAAAAATTTTTAAAGTGGTTTTTCGTCATCTGGAGCACCATATGTACCAGAAAAAGTAGGTTTGATCAAATATACAATTTGTGTGTTGCCTAGTGTTATTAAATAAGGATGAAGCATTCATGTTGGCAACTATTCAGAGACAAATGCCAATAAATTTGCAACTAGCAATTGTGCTGTTTTGCTGGCGTATCTACTCAACTAAGCTGCAAGTTATTATATATCAAAATATACTGAATATTGTTTGAAATTATCGAAATTTATTCGTATCTTTTTACAACACAACAGATTTTGTAGTCAAGGGTCTGGGGTTAGCACCGTTGCATAAAATTTTTCAGTGTAAGTTGTTGTTGTGACAGCTTGCAAACTTGCTAGGCCACGTGAATACCCTAATTATATTTATAAAATCGAATTTCGAGACAGTTGCCGAAATTATAACTTCCTTAGAAGCCAAGGGTAATTTGTAAGTCTAGTATATAATATCTTATATATTTCATATTTACTATATTAATTAATGAAATTTTAAAATGTATCCCACTTTCTGAATTGTTTTTATATTATATTTTGATTTGTTTAACTTAGAAATTGTTTGCATATATTTTGCATATTTTATATACTATTATATACAAAATTTTGTACCAATCCGATGAAAAACATGGAAGTATGCAAAATCCGAGGTCTAATAATTATGATTTGTACAACCTGACATAGTTTGATCAAAACCAGACCACTATATCATATATCTGTGATAGGAAAAATTGGGTGAAAAATTAGATCTATTCAAAACTTTTTTGATTTGCAAGTTATCAGAACTAAACCCACTTTATCGATATAGAAATACATTCTGTACTATCTGATAAAGTTTGACTGAAATCGAAAACCTATATCATATCGATGCCATAGGAACAATCGGTCGAGTATTCAAAACTTTCTTCGAAAACCATTGCAAGGGTATATAGTTTCGGCGTGCCGAAGATAGACGTTTCATCATTGCATTATTTTGTTTATCATCTGTTTTGTTTTGGCTACGCGTTAAAATTAAGAGCTGTAGAAACAGCAAACTACATCACGGTAGTATAAATATTATCACGTCATTAATGGGTTATAGTCCCATGTCGTGAAGCTGCATCGGAAAAAGAGACTTCGGTAGAAAACTGGTCAGTACACCGTCTGATACATGTGAGACCGAGGTCCAATTCTCCATCGTTAAGTCAAACCCCCCTCAACTTCGCAAAATTTCCAACAAGGACGCATGCAGTAGAGCCGCGGGCAAAGTGCGTCAGATACGGGGTCGTTTTGTACGGATCGGTACATTGAGAAGCCAGACGTGAGGTCATTAGAAAGTGTTAAACCCGGCCCATGGAGACTTGGATAAGTACGCACTAAATTATTGATTAGTAGTCGGCGTTTAAACGATCTTGTAGAGTCCGAGTTGAGAATCACACTTTCGAGATGTATATTGTCTTGAGGCCATTTCAAATGCTTCGCGTTTTGACAGAAAGTTTGTAGACAAATTTTATTAATTAATTTTTTTGGTTAGTTTTAGTAGTTTTTGTTATTATTATTTGGCTCTTATCGACAATTTCTGAAGACGCCGCAATTCTCTGCTAAAGCACGCCATAAACTTCGCCTTGCCCATGTTGACTGATAGAGCTACTTTAGCCGATTCCGCTTCTAAAGCTCCAAAAGCCGCAGTTACATCACGTTTAGTACGGATGATGTCAATATCATCAGCGTAACCAACGAGCTGGACACATCTATTTGTAAGCATCGTGACCGTCCGATGCACCTTAACCTTTCTTGTAATACCCTCCATCAAAAGATTAAAGAGCGTACACAATAGCGCGTCACCTTGCCTAAGACCTTGCTTGGTATTAAAGCTTTCGGATTGATGATTAACTAGCTTGACAGAGCTGACTGCTCAATGTAATTCTGCATAGACGTGTTAGCTTTGAAGGAACACCAAGTTCAAAATTAGCAGTACATAGGTAATCCCGCCGTGGGCAGCCTTTTAGCCGACAAAAAGATGGTACGTGTCGATTTGGTTTTCGTACAACTTCTGGTGATTTTCACAATTCTTAAATCTACCGATCTAAAGGATGACACAAGAACCAAAAATTCTAGTTTTGAAGAAAAATTATACAAAAATATAGTAGGTTTTTCTAAAATAGGTTTATTTTTATGTCAAATTTTTAATTAAATCTTTAATAGTTAAGCAACTTATTTAATTTAATATTGTTGTATGAAAAGTTTATGTGTTTTTTTTTTACCTTCTCGGAGTTATTTTAATTACCTAAAGCTACCTATGGACATTTTAAAATCTGATCATAACAATACTGGTATGTTTTTTCTTGCTTCACTTTGTTTTTGATTCGTATTAAAGAGCAAAAGCGCAAACAGTCTGTTCAATTGGTACATTAAAAATAGTATTTCGTACAAAAAACTTAAAAATAAACTATATCAACATAAAAAGTATAAAACATTACCTTTTAGTTTGGAAATACTTTTTTTTATACGAAACAGTCAAAAAGGTGCGAATAAATTTAACCTGGGGCTATGACACTAGAGACAAAGAAGTGCATCTTGATTGACAAAAACAAAGCAATGTCAGTCAGATTTTTTAAAAAAAAATAGCAAGAAGTGTATTTATGATCAAGGCGAGTAAGGCAAAAGTATAAAATAAGACTACATAATATAGATAAAATTCTCAAATTATCAAAAGCATCCCGAAATTGGAAAAAATTAATTTTTAAATCTGTATCATAGAATGTGTCGTAGTGCTGGGAAATACATTATATTGGGCCAAATTTTGCGGTAAGGTAATCAATTTTACAATAACAAATCAGATGGTCTTAAAAGCACGTAATTTCTGAGCATGATATTTCAAAACCAGATATTTAGCAAAGGGAGTGTCTTAAAAAGCTGCTGATACCATTATACAAATAAATTTATGTATCATCTATATTTTGACCCGATTTAGCCAGTGCACACGCTGCCCATTCCAGTTTTACAGTCTTGGAATTCTTTTTTATTTGCAACAGAAGTAATTTTACAAGGTTATTTTTATCACAAGTAAAAAATTATAAATAAATAATACATGAATCTGCCGAGTTTGATTTAGATTTTTTGTAAAACAAAAAAGTTTTTTATACAAACACTTTTTATAAAAATAAGTTATCTTCGATCGTTCCTATGGCAGCTATATCATATAGTGGCCTGATTCAAACATACAAACTACCTGCAACCGCATCTGTGCCAAATTTCATATAGAAAGGTTAATCCAAAAACTTTGCATAGAAATAGACAGATGGGCGGACGGATAGACGACACAGTTCATTGTCCTGACCAAGAATATATATACTTTATGGCGTCGGAGACCTCTTCTTTTATGCATCACCTATTTCGTGACAAAATTATAATAGGCATTTTCCAGGGTATTAAAAGGTGCCAAGACGAAATTCGTACGCGAATTAGTCAATTCCAGGGGCCACCTCTTTATTTACTAAGCATATGCACCCATACCAGTTTTAACAAGAATTTTGAAGTTACCACTCGCATTAGTTTTGAAAAAAAAATGGATAAACTAATATCATATGTGCGTCAATACAAAACTCAAAGACAATTATCCATTCCTATTTACAAATATCATCATTTTTATATTATTAAATTTATAACATACTTTCAACAATTTCCACTGCCTTAAGATTTCCATATGATAAAACTAATACAGCTGGGGGGTTCATTTCAACAAGAATTTCGTTTTTTTATTATCAAACTTCAACTCGAATTTCTCTTCTTTGATATCATTAAGACAAACACTATTAAATTAATCAAAATATCGATGTCGGCATGTTGTATCGATATTTTTTGCTAATAATAATGCCTACCGATATTGAAATCACCTGTAATACGAACATAGTCACACTTTAGTTGCGTTTCGAATTATTGAACCTGAAAAGACCAAATTACATCCACATTTCCACACAAACGCCTCATGCCATCGATAACAGGCTAACTCGATAGGTCTTGGATGATGTTTCTACTGCACTGGATGCGTTTGCAATCAGCTGAACATTTGTTTGCAAGGAGCAAAACTTCAGTAAACAAGGTAATAGATATTCTTTAAATTTAACCAACAGAATTTTTATGACAAGTGCAATTTCAAATGAGCATATGCGCTTAATATGAAATCTCAATATCGTGCTGTGGTACGAATTACAACTTCTAGAACATGTTGCAGGTGGGTGCCACCTTGAGCAGCGCCAAAAGGCAATATATGCAGTTGATACTTTGAATTATAGAAGGGGATAATCAACGGTTGGTTCTATTTTGGGCGACTATCATCACAAATATGATAATATAATAAAGTAAATTAAGTTCTTGACACAGATGTATATAATTATAAGGGTCATTTGCTCTGGGCGCTGCCATGAATCTTGTATATTTCTTAAGAGAGCAAAATAAAAGTGAAGCTGGAAGGAACATCATCATTTAAGTTAACACTGGCTGGCCCTCCTCCCCCCTTCTCCCTTCGATGCCATCCATAAACTAAGACATTGTAGCAACTGCGACATAGCAGCCACACCAACCCGATAGCATAAGTGCATAGGCAGCATAAGTGGCGATCGCACCAAAAGGGAACCGACCGCCAATAGCCACTTTAGCGCAGTTCATATTTCAACCTTACGCCACGCGTAACATCCGCTATGACTGTGCCGGCAGCAGAATGCGCTGACGCGGCGGAATATGCACAAACCATAAGCTAGGCCGCCACTTTTCATTTGGCTAAAGAATCAATTCTCACTAGGAGATCCAACAGAACGGAACACAAGCTCCAGAACCTTTGTTAATAAAGTCAATGTTTGTAACGTTATTTAAAACTGTTGCATTTTATTTTGTGGAACTCAGTTCGTAATCCTGACGGTCGCATTTACTCAAGTCGACACTACTTGAATCCCAATACGGAGTCCAAATCCTGGGCAACCCTTCGAGTCAAACTAAAGGAAACGCAACATGCGTCATGTGATCACTAGGTAACGAAGATAGTTGCCTCCTTCTGGCCTCAACTGGCCATAACTGGCGCCCGAGCAGTTCTCTTTCTTCGGAAAGTGGAACCCGTAACCCGTGTATGCGGTATACACGAATCTTAATTTTTAAATACAAATGGTAAACAAAAAAAAAAAAAAAAATTAAAGGAAAAGGAAAAATAATAAAAAAAAATAAAAGGTGTGTGTGGTGCCAAGTGCTGACGTGTGAGTGCAATAATACAGAATAATGAAACCCAAAAAAGGGATACAACCACTCGTCGAGGGGATACCTTTTAGTTGGTATTCCTCACGGGCGCAGAGTGTTGTTTTAAAAAATAAAAAAAAAAAAAAAAGGAGTAGTAACCCGCCGCGGCGATTTGTTCACTCATATTTCTGAGTGGCTCATTTCGCGGACGCAAATAATAGCATTAAATAAAAAGAAACAATAACACGCTGCGGCGATTCGTCCCCACGGCTTATTCGCAAGCACAAAAATTGTATATAAAAAAGAAGAAATTATAACCGCTGCGGCAATTTATTTACGAGCGTCAGTCTTTGTAAATCTAGAATTCAATAAATAAAAAAGTGGTGTGTGGCAATCTGCTGGAAGAGCTAACGGATATGGAATGCATTTAAAAAAAAGCCAACTAGCGGATTGTGTGTGCAACCGTTCCTTACTAAGCGAAATGCCAAAACGGACTAATACGGACCACCGTGCCCAGTGCCGAGAAACCAAAACGAAAAAAAAAAAAAATGAAATTCACAGAAGTCAGGGCTTGAAAAATATGCAACGCACAGCCATAAAGATTTATTCACAGAAAAAATATAACAGATACTAAAATATTTTTTCTTTCAGAATCACACTGTAAGAGAACACACCGGCTCGTCGACGCCATAAGGCGGAAACAGTGCAAAGGGTGAGTGGTTTCACTCTTCTTCTTTTGTTCCCTTTTACCTCACACATCTCAATAGATAGAATAGTTTATCAGAGTTATTTTGTATATAAAAAAAAGGAAGGAAAAAAATTTTAATATAACTAAATCCGGTTCTCTTGTACAATAGTTAATTCGTTGCCAATAATAAACAACAAAAAAATGGAAGAAGTAAAAGAAACATTACACAGGTTCGATTACAATGTTGTCTACTCAGTTATTAGTAATGAGTAGACCTCGGATCTTGCATACTTCCTTGTTTTTCATCGGATTGGTACCAAATTTTGTATTTGGGCATTTTATTGTTCAAATATTACAAATTTTAATGCATATCGAAAATATGCAAAATATATGCAAAAAATATGCAAAAGCATATGCAAAAAAAATGCAAAATATATGCAAAATATGCAACATATATGCAAAATATATTCAAAATATGCAAACAATTTCTAAGTTAAACAAATCAAAATATAATATAAAAACAATTCAAAAAGTGGAAAACATATTAAAATTTCATTAATTAATATAGTAAATATGAAATATATAAGATATTATATACTAGACTTAAAAATTACCCTTGGCTTCTAAGGAAGTTATAATTTCGGCAACTGTCTCGAAATTCGATTTTATAAATATAATACATATATTTAGAAGCCAAGGGTATATTAATTAATGAAATTTTAATATGTATCCCACTTTTTGAATTGTTTTTATATTATATTTTGATTTGTTTAACTTAGAAATTGTTTGTATATTTTGCATATATTTTGCATATTTTGCATATATTTTGAATATTTTTGGCATATGCATTATATGCAAATATGCAACATATGCAAAAAATATGCAAATATGCAAAATCCGAGGTCTAGTAATGAGGGAGGATTTGAAAAAGCTTGGTGCCAGGGTCGTTACATAAGAAACCGAGTACGAGCGTCGTAATCCGATACTAGATCAACCAATACGCTTGACGCGCCCACGCAACGAGTATGATCTGAAGGAAACTTCAGTTCTACCTGATTGCGTCAAGGAACTTCAAGCATTCGAAGGACAGTCCGAAACTTACATTTCTTGGGTTAATAGGGCGCAGTCGATCCTTAACGACTACCAAATAGTTAATGATAAACCTTTGTGTAGGTCCATTGTTGTTAATATTAGACAGAAATTAAGGGGTAGTGCAGATTCAGCACTGATCGCTTACAATGTGCAAGACGACGATTGGCCGGAGGTCACTTCATTATGCCGACAAACGGGATGTCCGTACCTTGGAATACCAGCTAAGTCATCTGACTCTAGGTGGCAGGAAAATAAATGAATTCTACATGGAGGTCAATAATCACTTTTCACTAATTCTTACTGTCTGAAGAACGGTAATCACCCCGCAAACGTGATTAGCGCTCTTATAGAAACCTATAGTAAGCATATGCTCAAGTATATAGTCCCATGAACTCCCAGAGATTTCCATTATCATTTCAAGCATCCCCTAGAGTGTAGCTTATACTCAGGGCTCGAACAGAGGCACACCACCGGTACAAACATTTCGGGGACCAAGATCGGCGATTAAATTCGAATCCGACTAGTCCGGGCAAAGACATCGGCCGAACTTTAACCCACGCTCAGAGACCGGGTTTCCCATTAAGCGAAGTCCGAGCGCGTCCTCTAGTTTAAACCCTTTCCGGAAAGCTCAAAGACTTTACCATATGGAACCGGCTTTATCGCCTTCAGACCTTGCATCGAACGAATAGGATCCATGTAAATTTAAACATTGAACATGAAACTTCACCTCAAGAAGCAAACCTTGATTCACCTGCTGAAGAGGTAGTTTGTGTAAATGAAGGTGATACAAATTTTATGATCGACGCCTCTCTAGTGTATCATACATAGAGTGTGTAACCAAGGATGGGGCTAAGTTACAATTCCTCATTGACACCGGCGCAACCAAAAACTTTATTAGCCCCAAACACGCCGCCGGTAGTACCATATTGTCAACCCCCTTTTTTGTTCAGTCCATTGCGGGCAGTGTTGAGATCACACATCGTCTCGTAGGTCAATTTTTTAAACCAATGGGGAACCAAACGACCACCATATTGTTCGTACTTCCTGGCTTAAGTTCATTTGACGGTATCATAGCTGACGATATCCTGAGAGAACTAAAAGCTTTAATTGACAGGAAAAATGATCTTTTAGTAATAACACCTGGGGTCAAATTGCCTCTTTTAGCTAGAAGGTCACTGAATGTGCATCCATTATTGGATGTGAAACACCCTGACTCGGTTAAACAAACGTTGAAGACGCTCATCAACGAATATTCCACAATTTTTGACCCACTTTTGCCCGGAGGGGTTGTAGATATCAGCGTTAGAGCGGAAATTCGAACGAGCACTTCGGGTCCGATATATACAAAAACCTACCCTTATCCTGCCAATACGAGTGGAGAAGTCGATAAACAAATAGAGGAACTTTTTCGCGAAGAGATAATCAGACCATCTAAAAGTCCATATAATTCTCCTATCTGGGTGGTTCCAAAGAAACCTAAGCCCAATAAAGAAAAACAATATCGCATGGTGATCGATTTCAAACGTCGATGTTCTAAGGGAGTACATCGGCAAAATCTGCTACGTGTATATTGATGACATAATAGTCTTTAGTGAAGACTATGATAGTCACTGAAAGAATCTTTGCGTCGTTTTCAACAAATTCAAAAACGCTAAGCTGCAAGTGAATTTGGAAAAATCTAATTTTTTGTCAACATAGGTCGAATTTTTAAGTTACGTGGTAACCTCAGATGGTATTAAGGCAGACGAAAAAAAGGTAGAAGCTGTAGCTAAAATGAAACCACCTTCCAAAGTTAAAGAATTGAAGAGTTTCCTGGGGATGACCTCATACTGCTGGAAATTTATCAAAGATTATGCCAAGGTCGCCAAACCACTGACGAACTTAACCCGAGGGGAATTCGCTAAGTTTAAATCGTCACAATCGAAAAAAGTCCCTATTGAACTTGATGAACAGGCCCTAAAGGCTTTCGACGAATTAAAAACCATGCTTTCTTCGTCATAAGTATTATCATTTCTCGATTTTTGTAGACCATTTCATTTGACCACAGATGCCTCAAATTATACCATTGCTCCGATTGCTTAAATTTCAAGATTATTGATTAGAACCCAAGAAAATTATGCTACCACCTAGAAGGAAATGCTCGCAATAGTTTGGGCGTTAGACAACCTCCGATCTTACTTGTATGGTGCGGGATCGATTAAAATTTCTACAGACCACCAGCATTAGGAAACAGAAATTTCAATGGTAAGTTAAAACGTTGGAAATCTCGCATTGAAGAGTACAACTGCGAGTTAATTTACAAACCAGGAAAATCTAATATCGTCGTTATAACGTACGTGAACCACCTGGTTCAGATAAAGCCACTGCCTCTAAAATAGACTCCGTTGCAACCGTACATAGTGCTCTCGAAGACGCTTCAAATTTGATTCGTCATGTTGAAGCGCAGATCAACGTTTACCGGAACCAATTGATATTTAAACCCAACCACTTAGAATACTCAAGTGAACTGCCACACGTAGGTTATATGCGGCATATAATTCCAATAGATAATCTGATAATATCAAACTTGGTAGTTTCTTTGAAAAAATACTTGAAGCCTTCGGTAGTGAATGGCAATAAAATACCAGATGTTTACCTGCAATTCCTCCTAACATGTTGTTTGAAAAATTTCAAGTCGTATAAGATTCGCATAACTCAGCGTCTAGTTGCGGACCTGACAGACGAATAGGAGATATGCGAGGTCCGAGAGAAATGCGTATCCAAGAGAAATACTATTTCCCCAAGATGTCAAGTATTATACGTCTTCAGGTGTCCACTTACGCGAATTGCAAATTGTTTAAGTACGACAGGCATCCTTATAAACCGGTTTTACAACCAACTCCCGTTCCTAGTTTTCCATTTGAAATACTCCACATCGATATTTTCACACTAGAAAAAAACATATACCTGAGACAAGTTTTCCAAGTTCGCTAAACTTTTCCCATTGCAGTCTAAGGCATCAGTTCACTTCACATATCGAGTTATACTATACTCCGACCCAGAAAAGCGAGGTGAACGGATAAATAGAAAGATTGCATTCCACATTTTTGGAAATTTACAGGTGCATACGGCTTGAATGCCCTGTGTTTAAAAGCACTGTGTTGGTGTCGATTGCTGTAGACAGATATAACAACTCTGTCCATTCAGTAAGGAACAAAAAACCAGTGGATATATTCTTTGACCGTTCCTCAAGTATAAACTACCAGAGGTTGATTAAAATCAAGGAATCCAACCTAAACAAGAATTAACTAATGCCAGGTGCAACAGGAATAGAAGCAGCTCTGTCTCTTACACAGAAGGCGATACGGTATATGTCGCCAACAAACAAATAAAAACTGAAGAAAAACAGCGATTCAGGGCAGAAGAAGTGCAAGAAGATAGAAATGTTACCGTTCAAAATAAATCTGGAAAAATTGTCCACAAATTCCGTATTAAAAGTTAATTTTTCTTCTTAAAAAATAATAATAAGGTACAAAGAAATGGATGACTTATATTAAAATCAAAATTAATATTAAAACGAAAGTAGACACCATTTCAGGTTATCGATATTGAGATTGTGAGAAAGGAAGCGAATGTAGAACGTTTCACGAACCTTTGAGTATTGACCACTCAATACATTACATTAAATACACATTTAATAAAGAAAAACAAAAAAATAAATAAATAAAAATAAGTAGCTGTTAAGTTACCCATGGCCTATAGTGCCTTTATACAAATAAAATTAGGAATTAAGTATGGACAATTTTATGCCAAAACAATAAAAAAAAAAAAATTTGCAAAAGTTACATACAAAAAATACTAACCAAAAAAAAATAATATTAAATAAGCAATTACAGCTAGTTATTTGAAAGCCCAAATGTTAAACAAAAATAAAAAAAATACTGTTTCCAAATTAGAAGTTAAATAAGAAAGAGAGTTTAAACTTAGTCCTTTTAAATATGTTAATTTAAGTTCCATTCAGGAAATCACAAGGATGACGAGTACGCCATCACGCAGACCTCGATCTATAGACGGGCTGGGATCGGCCTGGAAATGGGTCGCTGGCTCGCCAGATGCGTCGGACTGGAACGCGATTTTGAGGGCTCAAAATAATGTCGAGACGAATAACAACCAGCAGATCAGGATAAATACCAGGCTTTTCGACTCGACGCACGAGTCGCTTCAGCAACTTAACGAAGTGATTGGAAGAGTCAACGATATAGATGGGGACATCAACACAACCACAACACTGCTGCACAAAACTATAATTCTTGCGAACCAGATCAACGAGATGACGAGAGCCTGCCAACTAGCCAAGACCGGCGTGGTCAATTCTAATCTGTCGGACCACAACGAAGTTGAAACAATCCTGTCAGAAGTAGACAGCCTCCCTTAACAGAACACGGTTGAGGCGGTGGAGTTTTCTCGACTTGCAATCCTGACAAACCGGACCTCGCTTTTGTATATCTTAGCAATGCCTAAGGTAACGGACAGGAAATATCGTTTGATGTTTCTTTACCCAACAATATCAACCGGAAAACAGGTTGTCCTGGAGGACAAAAAGCTGGAAATGGACCCTTTGGAAACATACGCCGTCCTGGGAAACTGTCTATCTATTGGCAACACGACAGTTTGTCAAGAGAAGGATCTGACCAAACTAGATGCGGATAGCTGCATCCCTTGGCTGTTAAAAGGAGGCCACGCCGCTTGCGACTACGTGAGAAACGACCGAGAGGTGGTCGAAATGGTTGATGATGGCACTATATTCTTGAACCGTAGTTTGGAGGAAGTTAACCTCGATCAAAGGCATCCCGAGGCTACACAGTCCCGCCTTGAACTTAAAATCACAAGTCGCCTGCGAGTCTGCAACCAAGGCCCAGTGATCTGTGGGACACAGATCTTGTGGTGGGGAGGAGTTAACACTGGCTGGCCCTCCTCTCCCCCTTTCCCTGCGATGCCATCCATGAACAACGACATTGTAGCAACTGCATAAGTGCATAAGCAGCATAAGTGGCGATCGCACTAAAAGAACACCGACCGTCACTAGCCACTTCAGCGCCACGCCACGCTCAACATAGACAAAACTGCAGCGCCAACGCATTGCAGCGACGGCAAAGTCGCGCTGACCCAACAAAACGCCGTGGTTACTTGCGCAACACCGCTATGACAATTCCGGCAGCAGAATGCGTTGACGCGGCGGAATATGCACACACCATAAGCTAGGCAGCCACTTTTCAGTTGGCTAAAGAATCAATTCTCATTGGGAGATCCAACAGAACGGAACACAAGCTCCAGAACTTTTGATAATAAAGTCAATGTTTGTAATGTTATTTAAAACTGTTGCATTTTATTTTATGGAACTCAATTCGTAATCCTGACGGTCGCATTTACTCAAGTCGACACTACTTGAATCCCAATACGGAGTTCAAATCCTGGGCAACCCTTTGAGTCAAACTAAAGGAAACGCAACATGCGTCATTTGATCACTAGGTAACGAAGATAGTTGCCCCCCTCTGGGCTCAACTGGCCATAACTTATATATATATTTAT
Organism: Hirtodrosophila alboralis; assembly: GCA_035043045.1. Taxonomy (NCBI): domain Eukaryota; kingdom Metazoa; phylum Arthropoda; class Insecta; order Diptera; family Drosophilidae; genus Hirtodrosophila; species Hirtodrosophila alboralis. The sequence goes on along the minus strand of JAWNNH010000855.1, from coordinate 326,419 downwards.
TCTCGGTATTGTTTTTGAGATATTTGTCCTTTTAATTTTTGCGGCTTAATTTTGAAATTATGTTTGTTGAAAACAGCTGTTTTCTCAAAATTGAGCTAACAGGAAAAACGAGTTGGGAGACCCTGCGTTCATTCCAAACTCGACTTTTTCCCATACTCAACAGCCCTTGTCCCATACCTAACAGCCTATTTAAATAGCATATTCCTTGAACGTGCGTCAGGCGAATTTCAATGTGATTGGCAAACGCATCCAACGCATTTACCAATGGAAACCCAGCATAAAAAGATTTTTAATACTTTTGCAAAGAATAACTAATTTTTAATCCACTTGTTCCTAAGGCGGCTATATGATATAGTAGACAGATTTTGATCACGCTTGGTCAGATTGCACAAATCGTAAATATACATCGATATCGATGTAATATTATAATAGCTCCCATAGCAACAATCGTTCATAAAGTGCTTGTATGAAAAACTTTTTTGTTTTTTAAGATATTAAAAGAAAACTCAGAAGTTCAATGTATAATTATGATTTGTACAATCTGACATAGTTTGATCAAAACCGGACTACTATAGCATATAGGTGGCATAGAAATAATTGGGTGAAAAATGAGTTCTTCTATGCAAAACTTTTTTGATTTTCAAGGTACCAGAACCAAACTTACCATCGATTTGTCTATTCCTAATTAAATATATGTACAATTTATACGGTCAGAGATGCATTTTTTCGCTTGTTAGACACTTCACATAGCTGTATTACCCAAATTTAAAAATTTTTATTGAGTACATGGTAAAAAAAAAAGTGAAAAACGCCTTTTATCCGTATGCCCAAAATTTTTTGCGACGTTATGTCAACATATCGATATTAATATTTTTCAATATTAAAATAATATCGATATAGATATTTTTTTAATGATCGACAACCCTAAACTGAGCGGTGGCAGAAGAAGCAACTCGCTACTTTGGCTACTGTGTAAGCCAGTATTGCCAAATTGGCCTTTTTCCGGATAGATCTGTCCGGTTTTCAACTGTTTTAGCCGGGAAAAATCTCAAACATCTGCTACCCAGATATCTGGCCTTTTTTAGATTCAATTTACCATGTATGTATTTTTTAAAAATTTATTTGGTGTTTCTTGAAATTGATCTTTTATGAACAGTGTGGCAGCCCTTTTTGTATACTGATATTGATGTTCTTTGTAATCGAACGTTTACCACGGCGCGGTTTATTATAGTTGATTTCCATAGGTGGATGCGTTGAACGCGTTTGCCATTAACATCGAAACTCGCCTGACGGACGTTCGAGTCCTATGCTATTTGCATAGGCTGTTAGGTATTTGAGATGGGCAGTTAGGTTTGGGAAACAGCCGAGTTTGGAATGAACGCGGGGTGTGCCAACTCGTTTTTGGTAGAATTTCATAAATTGCGTTGCTGTTAGCTCAATTTTGCACAAAACAGCTGTTTTTAACAATTATAATTTCAAAATTAAGCCGCGAAAATTAGAATGACTAATATCTCAAAAACAATTCCTAGAACTGCAGAGCTTCATAATGTTCTAAAATTCCATATAAATGATGACGTTTCTTCCAGATTCACTTTTATTTTGCTTTCTTAAAAAATATATACAAGATTCATGGCAGCTCCCAGAGCACATGACCCTTATGGGATATACATCTGTGTCAAGAGCTTAATTTACTTTATTTATTATCATATTTGTGATGATGGTCAACTAAAACAGAAGTAACCGCTGATTACCCCATGCTATAATTCAAAGTATCAACTGCATATGTTGCCTTTTGGCGCTGCTCAAGGTGGCACCCACCTGCAACATGTTCTAGAAGTTGTAATTCGTACCACAGCACGATATTGAGATTTCATATTAAGCGCATATGCTCATTTGAAATTGCACTTGTCATAAAAATTCTGTTGGTTAAATTTAAAGAATATTTATTACCTTGTTTACTGAAGTTTTGCTCCTTGCAAACAAATGTTCAGCTGATTGCAAACGCATCCAGTGCAGTAGAAACATCATCCAAGACCTATCGAGTTAGCCTGTTATCGATGGCATGACGCGTTTGTGTGGAAATCGGATATTATCAAACTTGGTAAGTATTGGCACCGAGAATGCAAGTGTCATGGTGGGTAGAAAAAAAGCGTTTGTACTGAGCTGAAGAAATATGTGCCATCATTGGTACTGATTAAATGTGTGCCTATTATTACTGTGCTATAAATATTTTTGGGCTTATTTTAGATTGCCGGACAATTAGGTAAATTATAAAACTGTTCAATTACGCTAGGTAACAAAATTTATCTTTTTTTTTGTATAAGTTACCAAACCTACTTTTTCTGATACATATAGTGCCCCAGATGACGAAAAACCACTTCAAAAATTTTTTTATGGTGACTTTTTTTTAAAAAAATTTTTGAAATCTGGTATTTATTTTTTTGCTTTTTTTCAGAGGCAAGCCTGCAGATATTACATTACTCGAGAATCTTACCAATTTTCAAATGCTTTACGTTTTCTGAAAGCTAATGAGAGGGCCTAATAATCGTACATATCCTTCATTAAGTTTAAATTATTAGTTTTGCAACTATTTAATTATGAATTTAGAAAATGATGATATATTGTGCGGTATTTTAAAAAAAAATGTTTCAACAATTTCAGACTTTAGCTAGCTATTGGAGATAATGTAAGGAAAATGTTGAAGTCGGAGGTATGTCATTAGATGCACTTGACATTTTCCTATATTATGCGGGGAGTCGCTTCCAAACCAGATCCCCCAATCAGCAGCAGCCTCCAATTAACTAAAAAAGAGTGCCTATTTGGCTTACATTGTGAGCTTACTGCGTCGTCTTTAGTAAAATGTGACGTCACACGACTGCGACGCAATATAACGGAACATAACGGTCGTGCGCGTGGTGTAACCTAGTCTCTCTCAATCGTGGGGGGCACATCTGGTTTGGAAGGGACTCCCCGCATAATATAGGAAAATGTCAAGCGCATTTAATGACATATCTCTGACTTCTACATTTTCCATACATTATCTACAATAGCTTACCAAAGTCAGAAAATGTTGAAAAATTTGTATCTTTTATGAAAAGTATCTCTATTTCAAAGTATATAGCGTATGATGTACCGGTCCGATTTTGATCAGATTCGGTCAGCTTGTAAAGTACAGACTGAGGCATAACTATAGTGAGTTTGGTTAAGATATATTGATAAACAAAAAAGTTTTTCATACAACAAACTCAGATTTTAACCGAAAATATATGATATAGTTATCCTATCTGATCAATTTTATGATATGTACTATATTTATATGTAAAATGCATATGTGCTAAGTTTCATAAACATACTTTGAAAATTTAGATACTTTTTCATACAAAGATACAAATTTTTCAACAATTTCAGACTTTAGCAAGCTATTGCAGGTAACTTATCGAAAATGAAGAGGTCGGAGGTATGTCATTAGAAGCGCTTGACTTTTTCCTATATTATGCGGTCATTACCAAACTAGATCACCTAATCAGCAGCAGCAGTCGATTAACTAAAAAAAAGTCAATTTTGTTCATACATTTTGAGTCTATTGCATCGTCTTTAGTAAAATGTGACATACATGCGCAGTGAGAGCCGAAAAGTTGCAGCCGTCTTGTCGTTACCTATGGCTCTCTATATCGTGTGTGCCCCCGTCTGCCCACAAGCTGCTCTCTCACTCTCTCTCTCTCTCCACCACCAAAGGTTGTCTAACGAATTTTGAGTTCTCTCACGTGACAAGAGCGTAAGAAACACCCGACGACAACTGAAGTGCAAAATGGACCTACGATGAAATTTTAGGGGTACCATTTTACTTGTATGGGGCGATCTATATCCTATATACCTATATACTCTTTTGTTCCTGGTATGGGACATAGGCTGTTATAGTGGATTCCCATTGGTGGATGCGTTTGCCATTCACATCGAAACTCGCCTGACGCACATTCAAGTCCTATGCTATTTGCATAGGTTGTTAGTACTGGGACATGAGCTGTAAGGTATGGGAAAAAGCCGAGTTTGGAATGAACGCGGTGTATGACAACTCGTTTTTGGTAGAATTTTGCGTTGCTGTTAAGTTTTCTGTTTTCATCTATCACAATTTCAAAATTAAGGCGCGAAAATTTAAAAGACAAAAATCCCAAAAACAATCCCTAGAGCTGCAGCGGCTCATAAGCTTATAATATTCTATATAAATGATGTAGTTTCTTTCAGCTTCACTTTTATTATGCTCTCTTAAAAAATATACGAGATTCATGTCAGCGCCAAGGGCAGCGGGTCCTTATAATTGTATACATCTGTGTCAAGAACCTTATTTACTTTATTATATTATACGATTGGGCGTTGCTCAAGGAGGCACCCACCTGCCACAAGTTCTAGAAGTTGTAATTCGCACCATAGTACGATCATGAGATTTCATATTAAGTGCATATGCTCATTTGAAATTTACTTGTAATAAAAATTCTGTTGGTTAAATTTAAAGAATATTTATTATTTTGTTTACTGAAGTTTTAACTCAGCTGATTGAAAACGCATTCAGTGCAGTAAAAACACCATCCAAGACCTATCGCGTCAACTTGTTATCGATGGCTTGACGGGTTTGTGTGAAAATCTGTTGGTTAAATTCAAAGAATATTTTTTACTTTGTTTATTGAAGTTTTGCACCTTGCAAACAAATGATCAACTGTTTGCAAACGCATACAGTGCAGTAGAGACACCATCCAAGACCTATCGCGTCAGCCTGTTGTCGATGACATGAGGCGTTTGTGTGGAAATTGGCTATTAATGGCAAACGCTTCCAATGCATCCACAAATAGAAACCCACTATTCGAAAAGAACACGAAGAGCTATGTTTTTGGTTTAATAAAAAAAACATGCGGAAAAAATCAGGGATCTGAGACCTTTAACTTATTGCTGAATTTATTGTTATGTTGTCAGCTGTTATGTTATGTTATAACGGGATAGTGCTGGTTTATGAACATGTTAATAATATTGTTAAATACCGAATTTTCAAATTTAAATTCAAATGTAAGTTTATATAAATGTTATAAGTGATATGCTGCATTTTCAGGCACCGACAGACTTTTTCCAAGTAGAATTTAAATGCAACTACAACACTTATATAAACTTACATATTAATATGAGAACGCCAAACTGTCAGTAAGAGTATTGTCTGTACTTTTAATGTAGGAATTTTGTTAGTTTTCGCTTTATCAAAATTGTATATAAAATTATATATATGTTTATACAAATATACATATTAAAAAAAAATATATATATATTCTACTTTTATTTGTCAAATTAACTCTTCCAAAAATGACTATTTGTAGCTGATACAAAAAGATAATATTAGTTTAATTACACTATGCAACAGCATTTTGTATCCCGGCCTTTTAAGTTGATCCAAAAGTAAAATAGGTCAGTGATTCAAAAAAAAAAAAAAATGTTAAAAAATAGGTTGGCGGGACCGTTTTCGAGATAACCGTAAAAAGTTGGTTTTTCGACTTTTCAAAAAGGTAGCTTTCGTAAAGAGTAAATAGCTCCAAACATAGTTTTGTGATACTAAAGGCGTTTATATCTTTGAAAATATAATAAAATTGGCCGTCAACCCAAAATGCAACAATTTTTAATAGATTTATCGCTTAGAAGTTATTGCGGAGTGCAATTAAAATTTTGACTAAAAATATGTTTATTTTAAAAGAGTTATATTTTAAGCAATTTTTTTTCGAAAAAAAATTTTGATTTTTTATATCACTCCTTGGAACTTTAGGTTAACTTACTCTAAAGTAAAAAAAAAAAAATTTAAATATCAATCGACAAATATTGAAGTTATAAGCTTGGAAGTGGTTATGGAAATTTTAAATTATTGTGTAAAAATTTTCAATGTGGGAAGATAATGATATTTTTAAAAACTCTGGAAAATTCGAAAAAAAAATTAAAAATCGTTAGCTGATCGCTTGGATCCTAACGCGTCAAAAAAAAACGCGTCGTGTGTAAAAATAAATAAATGGCCAAGTTATATCCCCTTACCCAAACTTACCCCAACATAACAAAAATCATTTTTTGCATTGAGATTTCCTAAATATGCTGAGGAAGAAGAAGAACAGCTGAACGTAAAATGCATGCAGTGACACCTGGTCTTAAACGGGCTTGTCTGATGGCTTTGTTGGCTTTAACTGGCTAAAACTTTGTCATTTATTCATGGTCTTCATTAAACGATACCTTGTTTGCATCAAAACAGGGTAAATTTTTTCTTGGGTGTTTTTACTAATTGCTGAATAACTACCACATTTACTGACCGATTTGGACAAATGTACACTTATAGTAATCGTAAAAGAATTGTCTAACATTATAAATCTTAAAAAGTATTTAAACGAATTTTTAAAATTTTTAAATGAGCAATTGAAATTCAGCAATTTTTCAAAAATGCAAAAAACGTTCACATTTTTCAACTTTGAGGGCTTGTAATGGCTTCAATTCGCATTCGATCCGCATAAATGGCATACCGTTAGAAAGGGGATACAATTACCTAATGAATTGTGGAACATTATTTTAGATCAAATAAGATCTGATGTTAATATGCATAAATAAGTCGAAAGACTGCCAAAAAACTAGCTATTCGCGGTTTTCTCGAAAACCATTCTTTGAAAAAAAAAATTGTTTGCATTTTTGAAATCAGCGCTCAAAAATACATCAAAAAAAGTATATGAGAGCCCAGCTCCCTCGATCAAAAAATAATTGGTAAACTAGTATTAATTATGTTCGGAGTTATTGTCACTTTACAAATTTTCGAAATTATAGCTTTTTTTCGATTATCTCGAAATTGGTCCCGGCAACATATTTTTTGAATTTTATTTTCTAGATCAATGACACTACATATAATTCATTTTTTTTCAAATTGTTGCATAGTGTTATTAATATTTGTCGGGAGCAGCAGCAGCCAGATCACCCTAAATTATATTGTTTATTTGAAATATGTAAAAACGAAACACAATCTCTTATTTTCTCTTGCCTAACGTAAAACTGTCCTAATTCTTTGTTGCTAACTGCTGAACGGCGCTTGCATGCAGCGCTGCCGCTTTCGCTCTCTGTACAATCGCTCAGCAGCCGCATTGCATTTTGCCGTCGGTAAATTGACTTGTAGTAATTGCTAATCTTTCCCCGCGTACGGTTACTTACTAAACATTGTTTTGAAAGCAAAGCTTGCGTCCAAGTCACAGCTAAATATATCATTTATAACGATTTAAAAACATCGAGTTTTTATTTAAATACTTTGAACAAAATAGCTGCTAAAAAAGCTTAGCAGCTCAACAATATTGTTTTGGTAATAAAAATTAATATTAATAAAAAATAGATTTATTATGTTTTGACATTTAAATAAATTTAACTTTTAATAAATATATTTATCAACACTACTCTGTTATAACATAACATAACAGCGGACAGCTTAACAGATTATGTTCAATTTATGTATCGGTTATCGGATTTCGCTTGTATGGGACGACTTTTATTTGATATTTTAACAATAAATTCGACAAAAAGTTCAAGGTGCGCCCATATTTTTCAGATCCCTGATTTTTTCCGCGTGTTTTGAAACTAAAATCATAGCTCTACGTGCTCTCTCCGAATAAGCACGGGTATAGTAGACTTACCCCATATGTTCATGTTTGGATTTAGTTCAAATCGATTAAGTGAGCTAGCTAATGAACTTTGAACTAGCTAACTTAATAACAATAATTGGTCTTAATATTCTGAATTTGACAAAAAATTATTATAAATATGCCTCCCAGCAAACTTGACAGTCTATATCGACGAATGCTCATAACAAGATTTTTTGAAAAGGGATGGGGAAAGCCTGAGAACTTAAGCAGGTAAGTTAGAAAAAAGTAATAAACTACCACAGATTTTGATTAGTGTAAATCGTAGTATGTATGTACATATGTGAGATATTCCGCTTAATCTTTTACATAATGGGTCAACCTATTTAACTACATATTAGCTAATACAAAGTGACTTATTACTTCATATAAATAGTAAATCAAATTTGTGGAGTCCTTTAAATTACGGTCTTATAAAACTAATACTCTTGAGATTTCAACACTGATGCTCCCATTTCCACATCCACTTGACTTATGTCAATCCACATATTATTCATAGGTTCTATATACAGGGGCTAAGCTAACATGGTATGGTGTGGCATACAAGAAACTAAAGCCAATGGTGTAACCATAAATTTAAGTTATTCAGAAGTGGCTTATAGAGTTCCGTTCAGGTCGATCAGAAGAGGTCATCATACCAGAAATAGTCTAAATTTGATGGAATGATATTAAACGGCCGGAGAATAAAAATGCCTGAGGTTGTAGGTACAAACTGAGCTGATAGACAAAAAATTCCTTTACGAAAAATAAAATCTCGAACTTCTGTGACACCTACGGTTTTTACTAGAGATTTCAAAACCAACTCGTTCGGCAAATCTCTAGAGATTTCTGTAACTACTGTATATAAAGCATCTATATTCTTGATGAGAATTAATAGCCGAATCGATTTAGTCTGTCTGAGACAAATAGGAGACTATAGGAGCTAGAGACACTAAATTTGGTATACAGTAACCAAACCTGTATACCATACGCATATTAAGTTTATTTTAAATTTCCGATTGCTCCCCACCTCATATCCGCAAATCAATAAAAATGATTTACAAGCACACTTTTCAATTTATGATTTTTGTCGCACGTAATAAAAATATTGCTCTGAATATAATATGCTGTGCATAGCTGGGGGCGTAGCTGGCCGGACTGCCAAATAAATATCCCCTGGGTCAGTGTCATTAATATTTGATTTAATTAGTTTTTTTGTATGCTTTCATTACATTTAAGAAATATTATATTGTTTGCTTGTATAGGACAGCACTGATTATCTTTCAGAATAAATAAATAAATAAATATTTCATAATTATTGAACAATAAACACTGTAGTTATTGAAAATAGTTCATTACAGAAGTGTCACAGTTAAATGCCATGCAAGCAATGGCTGTTTAAATACTTTTAGCTGATTGATTTGAATGTATATGTGTGCGGATCTCTGACTGGGTAAAGGGTTATAGTTTCCTAATAGTGACGGCCTGTTTTAGGCCTGAAGCTTATGTTCTAACACTGCTTAGGAAAATACGCATGCCGTAATTTCGCACACAAAATTTTGATTGTATCTGTAGATTTTATTACCATGCATAGGCTGTGGCTGTCGAAGTTTTCTTTTATTGATTTGTGATTCCTTAACTTATTATTCTATTATTGGTTTTTTTACTGCACTAAGTACTTACAATTAATTAACTATAAGTTTATTAGTAATGAATAGACCTCGGATTTTGCATATTTGCATGTTTTTGCATATGTTGCATATTTGCATATAATGCATATGATAAAAATATGCAAAATATAAGCAAAATATATGCAAAATATACAAAAAATTTCTAAGTTAAACAAATCAAAATATAATATTTATAAAAACAATTTAAAAAGTGGGCTATATATTAAATTTTATATATTATATTTATAAAATCGAACTTCGAGAGAGTTACCGAAATTATAACTTCCTTAGAAGCCAAGGGTCTAGCATTAGCAAAGTCAATGCAAATATTTAAGGAAACTGAAAGAATTATTCATAGCATAGCTGGTGATTTGGGAATGGAATTAAAGGTTAAATTTGAAGCCATTTTAAAAAGAAATACCGATTTTAATATTATTTTAAGAGTAAATAATATTCTAAGTCAAAACGCTGAAGATTTGTCTGGACTGGAACCTGTCACAAATGAAAATATCATGAAATATAAATTTGCTCCAAAACTACCTGTGATGTTGAAAAAAGCTTTTCCGCATACAAAATGGTTTTTGGAGAGAAACGTGAAAGCCTCTCAATAAATAATTTAGAAAAAATTTTAATAGTATATCTGGAATAATTTGTGAGTCTAGTATATAATATCCTATATATTTCATATCTGCTGTATTAATTAATAAAATTTGAATATGTATCCCACTTTTTGAATTTTATTTATGTTATATTTTGATTTGTTTAACTTAAAAATTTTTTGCATATATTTTGCATATATTTTTACATATTTACATATTACATATTTCCGATATTCATTAAAATTTGTAATATTGGAACAATAAAATGTCCAAATACAAAATTTGGTACCAATCCGATGAAAAACAAAGAAGTATGCAAAATCCGAGGTCTATTTATGAATATTTACATGATTGAATAAATATACTTTTGTTAACTTTTGTTGTCTATCTCCAATTTTTCTAATAGAAACGCTTACATCTACATACATAGGTACATACAAACATACATTCAGAACAGGCATGCAAAAACAAACAGATGAACAGAATGAGTCGTGTGCACGATCACTGAACACCAAAAACACAAAATTTAAGGGTTGTTTTGCAGACACACATAAGTAAAAGTACACAAAATATATGAAGTTCAATGTTGATCCGTCAAAGAAGCAACGTACAAATGAACAGTATAAAAACATCGCATAATCGCATAATCATACTTGAGTATGAAAAATACCATGTATGTATTTAAAGTATTTATTAAGTTGCCATTGTTTTATAGCCACTGCTTTCGACAAGAACGTTATAATGTTTATTTTCGATAATACTTATGCACGAATTAAGGAATTTGGCTGTAGCTAGAACAAGTTTCTGAGCTTCGCCCTGATCAACAACGAATATAAAAATTTAGCGTAATGATTGTATGTGTGTGGGGCTCTTGATTTAAATTTCAATAATCATGCTCTAGCGTTGAAGTGTTTTGGTTCTGGTTTGCCAGCTTCAACTAACTTTTTCAATTCTATATCTCGTTGTCGTCCAAATGTTCTATATTTGGTTTGTCTTCTCAGTACTTGTTTGTCCTCATAGTAATCATAGTAGTCGTCTCTATCTAAGGCTTATAGTACATATGTATCTCACATTCGACACGAATGCTTCCTCTTTCTCGTCGTCATCGTCGTCACTGTCCATGGATTAAGACTTCATATACCTTGCACACGTTGCCGAGTTCTTTGGATAATCGCACAGTAGCTCGTTTCGCTCAAATTGCTGGCAAAAATCTGTAACCTTTGAACTGGATAAGATATCTATATACAAAAAAGGACGTAATTTAGCGATCAAACACAGATTTTCGTTATTTCGAAAAAACAAATGACTATAAAAGCTAAAAATTATCTTAAAAATCGAAATGCAATTTCTTTTTTTTTTTTATTTTTATTTTTAGAATCGTTTCTATAAAAATCGGTAAAACAATAAAAAAAATGTTTTTTTAACTTGCACTGGTTTAAGACTTTTTAAGTATCTGTATAGGTAAATAGTTTTAATATTGGAGGATACACACCTGGATAGAATAATAGGTACGGGTCCTCCATTTTTATTAAAATGCAAATAGGCCGCTCAGTCTGGCTTAATTGACACCCACCAGCCAGTGCCCAGAGAGAGCGAGAATAGCAGCGGAGCCATGCGACAACTAGTTACGTTTTGCCATGTTATATTGGCTTTACGTCTGAAGTAGTTGCGAATATAGACATTGCAAGTAACCATAGGCATACGTGTGCTATTTTCCTCGGGAAAGAGATGCACGGTAGTACCTTGTCTGACTAGTTCGTCAGCTATACAATTGCCTTCTATGTCTCGGAGTTCCGGCACCCAAATAAGTCTAATTGCAAACTGTTGGGCCATCTCGTGTAGAGATTTGCGACAGTTTGCCACTGATAGCGCATTTGTGGGTATGGCGCTAATAGATTTAATATCTGCCTGGCGATCGCTGTAGATGTTAATTTTACCCGACTCAAGGTTGGAGTTTTTTAGACAGGTGATGGCTGCTTTAATGGCTAGAACTTGTGGTTGGAGAACACTGCGTAAAGCACCTGTGATGCAGATTGCAGCTGATCTTTGTATTTTATTAAATTGTTATAGAATGGTCTTTTTTGATAGGACAGGCCACCAGAGAGTTACTTCGTAGAGCCAAATGGGTTTGATTAGTGCGGTATATATCCATCGGGTTATGTGCGGAGACGTGCCCCATTTAATACCGATCGATTTTTTGCATGTGTATAGGGATGTAGTGGCCTTTGTGTATCTTTCTTAAGCAATTTTGTTTCAGTCTAGTTTTCTATCTAGTACTAAGCCTAAATGCTTAGCATAGTTTTTATACCCTTGCAAAGGTATTATAATTTTGTCTCAAAATGTGTAACGCATAGAAGGAGACATCTCCGACCCCATAAAGTATATATATTCTTGGTCAGGACGAAGAGCTAAGTCTATATAGCCATGTTCGTCTGTCCGTCTGTTTCTTTCCAAAGTTTTTAGCTTTATCTTTGAGCTATCTTAATGAAACTCGGCGCAGATGAAGCTTTATTTATTTATTATTCTGGATGACAATCAGTGCTGTCCCATACAAGCAAACGTTATAATATTTATTAAATGTAATGAAAGCATAGAAAAAGTCTAATGAAATAACATAAGTTTCAAATATTAATGACACTGGCCCAGGGGATATTTATTTGCCACTCCGGTCAGATATGCTCCTACTCACAGCCAGGACAATTTTTGAACTTGCAGCTAAACAGAAGAGAGTTTGTAATAAAAGTTGAAAAAGTGTTAATAATTAAAAGTTAAATTAGTAAAAAAAAAAGAATATAAATCTAATGTTTAATATTAATATATAACAAAAACAACAAAAAAAAATCGAAAAATAAATAAATTAAAAAATAGAATTAAAAAATAAATTTAACTAAAATTAAAAATAAAATAAAATAATATAAAAATAAATAAAGAAATAAGGTAAAAGAAAATAAGATTAATTTAAAGATAGGTATAGAGAAATCTCTGATTCAATAGAGGAGATGTAATAGTCGGGCTGGCCAGGTAAGTCTTTACTCCCGTCTATTGTGATCAGTGATTTCTTGTAATTTATAGGGAAAGAAAGGGTTTTAAAGAGGGAAAAGAGAGTTCAGTTGCATGTACGTTATATAATGAATTATAGTTAAAACATATAGCGGCAAAAGAACTGTGCAAAGCATAATCAGTTGTACATACTGGGAGGGTGAGAGGAAAGTAATTTCTCGTTGCACGACGAGGAACAGAAAAATGTCTACGACCTAAAAGTAACATGGAGAAAAACAACACCATGAATTTTTCTACGATTTATTAAAGACCGAAGATTGAGAAGGAGAAGCCTACTGGAGTACGATGGTAAACGAAGGTTTGGATCCCAGTTTAAACCTCGTAAAGCAAAAACAAAAATTGCTTTTGAACAGACTCAATCCGATTCTGTTTAATACCAGATGCAAGAGCAATATTCCAAAATCAGACAAACAAGGGAGACATAAAGTAGCTTAGTGGTAAAAGGATCATGAAATTCTTTCGACCATCGTTTGATAAATCCAAGTACTCCCTTGGCTTCATTATTAATGGTCGAAATGTGTAAATTTAAGTACAATTTGCAATCAAACAAAACTCCAAGGTAGTTTTACGGTAGTTATACGTTGCAATGGAGAATTGGCAATCCGTTGGTGTCACAGGAACCTCTAGTCGATGATTTCAAAATCTCTACTGTTTTAACAAGAGATTTGTGTATATACACATATAAACGATTTTTTTTTACAATAAAAGTTGTATAAAAAGTTAAAACAATAATATTTGTTCTATTTATCTGAATTTTTATTTTTCTAAGTTTAATTTGTTATAATTCATAATTTTACATTTTACAAAATCTCTAGTAAACGCTGCTAGCTGCTGAAACCATCGAAAGTTAAAATAAAATACGATATTTAACAAAAAAAAATTTTCCGCTCACAACCCTAGAAAGGCAGTCCCACTGGAAGTCAACCGAACAGTTGGCAGGGTGAAAAATGAAATCTCTTGAACTTCTGTGACACTGCCGGTTTTTACTAGAGATTTTAAAACCAACCCGTCGGCAAATCTCTAGAGATTTCTGTGACACTCCTGTATATAAAGCATCTATATTCTTGATGAGAATTAATAGCCGAATCGATTTAGTCTGTCTGAGACAAATAGGAGACTATAGGAGCTAGAGACAATAAATTTGGTATACAGTAACCATACCTGTATACCATACAAATATTAAGTTTATTTTAAATTTCCGATAGCTCTCCACCTCATACCCGCAAATCAATAAAAATGATTTACGCATGCCGTAATTTGGCACACAAAATTTTGATTGTAACTGTAGATTTCTGTCGATGGCTGTCGAAGTTTTCTTTTATTGATTTATGTGATTCCTTAACTTATTATTCTATTATTGGTTTTTTTTACTGCACTAAGTACTTACAATATATTAACTATAAGTTTATTAGTAATGAATAGACCTCGGATTTTGCATATTTGCATGTTTTTGCATATGTTGCATATTTGCATATAATGCATATGCTAAAAATATGCAAAATATAAGCAAAATATGCAAAATATATGCAAAATATGCAAAATATACAAAAATTTCTAAGTTAAACAAATCAAAATATAATATAAAAACAATTTAAAAAGTGGGCTACATATTACATTTTATTAATTAATATACCATTGGCTTCTATATATATATATATTATATTTATAAAATCGAACTTCGAGAGAGTTACCGAAATTATAACTTCCTTAGAAGCCAAGGGTCTAGCATTAGCAAAGTCAATGCAAATATTTAAGGAAGCTGAAAGAATTATTCATAGCATAGCTGGTGATTTGGGAATGGAATTAAAGGTCAAATTTGAAGCCATTTTAAAAAGAAATACCGATTTTAATATTATTTTAAGAGTAAATAATATTCTAAGTCAAAACGCTGAAGATTTGTCTGGACTGGAACCTGTCACAAATGAAAATATCATGAAATATAAATTTGCTCCAAAACTACCTGTGATGTTGAAAAAAGCTTTTCCGCATGCAAAATGGTTTTTGGAAAAAAGTTTTAATAGAATATTGTAATACCAATTATCTGGAATAATTTGTCAGTCTAGAATATAATATCCTATATATTTCATATCTGCTGTATTACTACTGCCGGTTTTTACTAGAGATTTTAAAACCAACCCGTCGGCAAATCTCTAGAGATTTCTGTGACACTCCTGTATATAAAGTATCTAAATTTTTGATGAGTATTAATAGCCGAATTATTGGAAATGCATCTGGCAACCTTGCACCACCAGTGCCTATCAATATTCACCGATAGGTGGTATCGTTTATTATAAGTCGCCGCCAAGAAAGGCCGCCTCTCTTACCTTTTATATTTCACACAAATAAACTTGTATTACATTATCTATTCACAAATAAACTCTGGAATCAAAATACAACAGGTAATGGGCCCAGCACGCTTCCAATGCGCAAGTGAATAAGTGAATAATTGTAACAAGCTGAAAATATTGCAAGTGGCGCAATATACATATGTAGTTGTGGTGCAAGGGACAAAAAAAGTACGGTTTTCGCCTATGTGGCGGCAAAAGAAATTCGTAACAAATAACTGTAGTTTTCGACGTGCGCGTTTGTGTTGCTTGTGTAGTAAAAGTAAATTACAATATAACTAACGTACATACTGAACTAAGTAAAATGAGTGTCTCAAGTGTACGCATTGAGCCTTTGGGCAAATATAATTTTGATACGTGGAAAATACAGATGCAAGCGCTCCTAATAAAAATGATGCGTGGAAGTATGTAAACGGCAAATGTGTAAAGACAGAAGGGAACAACACGCAATGGGAAGTTTTAGACGCAAAGGCAAAATTTGACTTTATTTTAGCCATGTCAACTTCGGAGCTGAAACAAATAAAGAGCTGTGTTACAACAAACGATGTGTAGAAAAAGATATATAGCATATATCAGTCCACAGGGCCAGCTTGTAAAGCGTCTATTTTGAAGTCGCTAATTCTTTTGAAATTAGGTTCAGGTATGAGGAATCAATATATAAGTTTTTTGACATAGTGCACAAAATAAATTAAATAGACCTTGTGAACATAAATGACTTACTAGACATTTTGTTGCTATATAGCATTCCTGAGCCATTTCGCATTGCAATCAAAACACAGGAAAACTCAATATCGCCCAATGCACTTAAAATAAAATTGTTAGATGAATATGAAGCGCCTAAGTGAAATAATGGTGAAACGTCACCTGGGGCTTTAATGATTAAGAAAAATAGTGATAATTATAAAAAGAAAATGGGTCAGAAATTTAAGTTTAAATGCTATTCATTGAGTACAATGGCTGGTGTCTAGATTCTGGCGCAACATCGCACATGTGCGCACAGAAAGTTAAATTTGAAAAAGTATGTGCAGCGAAATGTCCACGGCTCAAACTAGCCAACAATGAGTCTACAGAGATAGAAGGGTATGGCACAGTGTCTTTTAAGCCAAGTAATAAGTTTTGTGCAAGTCTTAAAAACACACTTTATGTATCAAATTTGACAAAAAATCTCCTATCAGTTTCAACAATATGTGAACATGGTTTTAACATATTGTTTATGATAGTGCTAAAGTAATTAGAGTATCGAGTGGTCAAATTGTTTTTACGGCCCAGCGTAAATCAGACTTGTACTATATAGGAGAAGTAGGCGAGAGCAGTCAGATAGCAGTAAATAAACAAAACAGTATTAAAGAATGACACGATCATTTGATCTAAACGATGCATATTTATAGGTTACTGCAGCGATGCCAAGGCCTAAAGACTTTATGATCCAGAAGTTCGAACTGTACTGAAAAGTCGTGACGTGGTGTTTACACATTTTTTGAAAATGTGTACAAATTTGAAGAGTTTGCCGAGCAGCAGAATGATATTGATGCACAGTGTGTCTCTGTGGATCAAGATACAGAGTGTGTCTCTGTGGATCAAGATACAGAGTGTGTCTCTGTGGATCAAGCACGAGAATATCATTAAGTAAAAGACGAAAGCTCAGCTGAAGAAACTCACCCGCAAGTAGTCATGACGCGTGGGCCAGGAAGTCCAAGAAAACAGTACACAGGTAAACCTGGCCGACCAAAAATAACGTACAATCAAATAATTGCAATACCATCCGAATCGCATAATAAAATTGAATCTGAGGCTGAAGATGAATTTTTTGAAGCTACGTCTTTAATTAGCGTCAGCAATGAAATGACTGCGAGTTCAGCTCTAAAGGGGCCAAATGCTGCAGAATGGAAATACGCAATGATGACTGAGTACAAGGCATTACAGAAAAACAAAACATGGGAAATTGTCGCAAAGCGCGACAAAGTTGCAAAAGGTTTTACACAACGAGACGGTATTGATTATAACGAAACGTTTTCTCCGGTGGCTCGGATCGGATCAATACGAATCTTAATTGCACTTGCTGTCGAAATTGGACTAGACGTTTATCAATTCGATTTCAACAGCGCGTATCTGAACGGAGATATCGATAAAGAACTCTACATAAGCGTGCCTCCGAATTATTAACAGGCAAGGAAAAACGGAAGTATGGTCAAGATAAAGTCTGCAAATTGAAGAAGGCTCTGTTTGGTTTAAAGAAGAATGGTCGCCAGTCCTATAAAAAACTTGACAGCAAACCTAAGGATATGAATCTCAAGCCGCTTTCCGCTGATTCGTGCGTATATTTGAAGAGAGAAGGAAACGGAATCACAAATCACAACGGATGACCTCATAGTCGCAACCAACGATGAGCAAATGTTACAGCACTTAAAGTCTGAACTGTCCAATGAATTTGAGATGAAGGATTCATGTAGATTGTTGTACTGTCTGGGAATTGAATTTAAGCAAAACAACGATAATTTTCAATGTGTCAGCCAAAGTACATCAAAGACGTTTTAAAGCAGTTCAATATGGAGTATTGCAAGCCAGCAAATACACCTATTAACACAAGTGAGAAGCTATCAGCCGACATGTGCCCAAAATCCGAAGCGGAACAGGAAGAAGTCTCAAAAATTCCTTATCAGAGCTTAATTGGAGCTTTATTGTGGTATTACCACGTCCGGACATTCCGCATGCAGTTAGTCGTAAACAACACTGGATTGCTGCTAAAAGGGTACTACGTTATTTGAAAGGTACTCAAAATTATGGTCTGGTATACAGTCGAAGTGGAAAAGATTTAATTGGCTACGCTGACGCCGACTGGGCTGCTAACATTGACGATAGAAGATCATTTACAGGATTTGCGTTCAAATTGGCAAACGTTTCAGTATCCTGGGAATGCCGAAAACAACGAACTGTTGAGTTATCCAGCACAGAGGCTGAGTACATGGCGCTGTCTGAATCTTCAAAGGAAGCTGTTCATCTGAGAAGCTTTCTGCGTGAAACTATGAGCCAACTTGGCCCAACAGTCACCTACAATGACAGCCAAGGAGCTAGGCAACTCACATGGAATCCGATATTCCATAAACGCACAAAGCACGACGATATACAACATCACTTCAAACGTGAACTGGTACAGAAGGGCGAAATTTTTATCGACTATATTCCAACAACCGAGATGCCAGCAGACCTATTGACAAAAGAACTAGCAACGTCGAAACATGCCTCTTGCATCGCGGCATTGGGTATGTAGAAAATCAACAAGTATGGTGCCATCTGAGGGGAAGTTTTGCAAATGCATCTGGCAACCTTGTTCTCCTACAACCCTGCACCACCAGTGCCTATCGATATTCACCGATAGGTGGTATCGTTTATTATAAGTCGCCGCCAAGAAAGGCCGCCTCTCTTACCTTTTATATTTCACACAAATAAACTTGTATTACATTATCTATTCACAAATAAACTCTGGAATCAAAATACAACACGAATCGATTTGGTCTGTCTGAGACAAATAGGAGACTATAGGAGCTAGAGACACTAAATTTGGTATACAGTAACCAAACCTGTATACCATACGCATATTAAGTTTATTTTAAATTTCCGTTAGCTTCCCACCTCATCCCCGCAAATCGATAAAAATGATTTACAAGCACAATTTTCAATTTATGATTTTTGTCGGACGTAATTAAAATATTGTTCTGAATATAATATGGTGTGCATAGCTGGGGGCATAGCTGGCCGGACTGCCAAATAAATATCCCCTGGGTCAGTGTCATTAATATTTGATTTCATTAGTTTTTTTCCTAATAGTTTCCTAATAGTGACGGCCAGTTTTAGGCCTGAAGCTTATGTTTTAACACCGCTTAGGAAAATATACCTTCGGGTAAACGACCTAACTCTCGTTTCCCGCTTGTACTAGCTTGTCTAGCGAATTCAAAAACTCGTGAACCACTGATCTGTCATGGTCGGCTCGGCAACAGCATACGTTTTCGGTGCCGAATTCATCGAGCTTGTGCTTTTCAACGCGGAGCGTCGATCGCATGCACAAAGAGCTTCGACATCCGCTTGCTCAGCCGCAGCCACCACTTTCTGTATAGATCATGCCTGCTGGTTGCCTGCTGCGGCACTCTTAAATAAATGCGCCATTTGCCTGCGCTACAATGCTTATGGTCTATGTTTATATCTAAGCATTCAATATTAATAATAATTCGATTCAATAATAATGCGATCGTGTTGCTACTAATTGGGATAATCCGTAAAATCGATCGTCGACTATCGATTGTTACTATTTTCGATTATCGATAGCAATGACAATAGTTGGGCGCTCTTGGGCTACCCTCAGCCTACATTTGGTTTTTTTTTTTGTAGACTGTATTACATGCGTTAATGATTCCAATGGTTTTTGTTAAATTTTATATTAAAAAATTTTATTTTCGTCTTTTTAACTGCGCCACAATTATTTGAGAGTTCTTACATATATTATAAGAGCTTACAAAATAGTGCTTAGCAATATGTGCCAATCAAATTTAATAGATGTGTGTTCAAGTTTTAATTACGAGTACACTATGCAACATCATTTTGTATACCGGCCTTTTAAGAGTCGATTCATATATAAAATGGATCACAGATTCCAAAAAAAATGTTTGTTAGAAATAGAACCGTTTTTGAGAAAATCGAAAAAAGCTAGATTTTCGAATTTTCAAAAAGGTAGCTTTCGTAAAGTGCAAATAACACCCGAACATATTTTTTTTAATTTTAATTTGAAATTTTTTGTTTAAAAATTTCCAAAAATTTATGATTGAAAGCCGTCATCCCTTGGATCCTAACGCCTCAAACTATATATCGTTTGTAAAAAATCTTAAAATAAATGGCCAAATGGCCCTTAACCCAAACTTACCCGAACATACCAAAAATTGTCTTTTCGCATAAAGATTTCTTTTATATGCTGAGGAAGAAGAAAAACAGATGAACGTAAAATGCATGCAGTACCACCTGGTCTAAAACGGGCTTGTCTGATGGTTATGTTGGCAATAAATGAGTTCAACTTTGTCGTTTATTCATAGATTTTAATGAACGATACCTTGTTTGAAGCCTTATTAATTTATCTTTATAAATTAAATGCTGAACTGTCCACTTTACATAATTTTTAGGGACCCATATGCATCAAAAAGAATCCAACTGCACTTTTATTTACTGTCCACTCAGACGATGCAACCATATTTCAACCATATTTCATGAAAAAATCTTTTTTATTTTTGCTAAACAGCTCCAATCAGAGCTCTGTTCTCCAGCATTTAAATTCAGCACACCAATCGATGATAGTTAATTTCCTGCGGCAGTCCATAAAACTTATCAAGCCACTTGAACAGTAATTTTATCCAACAAAAATGGAATGTTTTATCAAAAAAAGAAATCCTGTTTATTCATTGTTTTCAAAATAGTAATATCACCTGAATCACGAAACTTTGACACATAACTTTTTAAGGTTGGTAATATTTAAAAACATGGTTTAGTTCACATGTTGGAGAGGGGCATTATTGACTCATGGTCATTGAGGATAGCTTAAAGACGACACCAAATGCTTTCGAACTGATCACTATAAGATTTCTTGATTTTACTATTTGCTGATAAATTAATTACATTACCACGTTTACACAGAAGCTAATCGTCCAAGTAGGCGAAAGATAAATCGTTTGAAAAGTAGACTGAATATATGAAAGAAATATAAAAATTTAACATTAAATCAAAATCTTTTGAAAAAAAGATATTCTTGGGGCGATACCTACCAGCATAGTTAAATGTCAATTCATTCAAAATATTTAATGAACCTATATCATTTTTAATCTTTTCAGAGTGTTTCAGTTTAGGAAAGTAATTTCATGCAGAGAAACTTGCTTTAAACTCGTACCACGTGACTATCCCGT
Organism: Hirtodrosophila alboralis; assembly: GCA_035043045.1. Taxonomy (NCBI): domain Eukaryota; kingdom Metazoa; phylum Arthropoda; class Insecta; order Diptera; family Drosophilidae; genus Hirtodrosophila; species Hirtodrosophila alboralis. Next base: position 305,142 of record JAWNNH010000855.1, on the reverse strand, counting down.
AGAGATTACTAAAAAAATAAAATATTCGGACTCAACTTTAATAGAAGGAAATTTTACGACACCACTTGAGTTGCATTTACCTGGAGTTGTTCCTGAAGCTGCCCAACAGGCTTTCTTTCAGTTATTAATTCCAAATAAGTGGGTCAATGAACAACATAAGCCAATTTGCATTCATTTGGCAGGAACCGGAGATCATGTAAGTATTATTACCTCTGTAAACCATACATATTAAGAAAAAACATATCTGTTAATAGTTATTTTTAATTTATATACAAATGCGCTTACACAGCTTTACTCAGCTGGATCGACCTATTGACAAAATAGTGTAAAATTTAAACAAATAGATTCTGGCTCTGATGCTCAAGCTTGACTTTTTCTGTTGAAGAACTGATACGTACCAATAGAGTTAGAGGGTAAAATACTATAAGGATAAGAGAGACAGGAGAGTAGGTTGATTGAAAAAATTTGGCAAATAGTTCATAGGAAACAGAATTTTTGCTGGCTCTATCCATCCCAAAAAAAAAGAGGACGGTGAATTTTAAAATTTAAGAAATTAACAAGAATTGGCACGCCGAAGCTATATGTGTACTTTTGCAATAAACTTTTACTCACTCACATGACAGTCAAGTAGTCTGATTCAAACTTTATCAGATAGTACAGAACAAATTTGTATGTCAATATGGTAAGATGGGTTCTTTTATTTAGAAAATTAATAAGCTTTGCATAGAGGAACTAATTTTTCAGAAATTGTTCCTGTGGAAGCTATATGATATAGTCGGCCGATTTTGATCAAAGTTGGTCAGATTGTAAGTTGCCGCTGGTAAACAAGATTGCTATTTATAAGCAAGTGATTGCACCGACTTGGAGGTATGCGTGGCAAATTTGGGGACTGACTTGCGACAGCCAGATCAAGAGAATTCAGGTGGCTCAAAATCGGCTTACTAGACTTGTTACTGGCTGTGAATGTTACATGCGGAACACGGTCCTGCGTAGGGACATTAACTTGGCCACGGTCTTTGACCAAATAAACAAGCACTTCAGCCGGTACAACGCCACAAAAATCGTTTGGCAAATGATCTGACCAAAAGAGGACCACTGCGAAGGCTCAGGCGTCAGCCAAAAAATCTCGTACTCCGCACTCCCAGGGCGAGTAGTACCATACGTTAATTTGTTATTACTATTGTTATTTATTTTATTATTTTTATTTGTTATTTATTTGGACTGATTTAGCTAATCCTAGCGGTTAGCCGGTGCGCCTATTAGACTGAATTAACATTTGGCGATTCCCGTATGCCTTAACATAAGTAAAAAAAAAAAAAAAAAAAAACATTTTTTTAGAAGACCTTAGCAAGGGTATATAGCTTCAGTGTGTTCAGTAGCGTTTCTTTGTTGTATCAAATATTCTGGCTTAGTATTTTTTTATACCCTTGCAAAAGGGTATTATAATTTTGTTCTTTGTGTAATGCATAGAAGGAGACGTCTCTCAGAAGCAAACTAAGCATATCGATTTATTTTTATATATTTGTACAATCAGACCGAGTTTCAACAAAATCGGATCACTATATCTTTTAGCTCCCATAAGAACAATCGGACGAAAAGTTCTCCTATGAAAAACTTCTTTGTTTTTTTTTTAAATATCAAAACCGAACTTGAGATATCGATGTACAAATACGTTTTGGACAATCAAACCGAGTTTCAACAAAATCGGACCACTATATCTTGTATATTCCATAGGAACAATCGGTCGAAAAGTTCTCGTTTGAAAAACTTTTTTTTAAGATATCAAAACCAAGGTTGGCCTTCAAAATTTTCTAAGGAGACCATTGATGGGTATATAGCTTCGGCGTGCAAAAGATAGTCGTTTCTTTCTTGTTTTTTAATTAGTTTTCTTTTAATTTCTTGTACTTGAATGTTTGTCGTTTTCCAAGACTATTTTATTTATTTATTTATTCTAGCAGACAATCAGTGCTGTCCGATACAAGCAAACGTTATAATATTTATTAAATGTATTAAAAGCATAGAAAAAGCCTATTGAAATTACATAAGATTCAAATATTAATGACACTGACACATTTATATATTGATGTTGATATTTAAATTTAACGCTTGGTTTGTAGCGTCATTTTTGTTGTTTATTTTTAAACCACGATTTTTCTGTTCGCTTAAAATACATGTTATCGATGCATTTGAATGTTAATGGTATACAGTTCAATGATAATAGTAATCGATTAGTTTACTTGACATACGATTTGATACATTCCAACAAAAACTTCCGCCTGCAGTAGGCAAGCAGCTTGACCGGCAGCCTGGGACTGCACAGTACACTGCTGCTCCGACTACCCGTTCCATTTCTAAATCTGAACGCCAGTAATGTTGCACCATTGAAATAAGTCAGCGGAGTCAAGTAGCCTGTGCAACTCTGCATCACACTGTCAATCGAACTGGGTGCAAAACCTTAAATCGCTATTTTTCCAGTTGCACAGAAACTAGGGCTTTGACGCAAAATAATATTTTTTGTGGATTACTTGGAGTGAACATAAACGTCCCTGAAATTCAGACTAGTGCCTGTCGTTGAGTCTTCCCTATCAGCTTAAGGTATGCGAATTTATCAGTAGGTTGCTAAAATACCAGGACGCGGTAGAGTAAGATCGGTTGCACCACTGAAATTTAGATCGAATGCAACAGTCGTGGTGAAAGGCAGCATCTTATAAAAACAACGACTAACTATTAAAAATGATTTAATCATGTACATTTTGCAAACATTTCTTAAGTAAAAATGCTGATTTAATCCGAAAATGAACTTAAAAAACAAAATTAATAACGGTTTGCAAAATTACACTCTGCGTTTAAGTACACAATTTTTCGAGACAATGGTACAGTTGAATTAGGTTAGGTTAGGTTGAGCCGGTAAACCATCGTGGTGGTTACACATAGACCGAAGCTGGTCCTTAGTGATGCCGGATACTGAAGATCTTAGGAAGCTTTGTAGTCCTCTAGTATTTGTATGCGCTTTGCAAAAGACAATAGCGCATTTGGAGAATGTTCGGCCGCTTCTTCCAATGATGCGAGCCAATACGTATTGAAGTATTTGAGCCTGTGTTGAGCGAGTGCTGGACAGCTGCAAATCAGGTGTTCCAGTGTTTCAGAAACTTCTGGCACCTTACATTTGCGGCAGCCTTCATCTGTTGTTATTCCTAGTTTTTTAGCATGTGCTGCTGCCAGGCAATGACCAGTTAGTACTCCTACCAGTAGTCTGCAGTCTCTTCTTGATAGCTGCAGTAGGAAGTGAGTGAGTTTTTCTTGACGCGTTTTGCACATAATTTTGGATATTCTGCAGCTAGGTGTGTTTTTCCACTTCCTATCAGCTGCAGCCCATGCGACTTTCTCTAGGTCGCTATATAGCGACTGTAAGGAGATATCTATAATCTCCGTATTTTCATGAGATAGCCCGACACCTTCTTTAGCCAGGCGGTCTGCCATTTCGTTTCCATCGACACCCCGGTGGCTGGGAACCCAATAGATGTGCACTGTTCTAGCAGTGCTTAGGTCATCTAATGCTTCCCTGCTTGCCAGAACATTTTTGGAACTAATGGCAGATGCCTGCAAAGATTTTATTGCCGCTTGGCTATCCACGAAAATATTAATGTGTTTGTGTGTTCGGTGGAGCTCTTGGGCTACCTCTGCAGCTTTCCGTATTGCAAAAACCTCTGCCTGGAATATGCTGCAGTAATCAGGCAGCTTGTATGGCAGCCTGAGTTCCGGCTCTGCACAGTACACTGCTGCTCCGACTCCCGAATCCATTTTTGAGCCGTCCGTGAATATGTGGACAGCTTGTTCATCTAGTCCCGAGCGCCAGTCGTCCGGTCCCATTAGCGTTGTTGTACTTTTGAAATTGGTCAAAGGAGTTACGTAGTCTGTGCTACTTTGCATCTCCCTGCCAATCGAGCAGTGTCCAAAGCCTTGGAGTGTCATTTTTCCAGTTGCACAGAGTCGTTGTGCTGTCTTCTGTGCAATGAGTTGTGCTTGAATGTCCAGGGGGTTGACGCACATTATTGTTTCTAGTGCTTTAGTTGGAGTGGACCTCAACGCCCCCGTGATGCAGACTAGTGCCTGCCGTTGGGTCCTCTCCATCAGCTTACGGTATGTGGATTTCTCAGTGGCTTGCCACCATACCAGAACGCCGTAGAGAAGGATCGGTCGCACCACTGAAATATAGATCCAATGCATCAGTCGTGGTGAAAGGCCCCAAGTACTGCTCAGCATTTTTTGTGATGCATAGAGCGCGACTGTTGCTTTTTTCACCCTTTCTTCCACATTGGGTCTCCAAGTCAGTTTGCTGTCCAGAACCACTCCTAGATATTTGACATGTTTCTTTGGTGTGAGCGGAATACCATTCACCTTTGGCGGGTTCCACAGCGGTACCTTGTATCTCTTGGTGAAGAGAATGAGGTCCGTCTTGTCCGCGTTGATACTAAGTCCGGCTTCTGTGGCCCATCTTAGTATCATTTTTAATGTGTAGTCCATAATAGAGCTGAGAGTCGATGGACATTTGCCTGTGATAATTATGCTTATGTCATCAGCATATGCAGTTATCTTAGGGGCTCTCCTGTGAAATTTTTTCAATAGTCCGTCTACCACTAGATTCCATAGCAACGGTGATAGGACTCCGCCTTGCGGCGTGCCTCTATGCGCCGCCCTTGTTATGGATGTGGTTCCCCACTCCGCACTGACTCTTCTGCAGCTCAACAGATTGTGTATCCATGCGTCTACTGCAGAGTGGGATGCTGTTGCTCTTAGGCTTCGCATTATTATTTCCGTCGACACATTGTTGAATGCGCCAGAGATGTCAAGAAATACGCCCATTGCATATTCTTGGTGGTGGAGTGCTTTTTCAATGGTGGCTACCAGGGAATGTAGCGCTGTCTCCACTGATTTCCCTTTTGTATATGCATGTTGATTTGGCTCCATGATTATGCATGCATTCTTTTTAATGTGGAGCTCTAGAAGTTTTTCCAGTGTTTTCAGCAGAAAAGAGGTGAGGCTTATCGGTCTGTAATCTTTCGGCTGCACGTGACTACACTTGCCTGCTTTGGGCAAGAACACGACCCGTGCAGTTCTCCAGGTCACAGGAACGTAGCCATACCTTAGACATGCTTCAAACAGAGGATGTAGCCATGGGATAATCCGGGTTTTGGTCATCTGTAGCATGGCAGGAAATATTCCGTCCAATCCAGGGGATTTATAACCCGCGAACGAATCTATGGCCCACTGGATTTTCTTCGGGTCGACTATGTCTGAGGGTATATCTGTTTGCGTTGTTGTTCCGAATATGTCTGGTTCAGTAACTTCTGTGCAGCCAGGGAAGTGCGTATCCACAAGAGTGCATATCGCTTCCCTACTGCTTTCCGTCCATCTTCCATCATCTGTTTTCAGCTGACTCTGTATGGGTGGCTGTCTTGAGAGCAGCTTCCGGAGTCTCGCCGTTTCAGTGACCTTCTCTATGCCGGAGCAGAAGGTTCTCCAAGAGTCCCGTTTTGCTTTCCGAACTTCTTTCTTGAAGTCACGGAGTAGTATTTTGTATTCATTCCATATGATCTCTTCTTCCGCTTGTTTGGCGAGTTTGAAGAGATCTTGTACATCCTTCCTTTTTACGCTGAGCTGTGGAGTCCACCAGGGCGGTCTGGTTCTCCTTTTGCTCTTAGAAGGTCTGCATGATGCATGGTATGCACAGGTAAGGTGGTGTACGAGCGTTTTCAAGAACTGCTCTATATGCTCCTTTGATGTGATTGTTGGCACCGTTTGTAACTTCTCCTCCATCGTTTTACAGAATTTCTCCCAGTTTGTGTTCCGGGGATTTCTGAATACTGTTTGGGGAAGAGTATAATCGAATTGTACATTAAATTGGATGTACCTGTGGTCTGAGAAGGAAGGTCTCTCAAGGACCCTCCATTCCGTTACCATGGTACTGATCCCTGCTACGAGTGTTAAATCTAAGATATTAGATGAAGTAGGACCCACGTAAGTAGGCTCTTCAGCAATATTTTCTATTCTTAAGTTATAGCGTAGTATGAACGTTAGGAGAGACTCACCTCTATTATTGATGTCTGGACAGCCCCACACTGTGTGATGTGCGTTGGCGTCCGTCCCGACAACAAGGGGCTGCTTCTTAAGGCTTGCCTCCGCGACCAGTCTCTCAATTTCTTCTGGTGGTGCTTCCCTGTCGTGCGCCATGTAGCAGGATGCAATGAGTGTGGGCTCGTCCTTATTGCCCTCTAGCGCCACGACAGTAAGATCATCTGAGCTGTAATTAGACATTAAATAAGCATAGATGCCTTTCCTTACAAGGATGGCTGTCCTAGCCCTACTTACTGTCATTGCGTGGAACACGTTGTAATTAGCTGACTTAAGCCCAGAAACCTTGTTGCCCGCTGCCAACCAAGGCTCCTGAACTAAAGCCACATCGGCGAGCCCTTGCTCCAGGGCTAGAAGGAGCTCTGCCGATGCTAATTTGCTTTTATGTAGATTGAGCTGGAGTATCCTTAGCTGCATGGCTGTTGGATGTCTCCAGCTCCGATGGGACGACTACTACCGTCGTGTCGCCATCTTCATCCTCGTCGTCGGCGGCTAACACCATGGCTTCCAGGCCAAGGTCTTTCTCCACTTCGTCGATTTCCAATGTGTTGTCGTTCTTGTCTTCGGGGTGGCGTTTTTTGAGACGTAGGTACACGCTCCCTACGCCCCACGCCATCTTCCCATATCTGGTGTACAGCAGATCCTCGGCTGCCTTGCTAATTTGCAGGATCATGTGCTGGCCCTTCTTATCGGGCTTAGCCACATGTATCACTTGCCAATCAGCAGTCGGCACGTCTGGATTCTGCCATTTTAAAAGCTTTAAAGCCTGTTCCTTCGGTAGAACCCGTGGAAAGAGTACTTTTGCCTTCGGTACGGACGGAATCAGTGATCTGTCCACTACCTCTAGCTTGGCATCTTTCCACGGAGCGACCATGGCAGACACTGTCTCCGAGACCCACTTCAGGGTGAGATCATCGCGACAGCTAAGGATTTTGACACCGTTGAGCCAACCTGCACCATCAAATGTGGTGGGTGCGGCATCTGGTGTCTCCATCCGTTCGAACATCGCTTCCAGCAGCTTCGCCTCCACCATCTTCCACTGCTCTGGCGACATTTTGCCATTTGGGTCACTCCTGTCAATGAGCGCCACGACTAGATGTCGTTTGGCCACGTCACTGACAGACTCCTTGGACGGCTTTTTAATTGGGCGAGGCCGCTTGTTGACGGGCACATCCGCCTTAGTGGTCTCCTCGGAGCGCTGGCGTTTGGCGGCCAGTTGCTCCTCGACCTTGTTGGCAAAGTTGCCACATGAAGCCTGCATAGCAGACTTTTTGGCAAAGTGCTTGCGGCCCTCCTCGATCTTTGCGTCGGCCCACAGCAGCTTGCGCCTCTCCTCGGGGGTGAGGTCGCCGCCGCTGATGAGACGAGCTCTGATCTTCAGAGCAGCCTTATATTGGGCCTTGGCTCTCATACCCTCCTTTGTACGTTTGGGCCCGACCCTACGAGAGGTACTGGCACCCGCCTGAACTGGGGAGAGCAGAAGCTTGTTTTCGGCCTCTGATGTGATGCTTCCACCATGCGATTCACAATCCGTGTCTGAATCGACAACGGCATTGCCACGCCACGCTTGGCATCGGGTTTCTTCGTTTGTTGTTGTTGTTGTTTGGCAGTAGCTTTACAACCACCATGGCCTGCTCCAACCATGGTAGAGGTGTGACTGCTGGCGACACGTAGAGAGGATTGCTCCTCCCCGTGCCCGCCGGTGGTAGCAGTCACGCTTGCCACCGACGTTTGGGCTGACATCCCAGCCCGAGTTGCGTCCATCCTGTCGACCTCCATTTTGATTGAGTTGATTCAGGGAATCACCCCTAGCGAATGGTGCTTCATTCTTTTACGATTCCGTAACCGCCTTCAAAGCAATTTGAAACTGCCCGTCAAGTCATATGGAAATACAATCTAATCACAAAAATATAACGGATGCTTTCAAATGACGTCATTTGGAGTCGAAGTTGTTGATCAACCCGGCTACAATCCAATTTATAAGGTAATGGCGTCTCATTATTATATTCTCAATTTTTTCTAAATTGCATCTAAATATTCACCATCCAGCACTTGCGCTTCAAGCAGTTAAGAGTATTTCAAATAGCGGCTGTGCTATTCCTCTTTATAAGGAAAATAGCCTATCATAAATAAATTTAGTCTTTTTATCCAATCGTTATGCTACTTTTATAGAAGATAGTCATTGGATATATACGTGCTTAAAATAAAAAACATGAACTTTTGTATCGTATTAAAAGTCTGTTGTCTATTTTTAATGACCCTTAGACGAACATAGCAAAGTATATACACATAATTATTCTTCATCAGTCTCTATGAACACACAGAATCTATAAAAGCTTAACGCATAATTTGGTGTTTAGGTTCCTGTATGGTTATACGCAGATACATTTTATTTTGAATATTCGATACTCTTACTTTATTGCAAATCGGTGAAATCGATTTATATATACCCACAATTTTAAACGGCTCAGCCACCAGCCATGCAAACTTGACGTTCAAGGTCAGATTTACACTGCTGCTTATTAATTTTGCCAATTACTTTTTAATCCACATTGCTTTGGCATGTGAATTGACATTCAAAAAAGTGGATGGGAAATTGAAAACCGGTTTTCGTGTGCTTTAATTCTGAATCCATAAAAATCATGTGCAAATGGGAGCATGGCTGAATATTTAGGTATATTTTTTCGGTAATTGATGAACAACTGAACTACTTATATTCAATACAGGATGTCCAGAAGTCGGATATACTTTTTATTACTTGTTTGGACTATTGTTATACATACGTATAATTTCTGATTTCTGTGAGAATAAATTAAGTCTTTTAAACTTAATATTAGGTTAAGATTCACTATACATATGTAATATATAGTAAATTGGTAACTTTTTTTCAGTTTTTTTGGAGGCGAAGAAATTTTATTGCAAAACCCTTATTAAGAGATGCAAATATTGGATCTATTATATTGGAAAACCCATTTTACGGATTGCGGAAACCAGACGATCAAATGTAATTGTATCGAAAAATTATAAAATATAGAATTCACACACATATGTATATAGAGTTTGTCTTGAGCAACAAATTTTTTTTTATTAGTCTCTCATTATTTAACCGTAAATCATACAAACCTGCAAAACACTTGATTAATATGTTACACTAGGCCACAGCGTTATATCCTTCTACAAATGGGATGATAATTTTGTCACAAAAATATTCTTGATCGAAATAAACAGCCAAGTTTTTGTTGTGTATCCGTCTGTTTGTCTGTTTACACACATCTACAAAGTAGTCCCTCATGTCTTGATGAAATTTGGCACAGATACTTCTGTATGCTGTAGGAAGTATATATGTATATTAGAAAAAATCATAGCATAAGGTCGGTAGGAACGAGCGGTCGAAAAAATTTCACATCAACAATATTTTTTTTTTAATTTTTAAAACAAGCTTGGAATCAAGTTTGTACAACATAAGACTACTATATTTTATATGAAAACCTTTTTCGGTTAGATTCCAGTGATTGTCTTCTATGACTTTAAGCAGAAAAAAATTATTTTGCTAAATATTTAATCGTACTTAATTTTTTAAATATTTATGAAACTGAAAGTTTATTGTTTTAACACCATTAAACATGAGAAAATGCTTAGGTTTTTTTTCCGCTCAATTGAACAATACGTATGATAATATTGATGTGTCTGTCAAATAACAGCAAAACATTATAATAAATAAAATTGGCAAGATTTTTAGTGACGTATTATTTGTTAAATTGTGAAAATCTAGCTGGATCGACGTCATTTCTGGAATTTGAAAAAATGAAAAGTTAAATTTGTTGGCTGGTTAGATAGTACTATTTCGACTGCTGCCAGTGATTGGGTTCAATTCACACCAGGCACCACTCATATACGGACAGTTTGTACTAAAATAAATTCTAATACAAAGGCTACTGAAGAGACTTGCTTGGTAACAGTCGAAATAGTACTATCTAACCAGCCAAAAAATTCTTGGTCAAATTGTACGAATCGTAAATATACATCGATATGCCAAATTTTATTTTGATATCTTGAAAAACAAAAAAATTGTTCTTACACGCACTTTTAATGAAAATTAAGTGTCTCCTATTGTTTCTATGGCAGCTATATGATCTGACTGATTTTAACTTACAAACTACATACAATATCAAACTTCATCTGTGCCAAGTTTCAAGTTGTCTCAAAGATAAAGCCAAAAATTTGCATATAAAGAGACGGGCAGACAGACAGACGGACATGGCTATATCGACACAGTTCGTCGTCCTGATCAAAAATATATATTCTTTATGGGGTATGAGACGTCTCCTACTATGCACTACACATTTCGAGACAAAATTATAATACCCTTTTTAAATATCAGCCGAAAAATATTGTAGTTGAAGTAAGCTAAGAAAACAGAAATTTTTATTATTTGGGTGATAACACCAGTTTACAACAAGAAAGGAGTTGGGCTTCCATAGAATTTTTTTGATTTTTTTTTTTGAGCACTGATTTCAAAAATTCAACCTATTCGAAAACGCGTCATACAGGGTAACGTTTGTTTAACGTAATTATCAAACCCTTAAACCAAGCAAACTCTAACTTACCCAAAATCGTTTTTTCACATTAAGATTTCTTTTATATGCTGAGAAAGAAGAAAACAGCTGAACGTAAAATGCATGCATTGACTTGCGCGTAATTTAGTTTTTTTTAACTTCTTTTTTGGATTCGATCAGCATTTTTACGTAAGAAATGTCCGCAAAATTTTCAAAGTGTAATCATTTTCAGTAGTTGGTCGTATAAGACGGATCAAGGAACTTCTTAAAAGCGATTTTTATGGACAGATACCTTCTACATGCGATACTTTAAAATATTTTTGACTTTTACAATTAGTAAGTCTTTAGATCTAATGAAACAAAAAACCAAATTTCAAGTTTTCGAAAAAAATATCTTTTTTAAATTTTCATTTCAATTCTCAATAACTTCTAAATGAATAATTTAGAGGAGAGCAGGAGGGAAAGAACGCATTTTGTAATAGTGTGTTTTTACTAGACTGGATTTGTTTGCAGTCAGCTGATCGTTTGTTTGCAAGTAGCAAAACATGATTTTTAAAATTAATATTATAATAATTCTGTGTATTCAACCATCACAATTTTTACAAGTTGAGGTCTAAATGATATATACACTTGATATGACATGTCAATTTCGGGCAATGGTACGATTTACAACTTCTAGAACAACAATTTTTTTTTTTAATTTTTAAAAGCAAGCTTGGAAGTATGAAGTATTGTGATCTGGAGAATCTGATCAAGTTTGAACAAAATCGGACCACTATATCTTGTACCTCCCATAGGAAGAATCGGTCGAAAAGTGCTCGTTTGAAATACTTTGTTGTTAAGATATCAAAACCAAAGTTGGCTTTCAAAATTTTCTTAGGAGACCATTGCAAGGGTATATAGTTTTTCTTAGGAGACCATTGCAAGGGGATATAACTTCGGCGTGCCGAAGATATCCGTTTCTTTCTTGTTTATTCTTTTAAAATAACAGATATCAATATCTATTAATTAATATTTTAATAAAAATTAAAATAAATTTAATTTGAAATAATCAAAATGCATTTTAATAAAAAAATATTAATGATTTAATTTTTACATTGCTTTTATCTTCAATACATTCCTCAAAAAACACAGTTTTGTAAAAACATTAGAGCTTTTGAAAGCATCTATAAGAAGTTTCTCTGACACCTACAAATGGTTTTCGGTTGAAATACATTTCTATGATAGGAATAATCGGGAGATTTTTATATCGGAAGTTGGCAGTTCGATTATTAGGATTTAAGAAATCTGTCCAAATTTGTTCAAGATCGGTGGACTATAACATTAGCTACCTAAGGAACGATGGGTCGAAAATTTAAATTTTTTGCGAAGACCAGTGCAATGGTATTTATGTAGATTCGGCATGCCGAAGATAGCAGTTTGGTTTTTGATTCTGTTTTTTTGTCACCACCCACGAACAATAGATATGCAACAAGTTTAAATACATACAGTAGCAGACAAAAAAATCCGGACATTTGTATATACCTATTTTTACAAGGCGAGGGTTTGATAAAACTCCATATACATATATGCACAAGAAAACTTTTTAGTATTAAAGATTGATTCGTTTGCTTTAATAAAACGACTCTTTTTCTTATTGTGATTTTCACTTCACAATTGCAAACAAACAAAAATTAGATAGCGAAGGGTCAAAAAAAGAAGACGGCCATATTGTCTTTCCGTCAGAAAGCTTGAATTTGTAAATAATCCATAAACGACTTTTTAAAAATATGGCAAAATTTATGAAAACTACATACTTTTCGTTTTGAAGATCCTTTAAAAGATAAGACATGTGTGATCAACCAAATTTTGTTTGATATAGCTAATATAACTATAAACTAATTTCATAAACTTTTTCACTGTTCTTCAAATAATAACTTAAAAAATCCAAAAAATTAAACTTTTTTTGGCCGTCCGGATTTTTTTGTCCGCTACTTTTTTGTCAGCACAATCCATAAAAACTATGGATAAGAAAACACATTGTGAATTTTGCTGGTCGTTGTATTTTGTTATTGCTATTCAGATCAAAAAGTTCTTGGCGTTTTCGAACAGTTAAAGTTTTTCGTTCTCGATACTATGTGACTTCTGGAATCTTATGCTGACTTGCATGGTCATTATAGTTTAAATTCTGCACTGATCATATAAATGTGTATGAATATTTTAATTCGTATATGTGCTTGCAGATTGTGAACTGGGTACAGGGCTTAGTATAGTCGTATATATTCGTCCGTAACGTTCAAAAATTTAAATTAGTTCCCACTTGGTAAAAAGCTGGCCTCGCCCTTGTATGGCACTCTAACTTGTGTTTGTTTCTTAAAGTTTTTCTAGCAGACACAACATAGTCAGTTACTATGTTATAACTATAAAAATAAAAGTAAATAATAAATGACTTTATTTTATCTGTTTACAGACGATCAAATTTACATAATGTATCTGATATATTTGTTATGGGAGGGTGCCTTATACTAGAATGTCTTGTTCTCTTACACTGGTGTGAAAGAAACGGATTTGGTCCCCTCGGCATCACTGGATTATCAATGGGAGGTCATGTAAGTAAAAAAAGTAAAGTAAAAATGTACCCTTGCAAAAAGAAACGCGTAAAGTATAGAAGAAAATGACGGTGACTCCATAAAGTCTATAATACTTCTGATCTGCATCCGAGTCAATGTAGTCATGTCCGTCTGTGTATTTCTAACAAACAAGCTTCACAGCTCTTAAGCTTCCTATAAGAATCAGCTTAATCAAATAATTAATATATCAAAAAGCTGGTCGATCGATAAATTTCCATCACAACTTTTTTAAGATATCGCAATCAGCTTACAAGTTCTATAGTCTTCTGTATAATCTAACTACTTATATCATATAGCTTCCTTCATGTGTGTAACAGACACTAGAAAGCATCTCTGACCATATAAAGTAAATATATATTTTTAATCAGGATTAATGCACGTAATTTTATTTTGTAACTTCATTTTCGGATTCAATCAGCATTTTTACTTAACAAATGGTTGCAAAATGTTCATGATTTAATCATTTTTAATAGTTGGTCGTTGTTTTATATCAATGGTCCTGTAAAAAACAATTTTTATTCAACACTACGTAAGACTTATAGGCTAATAACTTCAACATTTGACGACCAATATTTACAAAAATTTTTTACAGATCCAGAGCCAAAGCGTGATACAAAAAAACAAAATTCTAGTTTTCCAAAAATAATTGCACAAATAATAGCTTTTTTATAATAGGCCTACTTTTAGGAAATTTTCATTTTAATCCTCAATAACTTCTAAACGAATAATCTAATTAGCAACTGTTGTATGGCAGATTGGTAGGTTTATTACCTTTTAAAAAAAAAAAAACAGCTTTAATATCAATAAACTGTGTTAGGAGTTATTGTCACTTTACCAAAATTACCTTTTTGAAAAGTCGAAAATATAGCTTTTTCCAGTTATCTCGAAAACGGTCCGGCTACATATTTTTTGAATTTTATTTTCGGAATCATCGACCCATTTTACATATATTTCGATTTAAAAAGTTCGGGATACAAAATTTTTTTTCAAATTTTATCATAGTGTAATTAACGGATATAATTAAACAATTATCTTCACAGCCGAAAAATTTCAATTGTAGATAATTTTGAATCTCAATGCAACTCTTACCAGAACAGTATAGAGCAGCATCATCAGCGAAAACACTTTTCAAATAGCAGTATAAGTTATAAGTGATGGACCTAAGCACGGATTCTTGCGAAACATCAGTATGTATTAATCGATCCCTTTTGTCAATTTAAATTCTGTCATCAAAAAGCTTTGTATTATTTTTGTCTTATATGTAGTAGTTTTGCAAGTAATTAGAATGCAATGTAATATACCATTTTGATCCAATTTATTATTCAGCCTAACTAAAATGCAATTTTGCATGCTAAAGGGAGTAGTTTATTTTACGACTGTAATTTATGATAGTAAGGAGGCCTTTCTTAGATAATTTTAAGGGACAAATTATGTATTTGATTAATACCTGGTAATTTTCATTTTAAGTGATTTTGTGATTGGCTGAATATCACTATTTGTTATGACATTCACGTCTAAGGAATTTTTCTGATAAGAGAGATTGGTCAAAAAAGCCTCAGTTTTTCTAAGGTGCTGCATCAGAATAACTCTAGGTTAAATTATGTTTACATTCAAAAATATCAACTAAGTAGAAAATGAGCCATTTCTGAACCAGTAGAATACTATTTTTTATTATGACCTTAAAATAAACTCTTTTGTGTTCTTGAATTTAGATAATTCGAAACCTAAAAAGTTAAGTTTTTTGAAAATCCCAGAAGGTGGTGTTTGCACAAAAAAAGAAAGCGATTAACGGAGTCAAAAGCTTTACTGAAATCAGTGTAGATGTTTACAGTTTATTTTTAAATCCATGCATAACAAAAGGAGATGTCTTAACAGAAATGTGTTTTGCGATAATAATAATTATATGGTCCCAAGTGCTGTTATTAAACTCAATCAAGTGGCTTTGTATATTGATTGACCAGTTCCGGTCCACCGTGTTTAATACTTGGAGTGATATTAGTTAAGCTAGTTGGTGGTTTACGGAATGATAGTTAAACTTGTATTTTAGATACAGACTGAATAATAGCCTAAGTTACGTCTTTGTTCTTAGAAGGTCTGCATGATGCGTGAGATACTCTTGTTCTCCATTTTATTTTTTTGGGTGTGCTTTATTCTATTTTTTGATTCTCCTCTTAGGAGATAAATAAATATTTTCTTAAATCTTAAATACTACCTGTACTATTGTCATATTTACCGAATTGACAACAGGACCTAATAGTTTATTGTTATTCTCGGTAGCAACATGAGTCGTGATTACGTTGTGTACCTTCAGATATGGGTTTATTAGCATCAGGAGGCATTTTCAAATGGCTTATTGGCCTGCACAATAGAACTTTTGCTCTCTGATGACTTTTGCATTTCTTTAAGCCCAAATTCAAATCGCTCAGTATCAGTTTGGGCATGAATTAGTAGCGGAATTTGACAGGAATACTTTTCTTAGATGAGATCCAAATGTGCTGACTGTACCAGAACAGTTTCTTATATGGATGACTGTTTAAGTCACCGCTCTTAAAGTTGAATAATTTATGTTTTTTACTGGTTGAAAATAATTGCACTATGTACTGGCGTTGTGGCGTTGCTAGCTTCTATAAACCTTTGTTTTAAGGATGGTGATTTGTGGGTCTGGTAGTTACGTCGCAATCGTCTCTTTTTCAGATCAAGCTGATCAATTTGCAGATTAGTTTTGTAAGGATCTGCTCGGTCATGGAGATGTTAAAATTTAGGCTGCGGCAACGAGTACGAAATCAAGTGAATCAGCAGAGCAGTCGATAACCGCAGGGATATATCGATGTAAAAATTCAAGTTTTTCTTTTTTATTTTTATTTTTTTTTTAAATAGACGTTGATGTGCTAACGAACAGCACAATCAGCTGGCCCAAGGACACCAAGTAAGGTATTTTTATCGCGCGGAGCCAGGCAAAATAACAGCCCACCTCCCGCCCAGCCGATCACGGGGTGCAGAAGCGAAGATCGCGAAGAAAAACAAAAAAGTCTAGATAGACAACATAATTTAAATATTTATATATATTCTACAATACAATAGAAGAAAATATTAAAAATATACCTAAAAATGATCTAAATATTAGACCTATGAGAAAGTAAAAGCATTATAAGGGAGCGAATAGAAAGAGAGCGAAAGAGCAAAAGATAGCGGATAGGATTATGGATAGCATTGGTTAGTGCTACAGATTTTAAGAGGAATATAGCTTCTAATAGTTCTGATAGGAACAGCAAAACTAATTTGGCTTATTAATTCTAAAAGAATCAATTTCACCGTTAATTTATTTGTGTAAGAAAATTACACCAAGCATGATTCTACGATCAAAAAGAGATGGAAGATTTATTTGTAAAAATTTAACCCGATAAGAAGGCATGCGAATATAAGTATTCCAGTTAAGACCCATGAGGGCCATGAGCAGGAATTGTTTTTGTACAGATTGTACTCTGTCCTGATGAACCTTATATTGAGGACACCATATTATTATTATTATTATTATTTTTGTTAGTGGAGAATATGTACTGCGATCTATAGGATGGATCTGTTGTACGCCATACTTAGCCTAAAGCTCGTTCGTCAACCCAACCGCCTGCACAAAGACAAGGATTTTCGTAGGGTTGAGGGATTTTAAGTCCCTGGTCTGAAGTATATACGTGCTTATTTCTTCTTCTGGCTAGGACAGTGTATTCTGCTAATATATGCAATGAGGATTCCTCTTCGTGTTCGCAGAATCTGCATGTCCCGCTGCTCACTATTCCTATTTTTCTGAGGTGTTCCCTCAGTCTCCAGTGTCCATTGGTATTAAACTCTTAAATTTTTTTAGATTATAGTTTCTGTGTATGAAAATAAAAGTTTTACATCATCTGCGTACATAAGTATGTGAGACTGGGACAGAATGGTAGGTAGATCATTAATAAATCATGAAAAAAATAAGAGTCCCAAATGCCTACCTTGAGGTACACCAGAAGTAACGTGAACCGAACTCGAAATGGTTGACCTAAGTAGTACTTTTTAGGTTCTGCTTTTTAAGAAGGTTTAAATTCAACTTAAGACGGAAGTATAGAAAGCTATGCATTTGAGTGTATAAAGTAAGAGGTCGTGGTTCACAGAATCAAAGGCTTTACTGAAGTCAGTGTATATGACGTCAGTTTACCCTTTCCTTAAAAATGCATCATTTACGAAGGTGGTAAATTCAATTAAGTTGGTCGTAGTGGACCGACTCTTTACAACGCCATGCTGTGCAGGGGAAATGATAGATTTACAAAAATGCTGCAGAGGAGAAGCAAGGATTCTTTCAAATAATTTTGGAATAGAAGATAACTTTGCAATACCTCGTTCATTCGATATATCAGATTTTCCAATTTTTTTAAGAAAAGGAATGATATAAAAATCTTTCAAAGATTTTCGTGCTCACTTACGTCGATCTGGAAAGATTGCGGACTCAAGGGATGAATTCTTAAGTTTTAGCAACGGTTCAGATTAAGAAGTGCAACACTCCTTAAGAACACAACTAGGAATGATTGTAAATGTATCTTTTATTACTATGCACAGTCTGGACGTAAATTTTTACCGTTTTTTTTCTTTCCTGTTAATAAAAAATAAAGTTATACATATAATATTGTTAACTTTGTTGTCCATCCTTACTTTTGCTAAAAAGAAACGCTTACATCTATATATGTATGTACTACATATTATATATGTAGATACAAACAAACATACAATTAGAACGGATATGCCAAACGAAGACAACGAAAAACACACATATTATGCGGTGGCCGCACACATGAGTAGAAAATGCACAAAATCAATATGTGAAGCTCATTATTGGTACCGCAAAAGAAGCAACGCACAAAGGAACAAGTAAAAAAAGAGCGCGTCAATTTTTGATGCGGTATTTTTATACTCGAGTATGAAATATACCCTGTATGTGTGCGGTGTTCTTGTAGTTGCGGTGCACCGCTGCAGGTCTTTGATACAGACTAATACCTTTTTATTATGTCTATGGATTAAAAGATATGAGCAATAAAAGTTAAGTTATATTACTCCTGCCCAGGTGATCTATTTTGGTGCGCACTTTGTAAACCAACTTCAATCTTATACTTAGATTACTTAGAGAGCTTAGCGCTGCCTGCTGTCTGATAGGATGGAAATGTTCCTGTTCTGACAAATACGTTTGATATTGAATTATGCATATTTAATTCCTTGGTTGTTAGAGAGTCGTCAGTGTACCCTATAATGGGGTTCGGTTGTCATTGTTACCCATGGTTGCGTTAGTAGGGGCAGTTCTTTTGTTTATCTTTAAGCTTAACTTTTGCTGATAATACTTTCGTTGGCACCAAGGCTGAGATTCGAAGCTGTTATACGTTTGTTTTGTTTGATTAGTTGTGTTTTGCCTCCCCAGGCACATGTAAAGCAAAGTTTAGCTTGCTATCAAATATAATTTCAAGGTTCTTGACCTCCTTACTTGTTTCTATAGAAATTTCTATCAGTGACATCTGTTTCACTCTCTGCAATTTGTACGTTCTTGTGAAGGGGACAATGACGGTTTTGTTACGGTTCAGGTTGAGACCCACCTCCTTACACCAGTCCTGTGACGTCTTTAATCCTCGTTGGATTATGTTGCAGAGAGATTTTTGATACTTGCCTTGGGCTATGATGACTATGTCATTAGCATATTCTTGGCTTTGAATACCTATATTGATGAGTCTGTTTAGTAGTTCGCCTACTAGTATTCTCCAGAGTAATGGAGACAATACACTTCCTTGTAGACACCCTCTTTTGGCTGTAACTGTTACTGTGCTATTGCCTACTATTGCTGAGGTTTGTGTGGGTCTCAGCAGTGAGTTGATCCATCTGTCTGTTACAATCTGTACGCCTCTTATATATACGGGTCAGCTTAAAAAGCATCATGAGACTGTGTTGGGTGCTGCGGAATCTGTTTCCACAGAGTGCTTCTTATATTGTAGTCCACCAGCTTTTCTAGCGTTTTTAATAAAAACGATGTCAAGCTGATGGGTCTGAAGGACTATGGGTTGGTAATATCTTTCTTTTCTGCTTTGGGGAAGAAGAATTGAATTCAATTTAATATATATTTTTGCACAATAATAATAAGAAGTATTTTATTGTACTCATTTTGACTGAACATTGACTAGATTCAAGCAGCCTAGTTCGACACCTTCTTCCATATTTCCCCTGATGACGTGGTGCGCGTTTAAGTGAGCTGATGTTTCCACTGTAATTGTGGCATGAATGTTTATCTGGGCGTGCCCGGTGATGACTTGTGTCATTTTAAAGTGCTGGTTGTGTTGCTACTGGTGTTTGGGACCTGGTATTGCCTCTTTCCATCCGCTTCCCTGCGCAACTCTTCCTCCAGTTCCTGTGTGGACACTGGGACGCCTTCCTCCAATGTCTTATCGAATTCCATTGACATTGCTGCAAAAGGATCTAACGTCACATCCGCTAGGTCCTCATCTTAAGCCAATTCCTCAGTGCAATCGGAGATTTCATGTGGCGCGCTGGACTCATTTGCAGCTGAGGCCGCTGTTTCTGCTGGGTGCTCTCTGTTTTCCGACTTTGTGCGGGCTCCTTTTCCTACTCCTTTTAGGCTACTTACAAGTGTAGACGCAAAGCGGAAGAAGAGTTGGTACCTTCTCTCCAATGTTCGCTCCTTCGAGCATTGCATTGATTGGTCTCCATCTGTCAGTCTCGATCCTGTTTTGGACCATCAGCATGTCCAACAGATTGTCGGTCGTCCGGTCTGAACTTCTTGGGCAGAATCATCATTAGTAGTACGCTGGATATTCCGCTAGTAACACGGTCACCTTCACATTTTTCGCTACCGTGGAATATGATACGCAAGGTTTAGTGGCCGCTGTTGAGGGAGAGGCTTAAGGCTTCTGATGTTGCTGCTGACGCTGTCGCTGCGTGTGAAGTGCTGGGGCGCTCGTCCTGCATGGCACACTGGATTAGCGTGCTCATATTCGTCGGCCCTTGTACATATGTGCACGCTATTTTAGGCGTATCGGTCGGCGGGGTAATGCTGCTATTGGAGGGCTTTAGAGCAGGTGTCCTGGCTAGCTCCGGAATCCCTCTGAGCCCTTTTGGAGTCCTTGCTTAAGGTATTTCAGGTGCCTTTTCAGCCGAGAGCCTAATAAGTTGCGCCGTAAGTTGTGTTGAAGCTTTGTTTCTTCATGCTTTTTGGGCCCACGAGATGCAGAAAAATGTATGGTTTGCCCGAGTAATGCTGATCAGAACTGATGGTTGCCACTTATCTGAACCCACAGGTTTGCGTCTGAGCTAGTATTTTAACCAGGGCCTCAGCCAGGCTGACTACCAGCACGGTCCGGATCACACCTTAGTTCGGACCAGGGTGGGATGTGGTGGAAAGGATGATGGTAGGTAGAGTGTGAGGGAATTAGGTGTGTGTAAGGTTACGCTTTATAAGACAGCGACACAAGATTTGAAAGGCCAAATTTAATTTTTTTCGACTTTTGCCCTTCTTTCTGCCATATTGTAAGAAAGTTCCTAGGCCGAGGTCACCTTCTCATTAGGGCAAATAACCTTTTACAAGAAAAATTTGTAAATCGCCGGAAAATTGAGTTGGTGGGATGTAAAATAGTCAGTACAGTCGAATCTCAACAGTAGCTCACACAACTTATCTAGATCAACTCCCTGCTAGTCCGCCCTTCACTCCAACAGCGCTAGGTCGAAGACGAGTGCGCCTATCAGTAACGCTGGGCGTGAGCCGCGTGCTGCCTAGCTATGCCAAGCCGAAGACCACGAACGCGTCTACTGACTGCGTAGAGCCGGAGCCGCCAGCGCACCTAACCTATTAGTGTTGGGCCGAGACCACAAACACGTCACCTAGTTGAACCTCTGGCGCACCGTCTAATCATGCTGGGCCAAGACGTAAACACACTGCCTAAGTGACGAAGCCGAAGCCTTGTATGCACTCTCAATTGTTCTGGACATTCGCCGCAGCGCCCAGTGCTGCTACGAGCACGCTAACTGTGCAAGACCGACGTCGCGCACACTGTCTATCACGACTGTACTAGCAATTTTCACTCAAGGGAAAGAGGGAGGGTCATTAAAATGGCGTACAATTATACAATTATAGCAAAAATAATAAGACGGGGGCTTGGGTACTTTGCACAAATATATTTATTCATACGGCTATCTTAACAAGGCGGGAAATTCACCTGGCTGCTCTTAATATTTATAATTTATATTCGTCGTGTTTAGATTAATTAACATAACTAACTTATCACTAACATTGCGCGACATATATTAATACTTCTTATAGCTACTTATTGCGGGCGGGAGCAGGCCCCTCACAATATATTATGACTAATTATGATATTTTTCTCTTTTAGATGGCATCATTGGCAGCAACAAATTGGCCAAAACCATTAGTTCTTGTTCCATGTTTATCATGGTCTACTGCATCGGCTGTTTTTACTACTGTAAGTTGCAAAAATGTATATGTCTATCCCTTGAACTATTTTCAGGAAGTTTTTATTTACCCGTTGAGTCGGAAGAAGATATCTCCGACCCCATAAAGTGCATAATGTTAATCAACAATAACAGTCGAGTCGTTCTAAACCTGTTTTCTATATGAACGTCTATATCACTCGAAGACTATCAGGGCTGTCTCGGATAACCCTTGAGATTTGGCTGACATTTGCTTTTTAAAGCTCTAGTAAAAACCGTAGGTGTCCCAGAAGTTCGAGCGATTTCATTTTTCGAACTTCCTGTGGCGATTTAACTATGGTCCATTAAGATAATATAAAGTGTAATGAATACGCAAAATTTTTTTAAAATACCATCCAGAATCTTCTACAAGGCATGATCCCACACAAGTCAAGCTTAACCAGGCTGCACTTGCACGTCTGCGTGTGTTCGGTAGTATCCCATTCCCCTATGACAAGCGTCGTTGTACCAATTGCAATGCGCGTGACCCTACGCTCCGATCGCAAATACTGCTTGGTTGGACGACTGTCTCACGAGGTGGGCTGACATAACCAGGATGTTATTAAGAGTCTGGAGCGCAAGCGCAACGCTAAATTGCGTGCCAGCCTTAAGCACTACAGAGAGATGAAGAAGTTAACTGAAGGCGCGCGAAAACATTGTCAGCGCTGCTAAGCCCTTCAACAGAATCATCATATCCTACGGTTAAAGATATTTATCCAATCATTGTCATCAATGGAGAGTCTTCGCCTTAAAGCCATTCATACAAATATCTTGGCGTTTCGTTGGATTAAAGTCTCACCTTCCAAAAGCATACTCAATCTGCTAAAACAGCTGTTATAATAATAGGGCAACGATTACAGTGGCTCATCAAGCCGTCGTCAAAAGTAAGACTCTCTTCGAAAGAACTGCTGTTTAAATCTATGATATTGCCAATATGCATGTAAAGCGCAGCTGTCGCGAATATCGGCGACGATAAGAAATTTCAGGAAAAATTTATGCATATAGCCTGGTCGGAAATCATTCGCTGCTAAGGAAACCAATTCTATTTCGTGATCTCCATATACCATTATAGAAATAAACAAGATAAATTCAATTTTGCTAAAGTAAAGCTTTCACCACATACAAATATTCTTGTTAAGAAATACATTGAAGAAAATTCTTCAGTCAAAAATATGTTTCCCTGAGCAGATGTTCTTATTATTATTATGTTCTTATTCGCGCATGGGTGACGTCGGGTAATAAATTTATCCCTTCAATGCTGATTACCGTCAAGTGTCATAACAGGAATTTACGTTCTTTTTTTTTAGACCGAGTCGCCACACTTCACAGGGTGTAAAATATATAATATAATCTGACATTTCTAAATTAATATTATGTCTTAATTATCAATTTTTTACTTTTGACTTTTAATAGGGAGTAATGAGTCAATCTATCAACTGGGATATGCTGGAGATGCAGTATTATTCTGATGGTCAATATAAAGAACGTCTTTCAAAAATGGTTACTGTTATAGACGATGCCTTTGCGGCAGGTCAGAAGTTTATTCAAAATTTTAATCAGTCTCTACATGAGCTTAAAGAAGATATTGATGATACACGAAAAATGCAGTCTGTCGATGGCGACACAGATGTAAATAATTATAAAACACTAAGCAATTCAATAGAGAAAGATAATAGTTCAATATTTTTATTAAAATCACTGGAAAATACAAAAGTGGATCCTAACAATGATATCGTCAGTAAAAACACTGTAAAAGAATCTGATATATTATTATGCCACCCAGACACGATAGAGCGATCAGCCTTAACAAAACTTATGAGATTTATTTTACCATTGACCACACAAAATCATAGTAAAAAAATTGATATTACGAAGACAAATTGGTGGGAGCGAGAAGCATTACAATTTATGCGAGGAATGATGGATGAGTGTACTCATTTAAAAAACTTTTCAATACCATTTGATACCTCACTAATAATAGCAGTTTGTGCAAGGGATGATGCATACGTTCCGCGAGATGGGTGTTCAAGCCTAGAAGACATATGGCCTGGTGCTGAAGTAAGATATTTGGATGCTGGTCATGTAAGCGCTTACGTTTTGCACCAAAAATTATTCAGGTAAACATTTTCGACATAGTAAATTTTTTTAATTAAATACAAATTTTCACAGGTCATGTATAATAGAGGCCTTTAATAGAGCTAAAAAGAACTATGGAAATGCAAATTATAAAAACTTATCAGCAGCTATTAAATAAATTAAATAAAAATTAATTAAATAAATTACAAGAAACTGCAAATCCCAGCTTTGTTTATTTTTTTGTTAAGTATTTTATTTATTTTGTTAACTATTTTACAGTAAATATATTTTACAAAACCAGAACTTATACTTATATTTATACTAGCACTAGCTTAACTTACGCGCGTTGCTACGCCTTCACTTAAAAATATAATATAAAAAAAACTCAAAATATCACTAACCCACCCGGTCCACACATAAACATAGATACTGAAATTCATTGAAACCGTAACATAAATAAAATATTTTAAAGTAACTCCAACTCCGGCCCACCCAATAAAAATAAATTGAAAGTAATACTACCCGTAACCATTTATGCAATCTATGATCAATATCGTTATTTTATCACTCTCTCACGTTCTCATGCTCCGGCTGGTGCACGGAAATTTCCATAGATAAACCTAATGTATTCATACAAACATTATATTTTCAGTTAAGTCACACAATAAATAAGAATTTTCCTAACACACAAATTAGGCTCACATTCATATTCAAACAATTTTTTTATGAACAAATAAGCATACATTCTCACTTCATTGAGATACTACCATAAATACAAATTTTTAAAATTACTCCAACCCCGTACCACCACCACATGATGTTAAATAGAATGTTGATCATTTTTATTATATAGTAATACAGCATAGCATACACACTGATCGATTTCTATTTAGCATATTTATATTATATGAGCATTATAATAAACACTTCAATGTCAACAGTGTGATGCAAGCAAATATGTTTAAGAACATATTGAAGCAAGCAAATATGTTTAAGAACATATTGAAGCAAGCAAATATGTTTAAGAACATATGGATATCCATAATTATTTTTTTAACACTGCTGCTAACGCCCACAGAGTATAAAATTTTTTAAGAACATATACAAACAAAACGCATGCATAAATACTACGCAGAGGTGCGAATGCATAAGCAATATTGCTATTTGACTTGTACTCAGGTATGTTAAAGCTGAGAGAGAAATAGAGAGGGAGTTGTTTATGATCAATTTACACACATACATACAAATGTATCATGTACGGCAGCAAATAAATGCTAACACACAAACACAAACTTCCAAAATACTTTTTATACCTTTGCAAAAGGTTATTATTATTTTGTCTCAAAATGTTTAATGCATAAAGGAGAGGGCTCCGACACAATAAAGTATATATATTGCTCAGGACGACGAGCTGAGTCGATATAGTCATGTCTGTTTGGACAAAATCGGACCACTATATCTGCTCGTATGAACATCTTTATGGTTTTTTAAAATATCAAAACCAACGTTGCCATTTAAAATTTTCTTAGGTGACATTGCAAGGGTATATAGCTTCGCTGTGCCGAAGATAGCCGTTTCTTTCTATTTTATTAATATATTTTTAATTGACCTATAAATAAAAGGTAAAAATAATTTTATAAAAATGGTTTATATACACAAACTGGTTTCGGGGCACACATAATTGCGTGGAGAATTTCAATCACCAGCGCCAACGCTTAGGTTGTATTCTAACTGGCAAAGTCTGTATATAGCAGTTGAAAGAAAATTTGAATTTTCCAATGCTTGTGTTGTCATTTTCAAACGACCGTAGATGGTCGTTCTTGCTCTGTCGCCTATCTGTATGATCGCACAGATCACAAAGACTATACAAAGTAGAAACATAAAATTTGGTTTTTTAGGTTCCTGTATACCATTCGTAGATCAAGGTTATTAAAAATTTCGTTGCTCCTCCCCTACCTCCGCCAACCAATCAGCACCTGTTATCTGTAAATATTTAATTTTAAATATTTAATGGTATTTTATTTTAACATCCGATGACATAGCTCGTAAATAACAGTTGACACATTTCTCATTGCGATCTGCTCACTGCTAAAACAGAAATGAATAAAGCACACAGAGTCTGTCACTGAGCGAAACACTTTTATCTCTTCTCTCGTGCTCTCTGTACGTAATTATCGAGTCGTCGTTACAAACAAATCTGTTTTTAATAACAACTGTGATCGAAACTTTTAAAGGCCGCTCACGAAACAACTGTCAGCAAATGAGCAGAACAGAATAAGTGTCTGCGAAAAGGATCTGTTTTATACCCTGCCAAAATAATTTCATCTTGAAATGTGTAATGCATAGAAGCAGATGTCTCCGAACCCATTAAGTATATAAGTTAACATGATCACGCGGAATCAAAAAAATTGCCGGCATTAAGCTATCTAGTTTCCATGGCAGGAATCGACGTGCAAAAATTGGCGGGCATTGCCCCTCCACATGTTAAAGATGTAGGGTTAGTTATAAGTAAAATTGTATCTATCAATTAGTTCGTATCTGACCATAAACGGCATCGGTTCATGATCTGTTTATAAATAATAAAAGTATTTAATTTCAGGAAGATCACAACAACGACAATAAAAGCAACGATCGTGAACACAAGGCAACTGCACTAAATAAAAATATAATAAAAGACAACTACAATAAAACTGCAAACTAAAACAAGAAAAAACCAGGAAAACAACAAAGCGCGTCAACAGACGGCAACAACTGAAGCAACAGGATATTATTAAGATATCTGTAATTTAAATCATATAAGCAGAGTGCTCATTGGTTTTTTTTTTATAATTTTTACGAATTTAACGTTGCGAAGCTAAAACTAAACTAATTAGGACAGTTACTTGATGGATTCAAAACGCTGATTACCATTGGTTACCTTATTGTGAAGGAAAACGATCTAGTTCAGATATGGCAGTGACTCTAGAACAATTGAAAGCTATTGTAGATGGCGCACTCACCAGTGCATTTGCCCTACGAAAAAGACATTTCGATATTAAGCTACAAGGCATTAATGAGCGCTTAGGTAGTAATAACATCGGCGTTTCTGAGGTAGAAACTTGAAGAGATTGCGATATTAGAACAACTATAATATGCATTGAAACTATAGACACAATCAAGTCGCTATCAGACTTTTAGGACACGTCTCATAGAGAAATGCAGCACGCGCCACTTATATCCAGCTTTAGAAATATAAATAAAATAAAGGGCTCAGCCGATAAGGTGCTTTCGTCAGTCGACATCCCTCTTAATTTCAAATATAAATAAACCGTTTGGATTTTACTTAGGCAGACAGACGACCGATACATTTAATAGAGAAAGAAATGTCAACGGTCCGTCAGGAAAAATATGACGTTGCTACAATATTTTGCCGAGGTAGAGAGAAAGCTGACTTTACGTATTAACAAGACTATGAACCACCGAACAAGAATTCAAACAGTTGGACCGGTATACTAGGTATACAGAATCTAGGCAACAAAGAATCAACCATCTGACTCCAGAAGATGATTCAAACAATCAGGAATATAATGACTACCAGACGAAAGCGGATTCAGAAGTATGTGATATAGACGACGAGCTTACTGATTACGACCAGGTGAACTTTTTAGGCACGCCTGATAGATAAAACTTTTAATAGATACAGGGGTTTCGAAGAATTATATTAAATTACTGAAAAAGCTATAAAACATTATTTCCGTGAAGAACTCCTTTTCCTTAAAATCAATTCATGGTTATAATACCAAAAATCAAAAGTGCCTGCTGAATCTTTTTAATACAGAAACAACGTATTTCATTTTACTAAACCTTACGTCGATTGACGGGATACTCAGACTCGGCTTACTGAAACGGACGTTTAACTAGACCTATCAAACAAAAAACTTAAAACTTACACTGACTCGAAAGCAATTTTATTCTAAATAGACGGTGTCTTCGCGGACCCTAATAAAGCACTGCCCAATATCTACAATATCGTCGGCACACTGGGTAATACATAAAAACAAATAGAATTAGACTTCAGGAAACTTAATTTAAAGAGGACGGACGACAAGTACCCAATAAATAAAACCTCTATTTTGTCCTATTTGGGAAAAGCCAAACACCTTGACCTTGCATCAGTTAGGGTTCCATCAGATTCTACTTGCGGAAAGAGATAAGGAAAAAACAGGCTTACCGTAGGAATAGGGTATTACGAATTTTGCAGATTTGCATTTGGATTGAAAAATGCGCCCATCCTTTTATAGAGTGCCATGCTATGCCTACGTCGATGATGTAATCATCTTCTCAGAGAGCATGGTTGATCATGTAAAACATATCGTATGTGCCTTGGACAGATTGGACGTGGCGCGAAAAGTCAAATTTTTGTAAGGAGTATTTTGAATATTTAGGTTTCATAGAGTCAGGTGGCGGAATAAAAATAATAATAAAAATAAAAATATTAAGAGCCAACTTCATATTCTCAAATATGAGAAACCAACCATAGATACATTTTCAATGACATCAAATGGTAACAGACATTATCAACAAAGACGAACAAAACGAAATAAATATTACGGAACAGAATAGGGCTCATAGCGGCGAGCAAGAAAACGTCAAGCAAAACGCATATGATTATTTTTTCCAAAAAATAACTAAACAAACTAATAAAGTTGACGCAAATTGCAAGATTTGCCCATAGCTTAATATGACCGCCATACACAAGACCAAATACTTTGAGATACACCTTTGAGATATCCCTTCACATGTAGGCGAAATGTTACATATCAACGTTTATTCAACCGACTAATCATATATCCTGACCTTCATAGACAAATTTTATAAATTTAAAATTTTCAAACGCAAAAAAAATACTTCAACTTTTAAATTTCAATGAACCCGCTATTAAATCCGAAACGATAGTCAATTTTGTGCTATCAGTATAATGTCCAAATTGTAAAAGGAGGGTGGTCCACAAAGACAATGTAAGGTAGCTTAATTTTTCTTCTTCACTTGTATTTTAGGATTTGTGTTACCTTTCATAACAATTACTACAGCCAAAAACACTGTGCAAGCTTTTTTCAATAAAAAAAAAGGAAAGCACAAATAAAATTGGTTTACTTTATTTGCGGCATTCTTCATCGAACTACATCATTAGTTTTTTGTGCTATCACGATGGTTTTATACAAATTTTTATATCCTTACAAAAGTGTATTATAATTTTGTCTCGAATTGTGTAATGTATAGAAAAAAACGTCTCCGACCCCATAAAATATATACATTCTTGGTCAGTCCGTCTGTTTCTATGCAAAGTTTTTGGTTTTATCTTTGAGCTATCTTGATAAAACTCGGCACAGATGTATGTAGTTTGTATGTCAAAATTAGACCGATCGGACCACTACATCATATAACTATGGAAGAACAATCGAATACACTTAATTTTATAACTTTTTTGTTTTACAAGATTATCAAATACAAACTTGGCATATCGATGCATATTTAAGATTTGTTCAATCTGATCAAGTTTGAACAAAATCGGACTACTACATTTTTTAGCTCCCATAGCAAGAATCGGTCGAAAAGTTCTCGTATGAAAAGTTTCTTTGTTTTTTTAAATGTCAAAACAGGGGAGGAGTTAGCATGATGACTCGGAAAAAAGGTGATTGACCGAGTTAACCCATCTAGTTCCTACACTGTAGCGCATCGTCAGCATTCAGTGCAAGAGCGAGAAACCGCTTTGCATGCATTGGTCAGCAGCCACTTTGCGGGCATTGCCCCAAGAGGTTGAAATGGAAACCAAACGGGAAGTGCGAGGTCAGCAGTTTAGAGTGTAGGGCTATTGTATCTAGCAATTAGTGCGTATCTGACATTAAACGGCATCGGTTCGTGATCCGTTAATAAATAATAAAACTATTTTATTTCTGGAAGATCACAACTTCTTAGTTTATATATTCTTCATCGGGAAGACGAGCTGAGTCGATATAGCCATGTCCGTCAATCCGCCTGTTTGTCTCTTTCTATGCAAATTATTCTCTCAGTTTTAGAGCTACCTTGATAAAATTTGGCACGGCAATTAAATGTAAGCAGTGTACCCTCCACGCAGTGTCTAGCTTAGACAACGGGACGGTATTCTCTGACAGCTTCGGCTTGTCGGAGTTACTGCAACCTGAGCCCTTATTCGAGGTGCCTGGCTGAGGGCAAAAAACGCTAGAGGTGATACCCCGAAAGAAAAAATCCAATGGAGGTCGACAAGGATGATTCCACTCGGGCTGGTGTGTCAGCCCAAACGTCGGTGGCAATCGTTACTGCTAATAGCAATCCTCTCTGCGTGTCGCCAGGAGGGTGCCAGTACCTCTCGTAGGATCAGGCTCAAAAGAACAAAGGAGGGTATGACACCCAAGGCCCAAATAAGGCTGCTCTGAAGATCAGAGCTCGGCTCATGAGTGGCAGCGACCTCACCCATGACTTCTCAGGCGCAAACAAAATAGTTTTTCATACAAGCACTTTTCGACCGCTTGTTCTATGGAAGCTATAAGATATAAAGGATTTTGATGAAACTTAGTCGGATTAGTCTGGTTATAATATGACAGCGATATGCAAAGTTTGGTTTTGATAACTTAAAAAAAAATTGTTCGACCGATCGATCCTATGGTAGCAATATGATATGAAAATCCCATCGGGCCGATTTTAACATTCAAACCACATACATCGACATAATGCTTTTGACCCAAGTTTCATCAGGATATCTCAAAAATAAATCAAAAAAGTAAGCATAGAAACAGACGGTCCGACAGACAGACAGACGAACATCGCAAACACGA
The DNA here is from genome assembly GCA_035043045.1 of Hirtodrosophila alboralis. Taxonomy (NCBI): domain Eukaryota; kingdom Metazoa; phylum Arthropoda; class Insecta; order Diptera; family Drosophilidae; genus Hirtodrosophila; species Hirtodrosophila alboralis. Next base: position 274,431 of record JAWNNH010000855.1, on the reverse strand, counting down.
CTCAGCTCGTCGTCCTGATCAAGAATATATATTTTATGCGGTTGGAAACGTCTCCTTTTGCGTTTGGAGAGAAAATTATAATACCCTTTTGCAAGGCAGAGTTCTTTTGAGAGAGAGTTCTTTTGAATGAATTAGACGTGTTATTTTTGTTCTCCATATTTTATTTATTTTGTGCTTAATTTAACATTTAATGATGAAGCTAGCGCTTTCTCTCTTTTTAATTTTCTTTAAAATTTTCTTATTTTCTTCTTACTTCTAGTCTTTGTCTCTCTATAACTATATCTAAATAGATCTTATTTTCCTTTAACTTATTTTCCTATTTATTTACTAATTTTTTTGTTATTTTATTTTTAATTTTATTAAATTTTTAATTATATATATTTTTTTTATATTGTTATTAATTTATATTAAACATTAGATTTATATTTATAAACACTTTTTTATCTTTTATTACTAACTCTCTTCTCCTTAGCTTCAAGTTCAAAAAATAACACTGACTAAATTGGCTGTGAGTAGGGGCATAGGTGGCCGGGCTGGCAAATAAATATCCCCTGGGTCAGTGTCATTAATATTTGAAACTTATGTAATGTCATTAGGCTTTTTCTATGCTTTTATTACATTAAAGAAATATTGCTTGTTTGGGACAGCACTGATTGAATGCCAGATTGAATAAATAAATAAATAAGGGACAAAATTATGATACCCTTTTGCAAGGGTATAAAAAAGGTTTCACTTTATTAGGGGCCTTTTAAATCGAACTGCATCATTAGTTTTTCGCGCTTTCACAATGGTTTATAAATACAAATATTTTTTAAGTTTTCGGGTATATGTGCATTTTTGAGACATACCACGATTTTCGTTGAACTAAAAATCTGTTGGTGTTGGTTCTTTCAAAAAATACTACTCTAAATACTGGTTAAACTCTTATGAACACACCAAACCTTAAAATTGAGATCCTGTAGGTGCTTTGGGGTTAAATAATACAATGCAACAATTTGAAAAACAATTTTTTATGCATAACTTTTTAGAGTCCAATAATATGTAAAATGGATCGCTGATTTCGAAAAAAAATTTTATGAATATGTTAACGGGACCGTTTTCAAGATATTCGAAAAAAGCTATATTTTCGACTTTTTAAAAAGGTAGATTTTGTAAATTGACAGTAACTCCGAATACAGTTTATTTATGGCTGTTTGTTTTGTGACACTCTCGGTCACAGGATTTACTCTTGCAGCAGATTTGCAAATTTGTCGCCTGCTCTGCGTCTGAAGGAAGTGAAAATGCTTGCTCTGTGCTATAATTGCCAAAAGAAGGGACACAATTCTAGCTCATGCAGTTCCAGCAGCTGCCGTCAAATTGGCAGTAAGCATCATACTCTACTTCACCTTGATACACGGCATATGGTGCCTCAAAACCCTCCAGTTGGTTCCTCTACTAAACAAGTTGCCCCCTTACCTCACTCAACCACTTTTTTGGCCGCCCAGGATTTCCATTCTAATGTCGTGCTCTTGGCCACTGCCATTATCCTTGTACAAAATCGTTTTGGGTCACTTGTTCCCTGTAGAGCTATACTAGATGGCGGCTCTCAGCTGCATCTAGTAACATCTCGGTTCGCTCATGAGTTGCATCTGAAGAAATCCCGTTCAGCAGCCACGGTTTCCGGTCTTGAAGACACACACGTCCATACTGAAGGAGCAACCGTCAGCATTTGCATGCAGTCACGAACTTCCGATTATTCGGCAAACTTTCGAGCTGTTATAACTCCAACCATTACTCACAGCCATCCTAGTGTTGCCATTGACACAGCAGACTGGAACATGCCCTCCAACATTCAGCTAGCCGATCCTGCCTTTAATAGGCCGCAGCGTGTGGATCTTCTCATTGGCGCCAGCCTATTTTACGTGCCTATGTGTCGGCCAAATAAAACTCGTTCCTGGACTGCCAATTCTTCAGAAGACTCGTCTTGGTTGGGTAGTTTCAGGTGGAGGTGATAGATCAAGTAGTACTACACTTTTGGCAGCACAGAGCCTTCTAAAGGATACTGATACGCAAATTGATATTCATCTGGATGAATTAGGTCGTCGGTTCTGGGAAGTTGAGAGCTGTGAAGAATCTTTGGTAAAATTCAGTAAGGAAGAGCAGCGCAATGCTCGAACACGCTCCAATGGCAATTCCAGTGCCAATAACAGTGCCAATCTAAGCCAGGATCGTTTAGCGTATCTTGAGTACCGCGAGTCTGACGAGTACTGGAACAAAACACCCAAAACGGATTATACATACTCGGAGCTATCGCTACATCGTCGTCAACTGGCGTCTGACATTGTGGCCATGCCGAATACGTCGCGTCGCAGCCTGGAGCATCATGATGAGCGTGTCAATTTTATGGTTAATCAAAATCCAGCCCAGGAGGAGTTCATACGCCGTCGCTATCAGTCGCAGCAATATACGCATTTGAATTACGATTCGAGCGATTTGGTGGACATTACCAATTTTGGCCAGCAGCAAAAGCAAGGCTTTTGGCCCATTCGTTTCATTAGCTTCCTGGTGAACAGCATGAGCAGCGTCTGGACGCGTATGACCAGCATTTCGGAGACGGAAGCCAATGCTTATCAGAATTATTACGCTCGTCAGCAGCGTCAAAAGCAGCATGGCATCTTGGTTAGCAGTTTGTTGAGCCTATGGCGTAATATTTATATTGACGTTGCATATGTACTGAGCATGGATACCTGGTTGCTTCAATCTGGCAATACGGAGAACAAAACGAAGAAACGTTTTCTACTTTTGCTGCTCATTTTGTTGCCATTTCTGTTGCTAACGGGTCTGTTTTATTATCTACATCCAACAGAAAGTTTCCCACCAAAATCCCTAAATCTAAACACATTCACATTACCCGACAATGCCACTAATTTTGTTGGGGCAAAAAACGAGCTCAACAATTTAAAGGCACTCCTGCTAAGTGATCCGCATATGGAGGCAGTTCAGCAATGTTGCCTATCAGAGAGTATAGATTGGCAGTTCATTCCTCCTCGCTCTCCGCACTTTGGTGAACTGTGGGAGGCTGCGGTTAAAATTGCCAAGCATCACTTTTATTATTCTGTTGGTCGATGTATTCTAAGCTTCGATGAGCTGCGCACCCTGGTCTCCCAAATATCGGCAATAATTAATTCTCGCCCATTACTCATGCTTTCAGAGAATCCTGATGATTTAGATGTTTTGACGCCGGCGCATCTGCTATTTGGTGGTACTCAAACAACAATCATCGAACCTTACTTAACCAAGGCTGGCAACGCATCACCCAATTGTAGCAAATTTTTTGGTCTCGATGGCGTGAGGAGTATCTAACCCTCCTTCAGCAGCGATGCAAGTGGCGAACTCCCGACCGGCGTCTAATGGTTGATGACTTGGTGCTCGTAAAGGACGAAAACCTGCCGCCCATGCGTTGGCCTCTAGCTAGAGTGGTTACACTAATCTCTGGTAGAGATGGCGAGTACCGTGTTGGTGAGCTGAAGACCGCCTCAGGCATCACTAGAAGAGTCGTCAACAAACTGTGGCTGTGTGTGATTGAATCATAAACAGTTTGCAAACATTTCTGAATTAAAAATGCTGATTGAATCCGAAAATGAAGTTAAGAAATAAAATTAATAAACGGGTTGTAAAATGACACTCTGCGTTTAAGTACACATTTTTTCCAAAAACAATTCAAAGTGGTCAGCTCATCATTTAATTTGCATTTAATAAGACGTCAAACGTTTACTAAAACCCATGAATAAATGGCAAAGTTATAGCCATTTATAGCCAATATACCCATTAGATTTGCCCGTTTAAGGTCACGCGCAAGTAAATGCGTGCATTTTACGTTCAGCTGTTCTTCTTCTTCCTTAGCATATAAAAGATTTTTTAATGAGAAAAAGCGATTTATGTTAGGGTATTTTAAGGTTGGGTTGGGATAAATTGACCTTTTATTGATAGATTTTTACAAACGATACCTTGTTTGACGCGTTAGGATCCAAGGGATCGGCTGACGGCTTTCTATTTATATTTTTAATTTTCCAGAGATTTTAAAAATATCAACCCACTTTGGAAATTTTTACACAATTCAAAATTTCCAATTTCCACTCCTAAGCTAATAACCTCTATATTTGTCAATTGATATTTAATAAAAAATCATTTATTTTATAATTAGTAAGCCTACAGATCAAAAAATAAAAATAGCTTTTTTAAAATCCGTCTATCTAATCAAAAAAATTTTATATAGCAGGTTCATAGGCCATTTTATAAGTTTTTAAAAAGATAATATCATTAAACTCTGTTCGGAGTTATTTTAAGATTACCAAAGCTGCCTTTTTTAAAAGCCGAAATCTAGCTTTTTTCGTTTATCTTAAAAACAGTCCCGGCAACCTATTTTTTAAAAATTGTTTTTCGGAATCAGTAACCCATTTTAGATATAATCGACTCTTAAAAGACCGGGACACAAAATGCTGTTGCATAGTGAAATTGATCTAACAGCCATTTTATTAGGCACTTGGAGGAAAAAAAAAATGTTTCTTTTAAAAAATTTTTTTTGGTTAAGTACATTTCCAGTGTGTAAACATTTTTTTTTTATATATCTGAGTAGCAATTCAGCTAGACTAAATTGTAAAAGATATGAAAAAATTCCACTTTTCCGCCTAAAAGATATAAGCAAAAAAACAGGTGTGGCGTTACGTGACAAGATTAGAAGTCGGTTTCGACTAAAAGTTGTAAAAGCGCAAAACTCTGAGAAGTGTGCAAGCCGTTTTGTGCAAAACTTTTTTTTTAATGAATATTGTAAGTTAATTTTGCCAGCTAAATAATAATAATAAAATAATAAAGTGTTAAATTTTGAAGTAACGATCGCCCCTAAAAATTTTTTTAACGTAAAAACAACGTAATATTAACATAAAGTATAATTAAAAGGAAAATTAGGTAATTCAGAAAAAAAAATTTTAACTAATATTCTGGTAAATCGATGGTTAGGTGTATTCGCAAGAAGAGCGTATACAGTAACGTTACGTGACACACTTTTAAAATTTTCTACAAAAATAAATATTTTTCTGTGACCCGAAAGTTTATTATATTTACATTGTTGTATGAAACTTTGTTTAGATCTGAAATTTGCGCACCTGCGATGTAATGATACGAAACGCGGTTTTTTGTGGCGTTACGGGACAAATCAAATCAAATAAAGCAAATCAAAATTTTACTCTTAATTCACGTTTGCTTGCTCTCTTTGCATTTTTTTTTTTGTAAACTGTTGCTTTAACAAAACTTTTTGCTTCAAAAGTGCTCCTGCATCATTACACTAAAAATGTTAATGTTAAGGTTGACCAAAGTTGACCTAAACATGATTTTCACTTTTAAAGCACGATTACTCGTTAATGCAACTAAAAAAAGCTTTGAACTCTTTAATTTATTAAATTTTGAACATTTCTCTATAATAACACTACGTAACAAAATATAGCCTTTTTTTTTGTATAAGTTACCAAACCTACTTTCGACTTTTCCTCAAATTTTAAAGTCAAAAAATCGTAAAAAATACCGCACAAAATATTATAATTTTCCTAATTCAAAATTAAATAGATGCAAAATTAGTAATTTTAACTTAAATAAGTATATGTGTGATTAATAGACCCATTCATTAGCTTTCAGTAAACGTAGAGCATTTGATCGGCTGTAAGATTCTCCCGTAATGTTAAAATCTGCAGGCTTGCCTATGAGAAAAACTTAAAAAATAAATACCAGATTTCAAAGTTTTTTTAAAAAAAATCCTTACCATAAAAAATTTTTAAAAGTAGTTTTTCGTCATCTAGGACACCATATGTATCGGAAAAAGTAGGTTTGGTAAAGTATACAATTTGTGGAAATGCCCATATGCAGTTATCCTAGGTACTTTCCTGTGAAATTTTTTTAATAATCCGTCTACCACTAGGTTCCATAGCAACAATGATAAGACTACGCCTTGCTTCGTGGCTCTATTCGCCACCCTTGTTATGGATGTGGTTCCCCATTCGGCACTGATTCTTCTGCAGCTCAACAGATTATGTATCCATGAGTCTACTGCAGAGTGAGATGCTGTTGCTCTTAGGCTTCGCATCATTGTTTCCGTTGACACATTGTTGAATGCGCCAGAGAAGTCTAGAAATACGCCAATTGCGTATTCTTGATTATTCTTGATGGTGGAGTGCTTTTCAAAGGTGGCTACTAGGGAGTGTAGCGCTGTCTCCACTGATTTCCCTTTTGTATATGCATGTTGATTTAGCTCCATGCTTATGCACGCATTCTTTTTTATGTTGAGCTCTAGAAGTTTTTTCAGTGTTTTCAGCATAAAAGAGATGAGACTTATCGGTCTGTAGTCTTTTGGCTGGGCAAGAACACGACCCGAGCAGTCCTCCAACAGTGGATGTAGTCATGGGATAATCCAGTTTTTGGTCATCTGTAGCATGACAGGAAATTTTCCGTCCAATCCAGGGGACTTGTAAATCGCTAACGAATCTATGGTCTACTGAATTTTCTTCGGGTTGACTATGTCTGCGGGTATCTGTTTGCGTTGTTGTTTGGAACATGTCTGGTTCAGTAACTTCGGTGCAGCAAGGGAGTGCGTATCCACAAGAGCACATATCGCTTCCCTACTGCTTTCCGTTCATCTTCCATCATCCGTTTTCAGCTGACTGTGTATGGGTGGCTGACTTGAGAGCAGTTTTCGGAGTCTCGCGGTTTCTGTGACCTTTTCTATGCCGGAGCAGAAGGTTTTCCATGTGTCCATGTGTTTTGCTTTCCGAACTTCTTTCTTGAAGTCACGGAGCAATATTTTGTATTCATTCCATATGATCTCTTCTTCCACTTGATTGGCAAGTTTGAAGCGATCTTGTACATCCTTCCTTTTTGCGCTGAGCTCTGGAGTCCGCCAGGGCGGTCTGGTTCTCGTTTTGCTCTTAGAAGGTCTGCATGATACGTGGTATGCACAGCGTTTTCAAGGACTGATCTATATCCTTCTTTGATGCGATTGTTGGTACCGTCTGCAACATCTCCTCTATTGTTTTACGGAATTTCTCCCAGTTTGTGTTTCTGAAGTATAATCGAATTATACATTAAATTGGATGTATATGTGGTCTGAGAAGGACCCTCCATTCCGCCAACTTGGTACTGATCCTTGCAGTGAACGTTAAATCTAAGATGTTTGATGAAGTGGGACCCACGTAAGTAGGCTTTTCACCAACATTTGCTATTCTTAAATTATGTTGTTATATGAACGTTAGGAGAGACTCATCTCTGTCATTGATGTCTGGACTGCCCCACACTGTGTGATGTGCGTTATCGTCCGTTCCGACAACAAGGGGCTGCTTCTTAAGGCTTGCCTTCTTCGGGTGGTGCTTCCCTGCCGTGCGCCATGTAGCAGGATGCCATGAGCGTGGGTTGCCCTTAAGCGTCATGACAGTAAGATCGTCTGAGCTGTAATCAGACATTAAATAATCATAGATGCATTTCCATGTAAGGGCTAGGACAGCCCTACTGCCTAGAAACCTTGTTGCCTGCTGCCAACCAAGGCTCCTAAACTAAAGCCACATCGGCGAGCCTTTGCTGCAGGGCTAAGAGAGCTCCTCCTGCCGACGTTAATTTGCTCTTATAAAGATTGAGCTGGAGTATACTCACCTGCATGGCTGTTGGATGTCTCCAACTCCGATGGAACGACTTCTGTGGTCGTGTTACCATCTTCATTCCTTGCTAACACCATGGTCCTTTTCCACCTCGTCGGTTTCAACGTGTTGTTTTGTCATCTGGATGGTGTTTTTTTAAGACGTAGGTACACGTTCCCTACGCCCCACGCCATCTTTCCATATCGTGTGTATAGTAGATCCTCGGCTACTTTGTTGATTTGCGGGGTCATGTGCTGGCCCCTTCTTATCGGACTTAGTCACATGGACCACTTTCCAATAAGCAGTCAAGTCAGGATTCTGCCATTTTAATAGTTTAAGAGCCTGTTCCTTAGGTACAACCCGTGGAAAGAGTACTTCTGCCTTCGGTACGGACAGAATCAGTTTTCTGTCCACTACCTCTAGCTTGGCACCTCTTCATGTGGCGACCATGGCAGACACTGTCTCCGAGACCCACCTCAGGGTGAGATCATCTCGACAGCTAAGGAATTTGACACCGTTGAGCCAATCTGCACCATCAATTGTGGTGGGTGCGGCATCTGGCATCTCCATCCGTTCTAACATCACTTCCAGCAGCTTCGCCTCCACCATCTTCCACTGCTCGGGCGACATTTTGCCATTTGGGTCACTCCTATCAATGGGCGCCTAGACTATATGTCGTTAGGCCACGTCACTGACGGACTAGTTGAACGGATTCTTCATTGAGCGCTGGTGTTTGGCGGCCAGTTACTCCTCGACCTTGTTAACAAAGTTGGTACATGAAGCCTGCATAGCAGACTTCGTGGCACACCAGCTTGCACCTCTCCTCAAGGGTGAGGTCGCCGCCACTGATGAGTCGAGCTCTGATCTTCAGAGCAGCCTTATATTGGGCCTTGGGTCTCATACCCTCCTTTGTTCTTTTCAGCCTGACCCTACGTGAGGTACTGGCACCCTCCTGAATTGGGGAGAGCAGAAGCTTATTCTCGGCCTCTGACGTGATGCTTCCACCGTGCGATTCACAATCCGTGTTTGAGACGACAACGACATTGCCACCCCACAGCTTGGCATCGGGTTTCTTTTGTTGTTGTTGTTGTTGTTGCTGTTTGGCAATAGATATGCAATCACATAGCCTACTCCAACCATGGTAGAGGTGTGACAGTTGGCTTCAAAGAGAAAGGATTTCTCCTCCCCGTGCCCGCCGGTGGTAGCAGTCACGCTTGCCACCGACGTTTGAGCTGACATCCCATCCTGAGTTGCGTCCTTCTCATCGGCCTACATTTTGATTAATTTTCATTCGGAGAATAGCCCCTAGCGTTTTTTGACTGCCGTCAGGCCCCTCAAACAGTGGCTCAGGTCGCAGAAACTCCGAATAGTCGAAGCTGTCAAAGAATACCGTACCGTTGCCTTAGCTAGACACTGCACTACCTTGGTTGTAGGCAGGCGCGCAAGAGACACTAGTTATTACCCGTTTAGGGTAAATACAATGCCCATTGTCAGTTTATATGTATAACGAATAATAATTATAAAATGTTATATATAATAATTAAAAAATGTTGTATGACAGGTTGATAGCTCATGTTATTAACTTTTTATGTATAAACACCTTTAATATCAATAAACTATGTTCGTCACTTTACCAAAACTACCTTTTTGAAAAGTTAAGAATATATATTTTTTCGAATATCTCGATAACGGTCCTGGCAACATATTTTTTCAATTCTATTTTCCAAAAAATTTTTTAAATTGTAAGTTAGCTAAAGATTATTATTTAAAATTTTTAAAAATAATAATTATTGGTTATTTCAATTGCAATAACACAGAAAACTTCCGATGAAAGAGAAGACACCTAAAATAACCGAATGCTTTCAAATGACGACACTTGGAGCCGAAGTTGTTGTTCAAGCCGGCGCCAATCCAAGTTATAAACTAATGGCGTTTCATTATTATTTTTCTAAAGGATACTGATACGCAAATTGATATTCGTCTGGATGAATTAGGTCGTCGGTTCTGGGAAGTTGAGAGCTGTAAAGAATCTTTGGTAAAATTCAGTAAGGAAGAGCAGCGCAATGCTCGAACACGCTCCAATGGCAATTCCAGTGCCAATAACAGTGCCAATCTAAGCCAGGATCGTTTAGCGTATCTTGAGTACCGCGAGTCTGACGAGTACTGGAACAAAACACCCAAAACGGATTATACATACTCGGAGCTATCGCTACATCGTCGTCAACTGGCGTCTGACATTGTGGCCATGCCGAATACGTCGCGTCGCAGCCTGGAGCATCATGATGAGCGTGTCAATTTTATGGTTAATCAAAATCCAGCCCAGGAGGAGTTCATACGCCGTCGCTATCAGTCGCAGCAATATACGCATTTGAATTACGATTCGAGCGATGAGGTGGACATTACCAATTTTGGCCAGCAGCAAAAGCAAGGCTTTTGGCCCATTCGTTTCATTAGCTTCCTGGTGAACAGCATGAGCAGCGTCTGGACGCGTATGACCAGCATTTCGGAGACGGAAGCCAATGCTTATCAGAATTATTACGCTCGTCAGCAGCGTCAAAAGCAGCATGGCATCTTGGTTAGCAGTTTGTTGAGCCTATGGCGTAATATTTATATTGGCATTGCATATGTACTGAGCCTGGATACCTGGTTGCTTCAATCTGGCAATACGGAGAACAAAACGAAGAAACGTTTTCTACTTTTGCTGCTCATTTTGTTGCCATTTCTGTTGCTAACGGGTCTGTTTTATTATCTACATCCAACAGAAAGTTTCCCACCAAAATCCCTAAATCTAAACACATTCACATTACCCGACAATGCCACTAATTTTGTTGGGGCAAAAAACGAGCTCAACAATTTAAAGGCACTCCTGCTAAGTGATCCGCATATGGAGGCAGTTCAGCAATGTTGCCTATCAGAGAGTATAGATTGGCAGTTCATTCCTCCTCGCTCTCCGCACTTTGGTGAACTGTGGGAGGCTGCGGTTAAAATTGCCAAGCATCACTTTTATTATTCTGTTGGTCGATGTATTCTAAGCTTCGATGAGCTGCGCACCCTGGTCTCCCAAATATCGGCAATAATTAATTCTCGCCCATTACTCATGCTTTCAGAGAATCCTGATGATTTAGATGTTTTGACGCCGGCGCATCTGCTATTTGGTGGTACTCAAACAACAATCATCGAACCTTACTTAACCAAGGCTGGCAACGCATCACCCAATTGTAGCAAATTTTTTGGTCTCGATGGCGTGAGGAGTATCTAACCCTCCTTCAGCAGCGATGCAAGTGGCGAACTCCCGACCGGCGTCTAATGGTTGATGACTTGGTGCTCGTAAAGGACGAAAACCTGCCGCCCATGCGTTGGCCTCTAGCTAGAGTGGTTACACTAATCTCTGGTAGAGATGGCGAGTACCGTGTTGGTGAGCTGAAGACCGCCTCAGGCATCACTAGAAGAGCCGTCAACAAACTGTGGCTGTGTGTGATTGAATCATAAACAGTTTGCAAACATTTCTGAATTAAAAATGCTGATTGAATCCGAAAATGAAGTTAAGAAATAAAATTAATAAACGGGTTGTAAAATGACACTCTGCGTTTAAGTACACATTTTTTCCAAAAACAATTCAAAGTGGTCAGCTCATCATTTAATTTGCATTTAATAAGACGTCAAACGTTTACTAAAACCCATGAATAAATGGCAAAGTTATAGCCATTTATAGCCAATATACCCATTAGATTTGCCCGTTTAAGGTCACGCGCAAGTAAATGCGTGCATTTTACGTTCAGCTGTTCTTCTTCTTCCTTAGCATATAAAAGATTTTTTAATGAGAAAAAGCGATTTATGTTAGGGTATTTTAAGGTTGGGTTGGGATAAATTGACCTTTTATTGATAGATTTTTACAAACGATACCTTGTTTGACGCGTAAGGATCCAAGGGATCGGCTGACGGCTTTCTATTTATATTTTTAATTTTCCAGAGATTTTAAAAATATCAACCCACTTTGGAAATTTTTACACAATTCAAAATTTCCAATTTCCACTCCTAAGCTAATAACCTCTATATTTGTCAATTGATATTTAATAAAAAATCATTTATTTTATAATTAGTAAGCCTACAGATCAAAAAATAAAAATAGCTTTTTTAAAATCCGTCTATCTAATCAAAAAAATTTTATATAGCAGGTTCATAGGCCATTTTATAAGTTTTTAAAAAGATAATATCATTAAACTCTGTTCGGAGTTATTTTAAGATTACCAAAGCTGCCTTTTTTAAAAGCCGAAATCTAGCTTTTTTTGTTTATCTTAAAAACAGTCCCGGCAACCTATTTTTTAAAAATTGTTTTTCGGAATCAGTAACCCATTTTAGATATAATCGACTCTTAAAAGACCGGGACACAAAATGCTGCTGCATAGTGAAATTGATCTAACAGCCATTTTATTAGGCACTTGGAGGAAAAAAAAAATGTTTCTTTTAAAAAATTTTTTTTGGTTGTTAAGTACATTTCCAGTGTGTAAACATTTTTTTTTTATATATCTGAGTAGCAATTCAGCTAGACTAAATTGTAAAAGATATGAAAAAATTCCACTTTTCCGCCTAAAAGATATAAGCAAAAAAACAGGTGTGGCGTTACGTGACAAGATTAGAAGTCGGTTTCGACTAAAAGTTGTAAAAGCGCAAAACTCTGAGAAGTGTACAAGCCGTTTTGTGCAAAACTTTTTTTTTAAGTACTGTAATGAATATTGTAAGTTAATTTTGCCAGCTAAATAATAATAATAAAATAATAAAGTGTTAAATTTTGAAGTAACGATCGCCCGTAAAAATTTTTTTAACGTAAAAACAACGTAATATTAACATAAAGTATAATTAAAAGGAAAATTAGGTAATTCAGAAAAAAAAATTTTAACTAATATTCTGGTAAATCGATGGTTAGGTGTATTCGCAAGAAGAGCGTATACAGTAACGTTACGTGACACACTTTTAAAATTTTCTACAAAAATATATATTTTTCTGTGACCCGAAAGTTTATTATATTTACATTGTTGTATGAAACTTTGTTTAGATCTGAAATTTGCGCACCTGCGATGTAATGATACGAAACGCGGTTTTTTGTGGCGTTACGGGACAAATCAAATCAAATAAAGCAAATCAAAATTTTACTCTTAATTCACGTTTGCTTGCTCTCTTTGCATTTTTTTTTTGTAAACTGTTGCTTTAACAAAACTTTTTGCGTCAAAAGTGCTCCTGCATCATTACACTAAAAATGTTAATGTTAAGGTTGACCAAAGTTGACCTAAACATGATTTTCACTTTTAAAGCACGATTACTCGTTAATGCAACTAAAAAAAGCTTTGAACTATTTAATTTATTAAATTTTGAACATTTCTCTATAATAACACTACGTAACAAAATATAGCCTTTTTTTTTGTATAAGTTACCAAACCTACTTTCAACTTTTCCTCAAATTTTAAAGTCAAAAAATCGTAAAAAATACCGCACAAAATATTATAATTTTCCTAATTCAAAATTAAATAGATGCAAAACTAGTAATTTTAACTTAAATAAGTATATGTGTGATTAATAGACCCATTCATTAGCTTTCAGTAAACGTAGAGCATTTGATCGGCTGTAAGATTCTCCCGTAATGTTAAAATCTGCAGGCTTGCCTATGAGAAAAACTTAAAAAATAAATACCAGATTTCAAAGTTTTTTTAAAAAAAATCCTCACCATAAAAAATTTTTAAAAGTAGTTTTTCGTCATCTAGGACACCTTATGTATCGGAAAAAGTAGGTTTGGTAAAGTATACAATTTGTGGAAATGCCCATATGCAGTTATCCTAGGTACTTTCCTGTGAAATTTTTTTAATAATCCGTCTACCACTAGGTTCCATAGCAACAATGATAAGACTACGCCTTGCCTCGTGGCTCTATTCGCCACCCTTGTTATGGATGTGGTTCCCCATTCGGCACTGATTCTTCTGCAGCTCAACAGATTATGTATCCATGAGTCTACTGCAGAGTGAGATGCTGTTGCTCTTAGGCTTCGCATCATTGTTTCCGTTGACACATTGTTGAATGCGCCAGAGAAGTCTAGAAATACGCCAATTGCGTATTCTTGATTATTCTTGATGGTGGAGTGCTTTTCAAAGGTGGCTACTAGGGAGTGTAGCGCTGTCTCCACTGATTTCCCTTTTGTATATGCATGTTGATTTAGCTCCATGCTTATGCACGCATTCTTTTTTATGTTGAGCTCTAGAAGTTTTTTCAGTGTTTTCAGCATAAAAGAGATGAGACTTATCGGTCTGTAGTCTTTTGGCTGGGCAAGAACACGACCCGAGCAGTCCTCCAACAGTGGATGTAGTCATGGGATAATCCAGTTTTTGGTCATCTGTAGCATGACAGGAAATTTTCCGTCCAATCCAGGGGACTTGTAAATCGCTAACGAATCTATGGTCTACTGAATTTTCTTCGGGTTGACTATGTCTGCGGGTATCTGTTTGCGTTGTTGTTTGGAACATGTCTGGTTCAGTAACTTCGGTGCAGCAAGGGAGTGCGTATCCACAAGAGCACATATCGCTTCCCTACTGCTTTCCGTTCATCTTCCATCATCCGTTTTCAGCTGACTGTGTATGGGTGGCTGACTTGAGAGCAGTTTTCGGAGTCTCGCGGTTTCTGTGACCTTTTCTATGCCGGAGCAGAAGGTTTTCCATGTGTCCATGTGTTTTGCTTTCCGAACTTCTTTCTTGAAGTCACGGAGCAATATTTTGTATTCATTCCATATGATCTCTTCTTCCACTTGATTGGCAAGTTTGAAGCGATCTTGTACATCCTTCCTTTTTGCGCTGAGCTCTGGAGTCCGCCAGGGCGGTCTGGTTCTCGTTTTGCTCTTAGAAGGTCTGCATGATACGTGGTATGCACAGCGTTTTCAAGGACTGATCTATATCCTTCTTTGATGCGATTGTTGGTACCGTCTGCAACATCTCCTCTATTGTTTTACGGAATTTCTCCCAGTTTGTGTTTCTGAAGTATAATCGAATTATACATTAAATTGGATGTATGTGTGGTCTGAGAAGGACCCTCCATTCCGCCAACTTGGTACTGATCCTTGCAGTGAACATTAAATCTAAGATGTTTGATGAAGTGGGACCCACGTAAGTAGGCTTTTCACCAACATTTGCTATTCTTAAATTATGTTGTTATATGAACGTTAGGAGAGACTCATCTCTGTCATTGATGTCTGGACTGCCCCACACTGTGTGATGTGCGTTATCGTCCGTTCCGACAACAAGGGGCTGCTTCTTAAGGCTTGCCTTCTTCGGGTGGTGCTTCCCTGCCGTGCGCCATGTAGCAGGATGCCATGAGCGTGGGTTGCCCTTAAGCGTCATGACAGTAAGATCGTCTGAGCTGTAATCAGACATTAAATAATCATAGATGCATTTCCATGTAAGGGCTAGGACAGCCCTACTGCCTAGAAACCTTGTTGCCTGCTGCCAACCAAGGCTCCTAAACTAAAGCCACATCGGCGAGCCTTTGCTGCAGGGCTAAGAGAGCTCCTCCTGCCGACGTTAATTTGCTCTTATAAAGATTGAGCTGGAGTATACTCACCTGCATGGCTGTTGGATGTCTCCAACTCCGATGGAACGACTTCTGTGGTCGTGTTACCATCTTCATTCCTTGCTAACACCATGGTCCTTTTCCACCTCGTCGGTTTCAACGTGTTGTTTTGTCATCTGGATGGTGTTTTTTTAAGACGTAGGTACACGTTCCCTACGCCCCACGCCATCTTTCCATATCGTGTGTATAGTAGATCCTCGGCTACTTTGTTGATTTGCGGGGTCATGTGCTGGCCCCTTCTTATCGGACTTAGTCACATGGACCACTTTCCAATAAGCAGTCAAGTCAGGATTCTGCCATTTTAATAGTTTAAGAGCCTGTTCCTTAGGTACAACCCGTGGAAAGAGTACTTCTGCCTTCGGTACGGACAGAATCAGTTTTCTGTCCACTACCTCTAGCTTGGCACCTCTTCATGTGGCGACCATGGCAGACACTGTCTCCGAGACCCACCTCAGGGTGAGATCATCTCGACAGCTAAGGAATTTGACACCGTTGAGCCAATCTGCACCATCAATTGTGGTGGGTGCGGCATCTGGCATCTCCATCCGTTCTAACATCACTTCCAGCAGCTTCGCCTCCACCATCTTCCACTGCTCGGGCGACATTTTGCCATTTGGGTCACTCCTATCAATGGGCGCCTAGACTATATGTCGTTAGGCCACGTCACTGACGGACTAGTTGAACGGATTCTTCATTGAGCGCAGGTGTTTGGCGGCCAGTTACTCCTCGACCTTGTTAACAAAGTTGGTACATGAAGCCTGCATAGCAGACTTCGTGGCAATGTGCTTATGGCCCCCCTCGATCACAGCAGCTTGCACCTTTTCTCAAGGGTGAGGTCGCCGCCACTGATGAGTCGAGCTCTGATCTTCAGAGCAGCCTTATATTGGGCCTTGGGTCTCATACCCTCCTTTGTTCTTTTCAGCCTGACCCTACGTGAGGTACTGGCACCCTCCTGAATTGGGGAGAGCAGAAGCTTATTCTCGGCCTCTGACGTGATGCTTCCACCGTGCGATTCACAATCCGTGTTTGAGACGACAACGACATTGCCACCCCACAGCTTGGCATCGGGTTTCTTTTGTTGTTGTTGTTGCTGTTTGGCAATAGATTTGCAATCACAAAGCCTACTCCAACCATGGTAGAGGTGTGACAGTTGGCTTCAAAGAGAAAGGATTTCTCCTCCCCGTGCCCGCCGGTGGTAGCAGTCACGCTTGCCACCGACAGTTGAGCTGACATCCCATCCTGAGTTGCGTCCTTCTCATCGGCCTACATTTTGATTAATTTTCATTCGGAGAATAGCCCCTAGCGTTTCTTGACTGCCGTCAGGCCCCTTAAACAGTGGCTCAGGTCGCAGAAACTCCGAATAGTCGAAGCTGTCAAAGAATACCGTACCGTTGCCTTAGCTAGACACTGCACTACCTTGGTTGTAGGCAGGCGCGCAAGAGACACTAGTTATTACCCGTTTAGGGTAAATACAATGCCCATTGTCAGTTTATATGTATAACGAATAATAATTTTAAAATGTTATATATAATAATTAAAAAATGTTGTATGACAGGTTGATAGCTCATGTTATTAACTTTTTATGTATAAACACCTTTAATATCAATAAACTATGTTCGTCACTTTACCAAAACTACCTTTTTGAAAAGTTAAGAATATATATTTTTTCGAATATCTCGATAACGGTCCTGGCAACATATTTCAATTCTATTTTCCAAAAAATTTTTTAAATTGTAAGTTAGCTAAAGATTATTATTTAAAATTTTTTAATAATAATTATTGGTTATTTCAATTGCAATAACACAGAAAACTTCCGATGAAAGAGAAGACACCTAAAATAACCGAATGCTTTCAAATGACGACACTTGGAGCCGAAGTTGTTGTTCAAGCCGGCGCCAATCCAAGTTATAAACTAATGGCGTTTCATTATTATTTTTTTCGAAACTGCTTCCAAACATTCAGATACACGCGCAATTTCAACTCTAAGAGGACGTTTGGTTATCACAATCAAACCAAGATCATAAATTTCTTTAGATCTTTTTCGTTGGTATTTCTGCAATTGAACTAGATCAGCTTTGTGTAATTATTACTGCGAATATACCTGAAATAATCGAACAATTGCAAAATCTTCTGCATTAGGGTTATGTATTCCTCAGATTGTTCAAAAACCGCATTGGAAACAATGCATTCTGACGACGCTCTTGAATATAATTATAATTAGTATGTTTATTGTTTATATTTTTTGAAGGGATGGCGTAACAACTAGTATATGTAAAAAGTAATATTTTTTTTTTTTATTTTATTTATTTATTTATTCTGGCAGACAATCAGTGCTGTCCCAGAAAAGCAAACGTTATAATATTTCTTAAATGTAATAAAAACATAGAAAAAGCCTTATGAAGTTACATAAGTTTCAAATATTATTTTATTTGCAAGTCCGACCAGCTATGCCCCTACTCAGAGCCAGGTTAGTCAGTGTCATTATTTGAACTTGAAGTTAAGGAGAAGAGAGTTAGTAATAAAAGTTGAAAAAGTGTTTATAATTAAAAGTTAAACTAGTAAAAAAAAAATAAATAAAATAAAATAGAAATCTAATTCTTAATATAAAAAAAAGAATATATATATATAATTATAAATATAATTAAATTAAATATAAAAATAAAATAAATAACATAAAAATTAGTAATTAAATAGGAAAATAAGTAAATGGAAAATAAGATTAATTTAAAGATAGGTATAGAAAGACAAAGAAAAGAAGTAAGAGAAAAATAAGGAAATTTTAAAGAAAGTTAGAGAGAAATCTCTGACCCAATAGAGGAGATGTAATTGCCGGGCTGGCCAGCTAAGCCTATACTCACATCTATTGTGGTCAGGGATTTCTTGTAAGATATAGGGAAAGATAGGATTTTAAAGATGGAAGAGAGAGTTCAATTGCGAGTACGTGATATATTGAATTATAATTGATATATAAAGCGTGAAAAGAACTGTGGAAAGCATAATCAGTTGTACATACTGGGAGGGTGAGAGGAAAGTAATTTCTCGTTGCACGACGAGGAACAGAAAAATTTATACGACCTAAAAGAAACATAGAGTCGATCTCACCAATAATTAATTTATGGAGAAAAACAACACCAAGAGTTTTCCTACGATTAATTAAAGACGGAAGATTGAGAAGGAGAAGCCTACTGGAGAACGATGGTAAACGAAGGTTTGGATCTCAGTTTAAACCTCGTAAGGCAAAAACAAAAATTGCTTTTGAACAAACTCTATCCGATTCTGGTTAATACTGTACTGCGGACACCAGATGCGAAAGCAATATTTCAAAATCGGACGAACATTAAATTATTTCAACCATCGTTTAATAAATCCAAGTACTACCTTCGCTTCATTAATAACGGTCGAAATGTGTAAGTTAAAGTTCAAATTGCAATCAAATAAAACTCCAAGGTTATACGTTGCAATGGAGAATTGGCAATCGTTCAAGAGCCTAAATAGGGCCTAGTGCGATAGAATGTCATAAACATTAACTTAGAACAATTGAGCTGCAACTTATTGGTCAAGCACTAAAGTTGCATAGCGTTCAAATCGTCTTGCAGACGAATATGACGAAGGGAATCTGTGTATGAAAATAAAAGTCTTACATCATCTCACATAAGTATGTGAGACTGGGACAGAATGGTAGGTAAGTCATTAATAAATAGTGAAAAAAATAGGGGTCCCAAATGACTACCTTGAGGTACCTCGGGTTCTGCCTTTTAAGTAGGTTGAAATCCAACTTAAGAAGGAAGGAGGGAAACCTATGCAGTTAAGTTTATAAAGTAAGAGGTCGTGGTTCACAGAGTCAAAGGCTTTACTGAAGTCAGTATATATGACATCGGTTTGACTTTTCCTTAAAAATTCAAGCAAGATGATTGTAGTGTACCGACCCTTTACAAAGCCATGCTGGGCAGGGGAAATGATAGATTAACAAAAATGCTCCAAAGAAGAAACAAGGATTTTTTCAAAAACCTTTGGAATAGAAGATAACTTTATAATACCTCTGTAATTCGATATATCAGATTTTCCACCTTTTTTATGAAAAGGAATGATATATGAATCTTTCCAAAGATCTGGAAAGATTGCGGATTCAAGGGATGAATTAAAAAGTTTTAGCAACGGTTAAGCTAAAAAAGTACAACACTCCTTAAGGACACAACTAGGAATGTTGTCAGGCCCAGGAGAGAAAGAAGATTTTAAGGAATTAATAGAGGAGGTTAGGGAGCTATTTGAAATATTTGGAGTAAAGATAGAATTATGGGGTAAAATAGTATAAGGATAAGCTAAGTTAAAACAGAAGAGTAGGTTGATTGGAAAAAGTTGACAAATAGATCAGCAGAAGCAGAATCGTTGCTGGATTTATCCATACCAAGAAAAAAAGAGGAAGGTAAGTTTGAGGATTTACGCTTCGAATTAACAAAATTAAAAAATTGGTAAGGGTCTTGGAAAAACTGTCTTTTGCAATGATCCAAATATTTCTCGTAACAGACAGTTTACAAGGACGAAGTTTGACTTGGCTACAGAGTATTTATCCCAGTCAATACTTGAACCTGATTTCTTAAATTTTTTAAAATATTTTGACTTAATGTTTTTTAAGTAAGACAGTCGAGATGTAAACCAAGCAGGCTTTGTTGAACCAGACGGGTTTGAATTAGGGATTCACACATCAAAAATTGTTTTTAAGGTCTCATAAAAGGTACTAAGGGCAATATTAATGTCAGACCCATTATTTAAAAAGGACCAGTTAGTTGCATGAATAAGTTCATTAAGCAAGGGAAAGTTTCCCTTACGAAAGCAACGACGTGGCAATTGTCGACCTAATAATTGCGGACTACAAGGTTTAGAAATTGAGATAGATATTTCTATGGCAGGATAATGTAAATCTTCCGGAACAGATAGAGGAAGTGACCTAGAGACGGAAGTATTTGCGAAATCATCGACAAAGACCAGATCCAGAATTCTGGTAAGTACTTGGCAAAACATCCAGGTACTGTGGAGTTGCCAATGGAGTCGAAGGTAGTGTATGGGGGACACTTAAAAATTGAGAGTCGGGGAGAGAATTAGATGATGACTCAAACTTAAATTGACTTAGCAACTCAATACTAGTTGAGCCACATTTTTAATTTTTAAAAATTGATCGAATTGTATGTCGATGTATACAGAACAGGACCATTTCATACCGCCACAATCTTTTTTGATAGTGCCGGCAAGCTTATCTATGTCCCGACCACTAAGACCCGCACACTTAGCGTGCATGACATTTTCACACAACCAACAATGCACAAATTGAGGTTGTGCCGAATCGTCAGCACGCTTAAAAGTGCAAACCTTCTTGCAGCACGAGATTTTTCCTATTGGATCTTCAAAAATAAAAAGTAAGCAACAAGACAAAAAAAGGCGCGTTAATCGTTACAAGAGCAGAGGCACTCAAAGCAAGAACGCAACAACAATAAATTGTGAGCGGGTGCGAAAGAAACTTTACTCTCTTCTCACTTAAGAAAATGCACAGATACGAAATACGCTCTTGTAAGTTGAAAGACAGATTGCTAAAAATAGATCGCACTCAGCTAGTCGTGAGAGCAACATGCAACAACAGCAACCTGTGAGAGCGAGGTGCAAAGCAAAGCGAGAGTAAATACAAACACACACACGCGTTTGAGAACAAGCGCCAAAAGGGAGCTTGGCAAATAAAATAAAATAAAGTTTGCAAATATTAAACCACAGAATGTGTAACTGATAAAACTTTACGCAGTAATAGCAAGCTTTATCATTAAATAGCAAAGTAATTGAATAAAATAACATATTTAAATGATAAATTAAGCACAAAATAAATAAAATACGGAGCACAAAAAAAAAATTCTAATTCACTCAAAAGAACTAACAGTCAAAAGATCAAAAAAATAAGAAAGAAACGACTATCTTCGGAACGCTGAAACTAAATACCCTTTCAATGGTCTTCTAAGAAAATTTTTAATACTCGACCGATTGTTCTCATGGCAGCCATATGATAAACAAGGTTAGGTTAGGTTAGGGTGGCTGCCAGGCTGATGCAGCCTGACACACTTAGGCCAGGTTTGGCCCGTTGTGGTACCACGGATCTAAAGTGTCTTTTTCCCTGCTAATATCGGCGACTTCCGATAATACTATCAGTGGCTCCATTTTGAAGCAATTAGAGAGTCCGCTATGTGTCTGGGAGTGCAGTTATGCTGTCTAAGAAGGGCTTGCTCAGGTACTTTTGCCTGCTTGTGTGTAGAGCAGGACAGAAGCAGAATATGTGTTCTACAGCTTCCGCCTCTTCCTCGTCTCTGCAACTTCTGCAATAGTCTTTATATGGAATGCTTAGTCTGGCTGTGTGGGTTCCGGCTAACCAGTGGCCCGAAAGGGCACGTGTGACCACGGAGCAACTTTCTCTATTTAGGTGCATAGTTCCATTTAGCGTTTGGGCTAGCCAAGATATTCTACAATTTGTGACAATTTGCCATTTTATCTTAGTCTCGCGCTTGAAGTGATTTCATATCAGGAGCTTACAGGTAGCCATTGGTATACACATGCTATCTTCATCAGAGAAGATGGGTGCTCTAGTACCTTCCCTGGCTAGATCGTCGACTATAAAATTGCCTTCAATGTCCCGATGTCCCTGTACCCAAATTAGTCTGATTTTGAATTAGTGGAGGTTGCACTTATAGATTTAATGGCAGCTTGACTGTCACTGTAAATGTTAATTTGTCCTGACTCATGTTTGAGTTTTTAAGATATGTGAAGGCTAATTTTATCACTGTGACTTTGGCTTGGAAGGCACTGCAGTGCTCTGGAAGACTGTGCGCCTTTCTTATATTTAGTTGAAAATTTCACAACCCACTCTAATTTCTAGTTTCGAGCCGTTGGTGTAAAATTTTGTAGCCCCTATCGGACCTGAGCTATCAGGGCCCAGATCTCTCTTTGAGGACTCCATTTTATTCCAATGGTCTTTTTACAGGCATAGAGGGATATTATTGCCTTCTTGTGTATTTCTAGAGTGTTAAGATTCCAGTCAAGTTTCCTGTCTAACACTAAACCTGAGTATCTAGCATTACTTTTGAAAACAAGAGAAGAATTATTTATCTTAGGAGGTATGAGCTCGGATATTTTATATTTCCGAGAGAAGAGGACTAACTCCGTTTTTTCTGGGTTAATACCCAAACCACTTTTGGTGCCCATTCGGACAGTATTTTGAGTTTGCTTGACATTAGGTCACAGAGAGTTTGGGGATATTTTCAAGTGAAAATGGTAGCAACGTCATCCGCGTAAGCCAGAACTTGACAGCCTCCACCCTCCATGTCATTGGCAGCTTATTTACGGCTAAATTCCATAAAAGGGGAGATAGAACACCTCCTTGCGGAGTGCCCCTGCTGACAAACCTGGAAAATGTCAATATGCCTAGTGATGACTTTACAATTCTGCCTATGAGCAGATATTTGATCAGACTCACGCCACGGGGATGATGTTGTTGAAAGCTCCTTCTATGTCTAGGAAAGCTATAAGGGTGTATGCCCTAGAATTAATTGATTTTTCTATTGCTGTGACCACGTAGTGTAGTGCAGTTTCGGTAGATCTGCCCTTTCGGTAGATCTGCCCTTCCGGTAGACATGTTGTGATTCTGATAGAAGATTGGAATTTATCGTCGTCAAAGTTTTCAGGAGAAAAGATGATAGACTTAGTGGTCTAAAGTCCTTTGGTATGGTATGTGATGCTTCCCCAGCTTTTGGGACGAGAACTATCTTAGTTTGTAGCCAGATATGAGGAATTATGCTTAGCTCGAATATTGCTTTAAAGACGTGTTGTAGCCATGTTATGTCTATCTGGATAGCATGCTACAACTGTGCTGGTATAACTTCGTCTGGTTCTGGCGATTTATAGGGTTGAAACTATGTATTGCGCAGCTTATATTTCTTTCACAGATGAGGTAATCCAAGAAAGTGATTGAAAAGCGATGGCTGGGTAGCAGAACAGCCAAGAAAGTGGGTATATAGTAAAAAAAAAGCTAGGGCTCCTCACCAGAGATTGTCCAGGAATCATCAAACGTGTTTTCGACGTCAGAGCAGAATTTTCTCCATGTGGCCTTTCTCTCCTGCCGAGGGGTCTTTTTGTTGATGGCCAGATTAGATGTGTACTCCGCCGAATTTTGATCGGTGTTTAATTTTCATGTTTTGTTAAAAAGGGACCTACAAGTTATCCGAAGTTGGTTGAGTTGTGGTGTCCACCACGGAGACATCCATTTCTCTCCAGGCTTACTAATGGGCCATTATACTTTAAGCGCTTGATTGCAGGACGCAGTGAAAGTTTCCACTAGTTTTTCGAGTTTATCTGTGATGTTGGAACCTTCCAGGATTTTTTTTTGGGAATGATTCGTTTTAGGGTTTCTTCGTAAAGTGGTAATATCGTTTCAAGAAACCTTTGATCTGAGGTGGAGTGGTCACTGAAGACTCTCCAACTTTTAAAATTTTCAAGAATTGGTTGAGAAATTAGAGTGAGGTCGATGACTCCACTCCTATTTGTGGTTATAATAGTAGGTTCATTGCCCCTATTGCATGAAGTTAAAAAGGGAAAAACCTCTGTCGTTTGCGTCCGAGCTCCCCCATTGCGTTTGCATCGCAGCCTATGATAAGGCTA
Organism: Hirtodrosophila alboralis; assembly: GCA_035043045.1. Taxonomy (NCBI): domain Eukaryota; kingdom Metazoa; phylum Arthropoda; class Insecta; order Diptera; family Drosophilidae; genus Hirtodrosophila; species Hirtodrosophila alboralis. The sequence continues at coordinate 250,489 of JAWNNH010000855.1, read as the reverse complement.
ATGTTGAGCTTTTCGCTCTCTCCAACCAAATCTGTGAAAATGTCTGAAGGATCCTGTTTTTCGTACGCCAGCTATGATGACAGCACTTTTATCTCCTGACTTACTGCCGTGTTATAGCCATTGCTATAATTGTGCAGCAAAAAAGAGTTTATATGCTTCTTTACTATTAGCAAAAGCTGATAATCCGCGAACCTTACCTCAGACCACCCAGGGTTCTTGGATTAACGCTACGCCCGTTCCGCACCCAGCCAGACGGAGCAAAAGTGCAGCGGATGCTGCTTTACTGTGGTGTAGATTTATCAGAATTATCCTAAAGGACATTGTTAGATAAATTCTCCACCACATTGTTCTTCAAGTCATCAGATAGATCGTCCAGTGGAGCGTTCTCGTGACTTAGCGCTCGAAGGCCTGCGGTGATAGACGATGCGTCTAATGTGTACCCGTCAGGTTCATGATCGAAGATATCCGTTTCCGAAGCAGTATCCCGATCGACTGGATTATCATCAGGAAGTTCTTTGGAGGATGCATCCGACTTGTATACCCTCAGGGTGAATTGAAGCCCAGGTTGAGTTAACCTTCTGCGGAGCCTGTGATTCCTTAATCTGGATGATCACTGCCTGGTTTTTCGGTCCCTGTCCAGATTCCACCTTCACCACTTTCCAATCGTGAGTTGGAAAGCTCGGGTTGAACTTTTTGAGGAGGAACTCGATATGTTCGGGTTCCTTCAGCGACGCTGGTATCAACATGTGCGCTCGTGGTCTACTGGGAACCTCACACCAGTCAACTGCGGCTTGCTTAGCTCCCGGGTAGACTTCCTAGCAGCTTTGTAGAAAGTTACGGACTGCGCATTGTCGCACGCGATGACCTTAGTGTTGCTTTGGTACCACCCCATGTCCTTACAGACAGGTACTAACGAGCACTTCATTCAAGTGTCCCAACGGCACAAAGCAAAGGATTGTTAACGCGCGGACCCAGGCAAAATAGCAGTATAATTTAGAACAGACATAACAAAATTTAAATACATATACATTTTTCAAAAAACAATACAAGAATACTTAAAATATAATTAAAATAGAACTCAACATTAAACAGATAAGAAAGTAATAGCGTTATAGATAGATTATTGTAGTTGGCACAAAGGACTCGGATAGGATTATGGGCAGCAAAGTTATTACTACAGATTTAAAGAGGAAGATAGTTTCTAGTAATTATGATCGGAACAGCAAAACTAATTTGCCTTATTAATTCGGAAGAATCAATTTCAGTGTTAATTAATTTGTTTTGAAAAATTATACTATGCAAAAAAAACAGGGAAGATTTATAATGGGCAGAAATTGTTTTTGAACAGATTGTATTCCTGATGAGTCCTGACACCATAAACAAATCCATATTCCAGGATAGGACAAGCAAGTGAAGTATAAAGAGATTTAGTAATATAGGGATCGTTAAATTCTTTCACCCAGCGTTTTATGAAACCCAGGACTCCAAAGGCTCTATTAGCAGTAGAAGAAATATGCTTGTCAAACTTAAGCTTGCGATCCAAACGAATTCCCAAATCACTAACCGACTCAATTCGTTCAAAAATTACGTTACTAAAATTAAGGTTTAATAAATTTACTTTGATAACTGTTAAGATCAGATAGCAACCTGAGACCAAAAATAGAGTCAGTACCCGGCAAACAAAGTTTAACATCATCGGCATATATCAGAACCCGAGAGTGACTTATGGCAGAAGGCAGATCATTTCTAAAAAGCGTAAATAACAAGGGGTCAAGATGGCTTCCTTGCGGTTCTCCGGATGTAACTTGAACAGACTTGGATGGTAAGCCTTTATAAAAAAATTTTTTGGGTTCTTAAAGTAAGATAATTCGAAATCAAGAGAATTAAGTTATTTGGAAATCCCAGAAGATGGAGTTTGCGCAATAAAATATTGAAGTTGGAAAGTTATTAATTTCTCAAAAATAGCTGAAAACTTAGAAGTCCCTCTATAGTTACTGACATTTGACTTGATTTCTTTTCATGGAGAGGAATAATAAATGATTCTTTCCAAAGGGAAAGAACACAGCTCCACGGAAATTGAAAATTGATTATACAAAGGATTCAAAGTCAGCACTCCATCTGGACCCGTCGAAAATACGTGCGTTATGTCCCTCAGATCACTTAACAGAGAGCTTTCCATGATCAAAGAGCCAAAAATTTTAAGTATTTACATGATAAAGATACGGCAATATCTTTTGACAATCTTGAGAACTATGGAAAAATTCGGCAAATATTTATGTCTACATGACAAACCCATATCTACATAACATGAGTCCTTTTTGATGCATCAGCACATTTAATCCTCACATTTAAACTGATGTAATTTAGACCCGCTATTAGTATTAAATTGAGTATTGAATAAAAAGAAACTTGATATTTTAATTGTCGCGCAATTCTTTATAAACCAAATCTCATCTTCTACCCTAGCATGTGCTATATGCTGTTAGTGTAGTTAAATCGAAATTAAATTAAACTTGAAAAGACTTCTCAATTTTTTTGTTATCCGTTAAAAATAATACTACGCTAAGTCAACCCACGCGACGGTGAATATCTCGTCAAGTTTATATCTAAGCCTTTGACAGTGACGTGAAAACCGCGAAACGAAAATTGCCAGCAATTAAAACCTCAATCGAATCAGGAAAGCACTATAGAATTCGCAAAGGTGTTAAATCCAATCCGGTAACCTTAAAGAACTGCGAAAGTGCTATCTGTGCAACAACAACAACAATTTTGTACCTTAGAAAAATAATAAATAATAAGTGAAACTTACAATTTAAGAAAATATAAAAAAAAAAATACTACAAACTAAGCGAAAAAATTATACAAAAGTAAACAAACATTAATCAATAGAAGCATCGAAAACTTAATTTTAAAATTACCAACATACATTCATTTAAGAATTGTAAATCATAATATACCAAATTTAAGGGAATTAATAAACATACTTCAAGAAAAGATAGATAGATAAAAAATATTTTTTTTTTTATTATTTTTTTTTTTTTGTGGGAAACATTTAATTTTACTGTTATTTCTCAACAACTTACATTAAACTTAACAAACAATAATAACAAAAACAACTTAAAAAAAAAAATAACAAAATTAAGTCTGCTTAATAATAAAAACAACACAACTTAAAAAAAAAAACAAAAATTAAGTCTGCTTAACAACATTTATATCGACCTTAAAGCAAGATCAACCGGATGTGACCTCCGCAGTCTACGTCGAAATGTGATACCTCCTTTTTTTCGTCGCTTCAGGAGACGCCATGCTAAAACGGTACTTCTTAAAGCGACAAGCGACGACGCGCAGTCGCCTCGCTAAAACGGTACTTCTTAAAGCGAGAAGCGACGCCACGCAGTCGCCTCGCTAAAACGGTACTTCTTAAGCAACAACTGTAGACAACCAATTACAGCGCAATTAAAGGCTGATGCAATATTACTATAATGATGAAATTAGTCTTCTGGTGAAATTCCCTAGATTGTACACCCATACACTTATACTAGCATCCACACACTCTTAGTGTGCGCGTGACACGGCCATCCTGACCATTACACGACCTCGTGCAATTTTACCAAAAATGTTTTGTTACCATTCAATCAACTTTCAAATATAACTTTTAGTTTTTCATCTAAACTTATATTTTCCATTAACAAATTACATCTTCATATTTCTGTTTTTTTCCCCAACTAATACAAATTCTTCTTCTTTAACACAGCTTATTTTTACATTATCATTAACCACCCCGGTTTTACATTATAATACCTAATGCGCCACACACCATGATCAAAACAATTGTTTTGCACTTGTGCTTACATTATTATTACAAATTTCACTATTAGCCCTTAAGGCATCTGTACTGTCTCTTTCAACAGTTACTGTCTCTTTCAACAGTTTCTTTTTACATAATTTCATTACTGTCTCTTTCAACAGTGTCTGTTTCAATTCATTATTATTGTCTCTTTCAACAGTGTCTGTTTCAATTCTTCATTATTTAAATCCTTATCACCCCTTTCAAATTCGGCTGGTATTTGTCCATTTGGCATTTTTCTTATGTCATCATGAGCATATTTATATTTTTTATTATTTGTCAAAGACCTGAGCATATATCTATCCACCTCTAACAATTCAGTTATTTGAAACGGCACCCTAAACTTTGGACATAACTTTGTTTGATGCCTTTCTTCATTTTTTAACAACACGAAATCTCCAACCTTGTATCCAACAACTTTAGCTTTGCTTTTATAAAATTGCACCTTGTTATATGCTGCTGCAGCTGAAATATTTTGACCTGCTCGTGCTCTTACTTCTGTTAAGTCGACCTCTTGTACCATATCGCAGGGTGGAAGCAACCCCAACGGACGGGAAACTTTACCGATAAACAATTCTAAGGGGCTTGTCTTTGTCACTCGACTAACCGTACAGTTTAAAGATAATTGAACTTCTCCTAAGGCATCTTGCCAAGATCAGCTGCTAGTTTCAACTGCAGTAAAAGTTCTTTAAGATGCTCATTATTCGTTCAACTTGCCCATTTGCTCTACTTGCACCTGTCGCAATCAAATGCAGATTAATTTTTGGTTGTAAACTCACTAAATCTAGTGCTGCCTTTATGCGTGTGAGTTTTTTTTTTTTTTTTTTGTTTTTTTTTTTTTTGTGGGAAACATTTAATTTTACTGTTATTTCTCAACAACTTACATTAAACTTAACAAACAATAATAACAAAAACAACTTAACAAAAAAATGACAAAATTAAGTCTGGTTAATAATAAAAAACAACACAACTTAAAAAAAAAACAAAATTAAGTCTGCTTAACAACATTTATATCGACTTTAACGCAAGGTCAACCGGATGTGACCTCCGCAGTCTACGTCGCAATGTGATACCTCCTTTTTTTCGTCGCTTCAGGAGACGCCTTGCTAATATGTTAGGATGATTTCTTAGCCGCACCATATAGCTTGCAGTCTGTCTATTTATAACATCTCCCACTTTTGGAACACCTAGGTCTCTTTCAATATTTGCAGTTCTCACGTACCAGGGAGCACCAGTTAATATGCGGAGAGTTTGTGCTTGCAGTATGCGAATTTTTGCTAAATGGGATTTCGCAGCGATTCCGTACACCTGCAATTCATAACGCCAGGCAGGAGCAATTCAGGTCTTATATATGGTTACCTTATTTCTAAGAGACAGTTTATTTTTGCTGTTTAAAAGCCATCCAAGTCTCTTGATTCTTTGCCTGAGTGACGCTGTAATGCTGAATATATGCTTTGTGAAAGTCAGGCGTCTGTCCAAATGCACTCCCAAATATTTATAGCTGGAGTGTTGTTCAAGTAGTTCGTCATGCAAGAAGACTCCCGGGCAGATATCCCTACGTAGAGCGTAGGTCACGAATGAGATAGAGCTATCAGAAATAGAACAAGCAGACCATCTTGCTAACTCAGAATATTTTCAATTTACTCATTCAACAAACAAACCATCTGATCCATACAAGTAATGGTTCATTTACCATAAACAAAAGTAATACTTTGCCACATGATGTCGCAAGCAAAAGTCGTAATAAATTACGACAAACAAACAGTCACAATGTTAAACGACGAATACAAATTAGTTGATTCCGTTAATATACCAGAACAAAACCATTTTCAAGAAAATACCAATTTCCTAGAAAACGCATTGTGATTAGATTGAAGAGCAATCATTATAAGCCGTTTTTTTTTTTTCAAAATATCACAAGCCAATCTAAAGTTACAGCTAGACAAGTGTGAATTTTTAAAACCAGAAACAACATTTTTAGGACATGTCATTACTAAAGACGGAGTAAACCCCAATCCCGAAAAAATCAAAGCTATAAAAAATAACCCATTACCAATTAAATCAAAGAAATAAAAGCCTTCTTAGGACTCACCGGTCATTATAAAAAATTTATACCTAACTTTGTTAACATTGCCAAAGCATTAACAAAATGTTAGTCGCAAATCTGCATTCAATGTGAACAGTCGTGTCGCGCATGCACTAAGTTCCAGCTAATTACTTTTTGTTTACTCTGTGCTAGAATTAGCACAGATTGTCCAGTTGGGCATCGCGTTAAACGGTGTTGGCAACAAAAAAAAAAATCACGAAACAAGATAAGAAAGTAGTGTCCAAAAACTACGATCACTGACCAACGGGCAATACATTACCCCTCAGCCTGCGCGCAGCTGCACAAGAGTGGCAATAATATCTTCTTGCTTATGCGCGTAAACAAAATCAAAGCACGTGCAAGCCAAAAATAGTCAATTTTAATATTTAAGTAATTAAATATTATTAATTAAAAATTAACAACAAACATTTTTGTGACACTAAGCCTAGCGACGAGCTACTTAAGCACATTCGGCAGCTAGACTACCAAAAAATGAAGAGCATTGCAGGTCTAACACCAGCTGAGCTAAGAGCAAAGCTAAAGAAAGATGTCGACGCACAACGCACCTCACACGCCGCTTCTGGTTATGTACCCGAAACCTCTAGTGTTACCACTACAACGACAGTTACATTCTCGGTAGCTTCAACCTCAGCTGCATGTTACGTGACTACTTGCGCATCTGGAGGAATGTACACATTTGGCAACCAGTCAATGACGGGCAGCAGCACAAGCCATCTAATTGGAGCAACTATGCAAAGCCAAGTAGTTGGAGCAACCAAGCAAAGCCAGCAGCCATCTAGAACTAGCCGCCTACTACGACAACCTGTTGTAAATGATAACATGCCTGTATTCCAGCCGACCTCAGTAACCTGGCAAGAAATTCGGACAAGGAAGAGAAGTCCACCTGATTCCCCCAAAATGGCAAAAACCCTTAAGGCTTGCAGGGAATCGGTTTGCTATTCTTGCGGACCAAAAAGTTGACCAAGCAGACGCTGACCTTGACATGGAAGTCGAAGCCGACAAAGCTGATGAGACGCGGCAGCCTCAAGAGTCAACGGCTAAAAAGCCACCAAGGCCTAGTCAAATTACAGTACTGGCAGTGACCGACGTACCAGACCTTGAGAGGCATCTTGATTCGGCGGTTACAACTGACTCACATGACATTTAGGTTGCCCGCAATGGCAACTTGCGCATATACGCTCGTGACTCCGGCCCACAGAGACATCACTAGAAAACTTTGCGAAGTAAATCTGCAATATACTCACTTCTGTCCCCCGAGAATAGAGCTTTCAGAGTGGTGGCACGCAATTTGGCTGCTTCCACCCCTAGAGAGCTTATTGAATCTGCCTTCACGTCTCAAGGACACACTGTGGTGAATATTTATAACCCCAAATCAAAAACGCTGATTGAGGACGATTTATCTAAAATTCCAGGCCAGAATGTTTGGTTTATAGATTTGAAGAAGGCCGACAATAATCGTCAGGCTATAAATATCAACAAAGTCGGCCGGCAAAGGATTAGTGTGGAGTTGCCGAGAAAGAATATTGACATGCGTCAATGTTACCGCTGTTTTGGGTTTGATCACACTAAAAATTATTGCACAAATGCAGTGGGGCTCAGTGGACTTAATCTAGCCAGTGGCAGGCTAAGACTTTTGACGACCTGGTGTGCGTCAATTGCCATGGTAAACATGAAGCAACCCATAAGGGCTGCAGAATATACGTGCAACGGGTAAAGAGCCGCAAAACCGGAGTCAACACTAGCCCCTTGACCCGTGAGGGACACCGTCAGCCCATGTGCATCACCAAGCAGCAGGTTATTCCAACCTTGATAAAAACTAGCCAACAACCACAGCGTCATGACCCAACTGCAATTGATGGCTCACAAGCGCAAATAATAATTTCAATGCAGCAGACTATTGCGGGTCTCCAGAAAACTATCGCTGAACTCCTTGAGGAGATCAAGGAACTCAAAGGTTTCAAGCCGTGGCTAATCAACTACAGATGGCAGCCGTAATCGTATCCACTAATTTAGGCGAAATTACGGTGTCTGCTGCGTATCTTCCACCAGGCTTGCCTTGGAGTACACCTGAATTTAACAGATTACTTGATCAGCTTGGCCAAAAATTTATCGTTGGGGGCGACTTTAATGCAAAACATCAACTCTGGGGCAGTATGACGGCAAACGCTAGAGGTACTGCGCTCCATGGCTCTGTTATCGCTAGTGCAACTCAAGTGCTAGCCACTGGCAGGCCCACATACGGGTATACGGGTATACGGGTATAACAGGAGGGATACGCCCACGTGCATTGAGTTCTACATGCACAAGGGTATACCTAGCAGTCTGCTCACGGTGCGGGAGGAGTATGAACTTACATCAGATCACTTGAACTTGGTTGCTTCACTATCAACGATGCCGCAGCGAACTACTCCAATGACGAGGCTTGTTCCCCCCGGTGCCAATATTAGACTCTTCCAAGATGAACTGAACAATGCTCTAAATCTCAATATGGAGTTAACCACGGCAGAAAATGTTGATAAAGCTGTCGATATATTTATAAAAAAGGCCAAAGATGCAGCCCAAATTGCGGCCCCTGCGGGAACAGCACCCTGTAACCACGCGCGTAGCAGCTTCACTCTCTGACCCAGCAATCGATAGGAACGGTACTAGCCATATTAAAAAGAGAAGCAACAGACGCCTTCCTGGAAAGTGTTACCCCGATGAAAGTTAAAACTTTGCGCTCTGGAAACTTACGAGGAGGTTCAAGAAGTTTCCAGTTAGGAATGCTGATGGCTCTTGGGCAAGATCCCCTCAGGACCGAACCGAAAAGTTTGCCAAAAATTTGGAGGAAAATTCCAACTCTCTACAGCCTGTATACGCACGACATGCCTTCAGCCGTTAACATGCCTATCTCGGATCCCAACAATCTGCTCGTTGCCACCTTTGCAGATGACACTGCAGTTCTAGCCAGGGACAAATGTGTCTACACAGCCATCGATACGCTTCAGTTATATTTAAAAAATTTGAGAACTGGGCGTGCAGGTGGAATATTTCAATAAACCCCGATAAGTTTGTATCAGTCACATACACACTCAGAAATGACACCTCTCCTGGAGTGTTCCTGCATAATGAGCTATTACTACATAAAAATGCTCATAAGTATCTTGGCGTCACTCTTGATAAGCGGCTAACCTTCCAGCCTCATCACATAAACGAGGTAGTTGTGCGCCTCAAGGCAAAGGCAATCACTATGGCTTGGCTCCTTAATGCCGAAAATAAATTGTCACTTAGCAACAAAGTCAAAATATATAAAGTAATTCTGGCACCCAACTGGAGATATGGTATCCAGGTATACGGCATCGCAGCGAACACCAATTACCGCCCTGACAAAGAGAATACTTTAGTCCCCTTTCCCATTTATATCACCTAGCAAATAGACGAAACTGTGTATATATGTAAGTATTTATATAAGTTGTTGAAATTGATATTCACTGTAGTATAAGTTATTAAAAATAGTAACAGTAGGCTATAAATAACAAAATTTAAAAAAAAAAAAAAAAAAAAAAGAAATTAACAAAATGTTTAAAAAAAAGATAAAATTGACACTAAACAAATAAATTACATAGGAGCCTTTCAAAAAAAAAAAAATATTAATTTTCGAAGATCCAATTTTAAGAATACCTAATATTAAAAAAAAAAAGTTCGTTTTAACTACAGGCGAGTAATGTAGACCAAGGAGCTGTTCTCTCAGAAGATGGACAGTCTGTGAGTTACATTAACAGATCTCTGAATGAACACGAGATAAACTACAGTGCTACAGAAAAGGACCTTTTAGCCATTGTCTGGGCTACAAATACTTTTCAGCATTACTTATTGGGACGACACTTTGAAGTAGCAAGCGATCACCAACCACTGTGTTGGTTACTTATATTAAGAGACCCGAATTCAAATCTGATGAGATGGAAGATTATACTCTCTCAATATAATATGTTATATGCTATATAAGTACATAAAAAGAAAAGAAAATTACGTCGCAAATATTATCAAGAATAACAATAGAACAAGCTTTCTTTGGCAAGGTTACACAACATAGTGCAGAAGAAGACGGTTGCAATTTAATAATTTATTTATTTTTATATTATTATACCCTTGCAAAAGGGTATTATAATTTTGTCTCGAAATGTGTAACGCATAGGAAGAAACGCCTCCGACCCCACAAAATATATTTATATATTCTTGGACAGGACGAAGAGCTGAGTCGATATAGCCATGTCTGTCTGTCTGTCCGTCTGTTTCTATGCAAAGTTTTTAGCTTTATCTTTGAGCTATCTTGATGAAACTTAAACTTGATGAAACACAGATGAAGTTTGATAATGTATGTAGTTTGTGTATCAAAATCAGCCCGATCAGACCAATATATCACATAGCTATGGAGGAATAACTCATTTTCATGAAAAGTGTTTGTATGAATAACTTTTTTGTTTTTCAAGATATCGAAAACATCGCATGGCATATCGATGCATATTTACGATTTGTTTAATCTGAAAAGTTTGAACAAAATCGGACCACTATATCTTGTATATCTATAGAAACAATCGGTCGAAAAGAGCTCGTTTGAAAAACTTTGTTTTTAAGATATTAAAACCAAAGTTAGCCTTCAAAATTTCCTTAGGAGACCATTGCAAGGGTATATAGCTTTGGAGTGCGGAAGATAACCGTTTCTTTTTTTATTTTTATTTTTAATTTTAATTTAATATTATTTTTTATTATTTTTTTTTATTAATTTTTTATAATCTTTTTTTATTTTATTATATTACGTATATTTATTTTAAACATTAGATTTATATTCCTATTTTTTACTAATTTAATTATTTTTATTAGTAACTCTCTGACACTAACTAACCTGGCTATGAGAAGGGGCATAGTTGGCCGTCACTAATATTTGAAACTTATGTAATTTGCTTTTATGGGACGGCACTGATTGTCTTCCAGAATAAATAAATAATAAAAAAATCTGTCCGAGAAACCAATCAATTGTTATAAAAAAAAACAGGTCATATTTTCCAAGGGTCCTATAAAACATGAGACCTATTTTAAAAAGGAAATTACACACATTTCCTACAATCATATTACAATAGAACCTGCAAAACAGTACTTCATTGATCATTTCAGTACTAAAACTAGCTCCTTATATTTACATAAAAAGAGTTACGTTTCCACTTTAATGAATTTATGTAAAAACACTTTTAGAACTAAATTAACTTTTTATTTGTATTTAAAAGACTGTTGCGTGCAGTTTGGTTTCAGTTTAAGAACTAAAATAACGTGATGCCGCTTAGAAATATTAAAGCTCAACATTTGGCTCTTTTCTTGTGAAATTCATATTTTGCTTAATAAACAAATTCGAGTGCTGCTAAAGGCTCGATATTTGGCTGCGTAAATCTTTTCAATATGGTGACCGCTCTGGTAAAGTGTTTATGTTTTTGTGTCGATTGTTTATGGTATTGTGGCTGGCTTATGGCTGGTTATCGAATATAGAGAGCTTGAAGGCTTTTCAGCTGATAATTCTAAGACGTCACTTTAGTGATGCAGACTTCGAAGTAAAGCAGGCCATCCATTCTCGAATTTGTTTGACGAACGTGTTTTGTAAAATGGACTTATTTTTAGTCAAAATTTGCGTTTCAATCGTCAATAGGTTAGGTTAGGTTAGGTTATACCGGTTGATCACCAAATGATGATCTCACATAGACCATAATTGGTCATTAGTGTTGTCGGATATTGAGGTCATTATTGATGAGTTTGCTCCTGAAGAGTTTTAATACATTTGGCAAACGCCATTAGTGCGTTGAGAGAGTGTTCAGCCACTTCTTTTAGTGAAGTGAACCAATGTGAATTGAGATGTCGTGCTCTATGTGCTGCTAGTGCTGGGCAGCTGCATACAAGATGTTCCAGTGTTTCAGCAACTCCTGGAACTTTGCACTTTCGACAGCTATCCTCTGTAGTAATGCCTAGTCTTTTGGCATGAACTGCTGCCAGGCAATGTCCCGTTAGTACTCCTATCAGTAGTCTGCAGTCCTTCCTGGGAAGTTGCAGTAGAAAGTGAGTGAGCTTTTTGGTTGGAGTCTTGCACATTATTTTGGATATTGTGCAGCTGGCTGTGTTGTGCCATCTTACATCAGCTTCTGCCCAGGCGGTTTTCTCTTGTTTGCTGTGCAGCGACTGTAGTGAGATTTCTACGCTTTCTGTGTTTTCGTGTGGTAGCCCGACTCCTTCTTTCGCAAGACAGTCTGCCATTTCGTTACCGTCAATGCCCCGGTGGCTGGGAATCCAGTAGATGTGCACTGTTCTAGCAATGCGTAGTTCATCTAGTGCCTCCCTGCTTGCCAGGACATTTTTGGAGTCGATAGCAGATGCCTGCAAAGATTTTATTGCGGCTTGACTATCCACGAAAATGTTTATACGTGTATGTACTCGGTGTAGCTCTTGTGCTATTTCCGCTGCTTTCCTTATTGCGAAAACTTCCGCCTGGAATTTGCTGCAGTAGTCAGGCAGTTTGTACCGCAGCCTTATTTCTAGCTCTGCACAGTACACCCCCGCTCCGACTCCTGAGCCCATTTTTGAACCGTCTGTGAATATGTGGATGGCCTGTTCGGCCATCCCTGAACGCCAGTCATCTGGTCCCATTAGCGTTGTAGTAGTCCGTGCTACTTTGCATCTCCCTGCCAACCGAACTATGTCCAAAACCTTGTGGCATCATGTTCCCAGTTGCACATAGTCGTTGTGCTGTCTTCTGTGCAACTAGGCGTGCTTGGATGTCCAGGGGGTTGACGCACATTATTGTTTCTAGTGCCTTAGTTAGAGTGGACATCAAAGCCCCCGTAATGCAGACAAGTGCCTGCCGTTGGGTCCGTTCCATTAGCTTTAGGTATGTGGATTTTTCAGTTGCTTGCCACCATACCAAGACGCCGTAGAGTAGGATCGGTCGCACAACTGAAATGTAGATCCAATGCATTAGACGTGGTGAAAGGCCCCAAGTTCTGCTCAGCATCTTTTGCGATGCATACAGCACGACTGTTGCTTTTTTCACTCGTTCTTTAACATTGAGTCTCCATGTAAGTTTGCTATCCAAAACTACTCCTAGATATTTAATCTGCTTCTTAGGTGTAATTGGTATTCCATTCAGTTTTGGCGGGTTCCATCGCGGTACCTTGTATCTCTTGGTGAAGAGAATGAGATCCGTCTTGTCCGCATTAATACTAAGTCCGGTTTCTGTGGCCCATCTTAGTATTTCGTTTAGTGTATGGCCCATGACTGAGCTGAGAGTCGATGGACATTTGCCCGTGATAATTATGCTTATGTCGTCAGCATAGGCAGTTATCCTGGGGGCTTTCCTGTAGAATTTTTTGAGAAGTCCGTCCACCACTAGGTTCCATAACAGAGGAGACAAGACTCCGCCTTGGGGGGTGCCTCTGTTCGCCTCTTTGGTCATGGTGGTGGTACCCTATTCGGCACAGACTTTCCTACAGCTCAACAGGTTATGTATCCATAAGTCTATCGCCTCGTGGGTTGCTGTAGTTTCTCTCAATCGTCAATAACTTCTAAACGAATTATCAAATTAAAAAATTAATTGTCACTTTACTCTTTTTTCGATTATCTCAAAAACGGTCCCGGCAACATATTGTTGAAATTTCATTTTCGGAATCAGCAACCCATTTTACATATAATTCGACTCTAAAAAGTTCGAGATACAAGAATTTTTTTCAAATTGTTGGATAGTGTTATTAATACAAATAACACCGAAACTGTTAGTAGTCTTATTTTATTCCAAAATATTCCATATTACACTAAATTCAAAGAATTACTTCTGGCCACCCACGAGCAACTTCTACATCCCAGAATACAGAAAACAACAAAACTTTTTGGCGAAATATATTGTACTATTTTCCCAATAGCCAATTACTTATTCAGAACATAATAAACGAGTGTCACATATGTAATCCAGCCAAAACAGAACACCGCAATACAAACATGCTAATGAAATTCACACCCAAACCCGATCACTGCTACGATAAGTTCGAAATAAACATTTATTCTTCTGAAGGCAATCCTTATGTGAGTTGCATGAACATCTACTCAAAATTCGCTACTCTTGAACAAATAAAAACAAGAGATTGGATAGAATGTAAAAATCAATCAATTGGGAAAACCTAGAATATTAAAAGCAGACAGAGATGGTGCATTTTGCAATTTAGCCCTTAAACGATGGTTCGAAAACGAAGATATAGAATTACAGCTTAACACAACAAAAACAGGAGTAGCAGACATAATCACAAAACTAAACATGATAATACTGGACAAGCCCCCGTTCAAATATTTTTTATGCCGTACAACGAACCTTAGATACTTAACTAACAAAGAAAACAAGATCAATGAAATAAAAAAAAAAAACAAGAAAAAAACGGCTATCTTCGGCACTCCGAAGCTATATACCCTTGCAATGGTCTCCTAAGAACATTTTGAAGGCCAACTTTGGCTTTAATATCTTAGTAAGCAATAAAGTTTTTCAAACAAGCTCTTTTAGGCCGATTGTTCCTATGGGAGCTCTAAGATATAGTGGTCTGATTTTGTTCAAAGTTGATCAGATTGTATAAATCGTAATTCTTCATCGATATGGTCTGATTGTACAAATCGAAATTCAACATCGGTATGCCAAGTTTGGTTTTGATATCTTTAACAACAAAGAAGTTATTCATACGAGCACTTCTCGGCTGATTGTTCTTATGGGAGCTACAAGATATAGTAGTCTGATTTTATTCCAAGCTGAACAGATTGTATAAATCGTAATTCTTCATCGATATGCCAATTTGATTTTGATATCTTGAAAAACAAAACAAAATTTTTCGTATTAGCACTTTTTATGAAAATGAAGTGTCTCCGATTGTTTCTATGGCAGCTATACGATATAGTGGTCCGATCGGTCTGATTTTGACGCACAAACTACAATAACAAACTTCACCTGTGCCAAGTTTCATCAAGATAGCTTAGAGATGAAGCTAAAAAGTAAGCATATAAACAAATGGACAGACAGATAGATAGACCCACGGACATTGCTATACCAACTCAGCTCGTCGTCCTGATCAAGAAAATGTGTACTTTATATAATACCAGTGATCAGACCAATACAGATACTATCGCCAATCGAACACCATTGTCTACGGATTAATTTAACTGATATCGATAATGTAACTTATTATTTTAATCCAAAGATAACTAACTGAACTATTGTGCCCCATATTAAATTCTTATATAATAAAATGTTATGAGAATTAAAAGGTATAACCCTACATAAAGAAAACAGACAAAAAAAAGGAAACTGTTTAACAAAATAGGCTCAGCATATAATAATATTTTCGGTACACAGATGACAAGAAAAAGTTAGAATCGTTAGCTATAAATTCTATTTAAATACACGTAATAAACGATGTAATACAGTTGATTGAAGGGATGCAGCTCTCTCGACTCGGACTGTTTAACCAAAAACTATAATCTACGACAGATTAGAAAACGTAAATAGCCAGAACATATTGTCATTCAAAACTTCTAGATGGATTAACCATAAAGAAAACACATTACTTCTCATATCTCACAGTTCCACTAATAAATAACTAATTAACACAATTAAAATTGTACCTTATCCTGATCACAGTGGTTATCAATTGGAAACACTAGTACACAATTTAATTTTGAGAAACAAAGCAAAGCTTTCAATCATTAAATGAAGAGATAAAAAATAGATGTTTCGTTAATATAATAATATAATATAATTAAACGGAAAAATCCTATTTGCAATTATACATCAGGCATAATAGCAGAAATTATTAAATACATAGAACCGAACACAATTGTAACTTGGAAATTAAATAGCACAACACTCATACAAAATTGCAAAATTTCAAACCAAAACGTTAAAATAAAAGGAAATAAAAAAATACAAATCACTCAGTGCAAAATCGAAATAGATAATATCATTTTAAGTGAAGATTACGAAAAACCAGAGATACACCTAACTCCTCTATATGCACCTTTGAAATTAATAAAAATTAAAACTATCAAGCATAATGACATTGTAAAATTAATTTCAGATAATAATTATATACTTTACGCCACCATTGTTATCGTAATTCGTAATTATCATATTGTATTTCTTTCATTAGGATGTTACACTAAATTCATTTAAATTAATGTACACAAAGCTTAAAATTATACACCACACGATTTAAATGTAAACCAAGTAGTTTCGACTTAAGCATAGACTTCTCTTTAAGGGAAGGGATGTGACTACTCATGTCTACATAACATAACCATCAGTACATCAGTAAAATTAATTCTCATGCGCCTGACTCGTGTTAGTTACGTATCCATACTCGTGTCTGCGCTATACGATACCCAAGATAGATTATGTATGAATACCAATATAACCGATGTAATTTAGACCAGCCTTTAGTTCTAAGTTGAGTATTGAATAAAAAGAAAATTCATATTTAATTTGCAGTGTACTCTTTTATAAACCAAAGCTCATCGTCTACCCTAGCATGCGCTACTTGCTAATAGTAAATTCGACTCATAAATGAAACTTACTATTTCATTTTATACTTGTGAGCAATGCTCAATGAGTAGGCGCTGACCTATGTCTTAGAGCGAGAGACACAGACAACCGCTTACAAATCATTCTACGAAAAATTCACGAAACATTCACAGATTATTAAGGATCGGTTGAGAGCTGCCACTCTCTGAAAATGGTAGGAGTGTTTAGTGAGTGAGTGTGAGTGGCAGTCACACTCAATATTTCGTGAACATTGCTGTGTGAGCGTAAGTATCATTCTAGAGAGAGTGTTTTAAAAACTGAGTCACTCACTGCAGATCTCTGTTGATATACTAGGTAGCGAAAAAATCCAAAATTACAAATCTAGTACATACATGCATATAAACATATGTATGTATGTATATACATGCATATAAATATGATTGTGTGTGTACTAATAAAAATGGGAAACTTTCCCACTTGAGAGAAAATGTAAAATTTTGTATATTTGGTCACGGTTAAATTTAATTTAAGCCAAATTCAGGTATATTATCCTATCTGCAATATTTAGGTTACATTTTAAAATACCTTAAATTTAAAAATTTAAAAAAAAATGGCAGTGAAGGACTTATGACGCTGAGAGTTATTGCCTTTTTTCATGAGTTATTCGCGTTCCCGGTAAATATTGAGAGTGAGACTGCATGATCGCTCACTGTACTTATGCACGAGTACCATTCACTGTATTCTTGATAATCTTATTTTCTCATTCAAATTATTCGTGAGTATGTTTACAATCGCGTTTTGTCCACTCACTTTAGATCTCTGATACATACATACATACATCTGCAGTGAGTTACTCAGCATTTGAATGCACTCTGTATATACGTTCACAAAAACAAAAATCAAAACAGATCCAGTCAATGACATGTTTTTGTGCAATCTGAAATTTTCTTGTTATTTGTTGGGGCACCTCTATGTCTTTGATTTTGGTAAAATTATCACTTGAACATGGACGAAATTATATTTATTCTGCGCCGCTGTTTGTTGATAGTTGTTTATTTTTAAAATGTAATTCGCCGTCAGTCTGTTTCAGTAGGTTAGGTTAGTTTGAACCGGTCAACCACGGTGGTGGTTGCACATAGACCGAAATTGGTCCTTAGTAGTGCCGGATGCTGAAGATTGTTAGGAAGCTGTAAAGTTATCTAGTAATTTAATACGCTTTGCAAATGACAATAACGCATTTGGAGTATGTTTGGCCGCTTCTTTCAGTGATGCGAGCGAATACGCGTTGAAATGTTGGAATCGTTGTTGAGCTACTGCTGGACAACTGCAAATCAGGTATTCCAAGGTTTCAGAAACTCCTGGCTCCTTAAGGGTTACATTTGCAGCAGCTTTCGTCTGTTGTTATTCCTAGTTTTTAAGCGTGAGCTGCTGCAGTGTCGTCTCGACAAGTTGAGTAGGAAGTGAGTGAGTTTTTTCTTAACGCGTTTTGCGCATCATTTTGGAGACTCTGAAGCCAGGTGTGTTATTTCACTTTCCATCAGATGCAGCCAAGACCAGATCGCTGTTCAGCGAACGTAAGGAGATTTCGTGAGATAACCCGACACCTTCTTTAGCTAAGCAGTCTGCCATTTCATTACCACCGATGCACCTGTGGCTGGGAACCCAACAGATGTGCATTATTCTAGTATTGCTTAGATCATCTACTGCCTTCCTGCTTGCCAGGACATTTTCGGAGCTAATGGTAGATGCCTGCAAAGATTTTATTGCCAATTGGCTATCCACGAAGATGTTAATCCGTTTGTCATGCAGTTTTTACGGCAGCCTGAGTTCTGGCTATGCACAGAACACTGCTGCTCCGACTCCCGAATCCATTTTTGAGCCGTCCGTGAATATGTGGACAGCCTTTTGATCTAGGCCCGAACGGTCGTCGTCCATTTCCATTAATGTTGGTGTGACTTTGAAATTGGGCAGAGGAGTCACGTAGTCTTTGCTACACTGCATCTCCCTGCCAAGCGCCATATTTCCAGTTGTACAGAAACACTGTGCAGACTTTTGTGCAAGGAGTTGTCCTTGAATGTCCAGGGGGTTGACGCACATTAATGTTTCTTGTGCCTTAGTTGGAGTGGACCTCAGCGCCCCCGTTATACAGACAAGTGCCTGCCGTTGGGTCCACTCCATCAGCTTAAGGTATGTGGATTATATTATGCGGTTAAATTATGCCTACGGGTATCTCTGATTCCGTTGTTGTCTCGGGTGTGTCTGGTTCAGTGACTTTTGTGCATACTACTGCTTTCCGTCCATCTTCCATCCTTAGTTTTCAGCTGACTTTGTATGGGTGGCTGCCTTAAAAGCAGCTTACGGAGTCTCACGGTCTCTGTGACCTTCTCTATGAGGGAGTTGAAGGTTCTCCATGAGGTTCGTTTTGCTTTCCGAACTTCTTTCTTAAATTTGCGGAGCAGTATTTTATATTCCTTCCAGACAATCTCTTCCTCCGCATGTTTGGCAAGTTTGAAAAGATTTTGTACATCCTTTCTTTGTGTTTCTTTCCTTTCTTTGTGTTTCTTGTGGTTCTCTTTTTCTTCTTAGTCGGTCTGCATGATACATGATATGAACCGGTGAGGTAGTGTACGAGTACTTCTAAGGATTGCTCTATGTCCTCCTTTGTCGAGATTATTGGCACCGTTTGTAACTTCCCCTCCATTGTCTTGCTACCCCGTTCCGACGATTAGGGGTTGCCTCCTCAGGCCTGCCTCCGTAACGAGTCGCTTAGGTTCATCGGGTGGTGCCTCCCTGTCGTGCGTCATGTAACAGGAAGCAATAAGCCAAGGCTCGTAATTTGTCCTTCTAGCGCAACGACTGTGAGATCATCTGTGCTGTAATTTGACATTAGGTAAGAATAGATGCCTTTCCTTACAAGGATGGCTCCTCTAGTTCTACTTTCTGCCGTAGTCGAGTAAAAAATGTTGTAATTGGCTGACTTTAGTCTAGACAACTAGTTACCCGCTGCCAACTAAGGTTCCTAAACTAACGCCACATCGACGGGCCCCTGCTTTTATACAAGTTTAGCTTTGGGACATTTAGCTGCATGGCTACTTCGATCCTCCAGCTGCGGTGGCTCGACTACCAAAGTCACATCACTATCCTCTTCTTACGTTTTATGGGGGCTTTGGGAATGGCTACAGGGCCCACATCCTCGACGCCTAGAGTTTGGGTTACCTCTAGCATGAACTCAAGGCCAAGGTCCTGCTCAACCTCACCAGTCTGCAGCGTGTTTCTGTTCTCGTCATCGGGGTGACTCTTCTTGAGACGCAGGTACACGCTATCCACGCCCCACGCCATCTTCCCGTATCTAGGATACAGCAGATCCTCGGCTTTCTTGCTGATCTGCAGGATCATGTGCTGTCCCTTCTTATCGGGCTTAGCGCCCCAGAGGCCCCAGTGTCGATTAATAATTTTACTCATCTTCCTGTTATTGTTCTTTCAATGTACGAGAGCAGGGAGTTATGTTTTAAAAAATTGACTTGGTTGCGGTTCCACTGTTTGGTTGCTTGTTCGCTTGTCCAAAATTTTTATAAGTGTTTGGTTGATATAGTTGAGATTGGGTATTTTGTCTGAAACGGGATGAGCTATCCACGTTGTCTTGTTAATGAGTAGAGTTAATTTCTTCTCTACTTCGTAATAGTATTGCAGTAAGGTCATATTTCCCTGGCGGAGCGTTGACATCTCTTGCTCGATGAGGTATATGGGTCGTTTGTAAACGTAAGTGAAGTCTAACCAATTTATTATGGCTTTGAGGGGCGTATCGCGAGATGAAAGAATCATGTCTGACATACTCTTAACTTTATTTCTTACTATCCCCAAGGCCTGGTAGTGTTTTAAAGTACCTTCGTATTTTTCAAAAACCTTGTAAGCGATATGCGCTGTTTTCCTCCATGACACGTATGTCTCATGTTTGCCCTTTTTATTTTATAAGCTTCAAAGATTGGAACAATGAAATGCTTTTAATTATTCTCTATAGTAAAATTTTATTCTTTGGACTTTAAATTTTAAATTGTTTACTTTAAATTCACAATTGTTGTTAATTATAATCAATAATTATTGAACGAGCACGTTTTATTGTCAAATGTAAACTAAAGATAATAATAAAGTGCACTTAGAACAAAAGCTAGCCTAGTGCCCTAAATAAGCTGAATCAGCGATCCCACGGTGTTCGTCAAAGTTCCAAGCTTCTGACGGTGCTGGCGCGTTGCACAAGCTGTGGGCGCTGACCGATCCGGTCATGTTATTATGTAATCTTAGTCAACTGTTTGACAACTCGTGTTAACTTATATACATATGAGTTAACGCACCAATCACTTGCGACTTTTACAAAACAAAAATGACATTGTAATCTGACTGCATGCAAAACATTACGCATTATTCTAAGATTATATAAGCAGCTCCCTTTTTTAATAAGGGTTTTTCACTTCAAACCTTTACCTGATAAAAGTGGGAAACTTTCCCACTTGAGATAAAATTCGAAATTTTTTTATAATAGGTCACGGTTCAATTTAGTTAAAGCCATATTCATGTACATTGTCCTACCGGCAATATTTAGGTTTTGCTCGAAAAACAGTTGAAAATATTATATTTCTAAATTCCACATTAAAAATAAACTAAGTAAAAAAAATTCCCAAATCACTAACCGACTCAATTCGTTCAAGTGACTGCATATTGAGAGCATAACAATTTACAAATGGCATACGCCTACTAAAAGACATTACGTTACATTTACTACAATGAAGGTTCAATTTATTTATCATTTCTAAAACTCGTAAATAACAAGGGGCCAAGATAGCTTCTTTGCGGTACTCCGGATATAACTTGAGCAGATTTGGATGGTAAGCCTTTATAAAAAACTTTTTGGGTTCTAAAAGTAAGATAATTTGAAATCAAAAAATTAAGTTATTTGGAAATCTCAGCAGATGAAGTTTGCGCAACAAAAGAATAACATATTTTTGACCCAATTGTTCCTATGGTAGCTATATGTCATAGTGATCCGGTTTTATTCAAAGATAGTTAGTTTGTTCAGTTCAGTTTATAGATGCCATAGGAACATTCGGAGACACTTTATTTTCATGAAAAGTGCTTGTACAATAATAACAAGATATTAAAACCAAACTTGATATATTTACGATTTGTACAATCTAACCAAGTTTGAACAAAATCGAGCCACTATATCTTATAGCTTCCATATTAGCAATCGGTCGAAAAAGGCTCGTATGAACAACATATTTCTTTTTTAAGATATCAAAACCAAACGTTGCATAACAATGTATATTTATGATTTGTACATTCTGACCAAGTTTAAACAAACTCTAATGTATATTTATGATTTGTACATTCTGACCAAGTTTAAACAAACTCGAACCACTGTATCATATATCTGCCATAGGAAGAATTGTGTCAAAAATTAGTTATTCTATGCAAAAGTAAACAAAATTTTCTTAGAAGACCATTGTAAGGGTATATAGTTTCGGCGTGCCGAAGATATCCGTTTATTTTTTGTTATATATCTATATAGATAAAGTCGGTTTCATAAATTTCTACAGTTTTTACACATTGTTTATAGGGTGAAAAAGCACAAGTCAGCTTATATTATATACATACATTCGTATTTAGTGTGGTCTTATCACACGATATCTTAAAAGTAAAGCAATTACTAGAACCATTAAAAGCAATTCTTAATTGATAAGAGAGCACACTTGTATACGAGTATAATTACTTTAAAATATTAGTTGGTTACATTTAACAGCGGCGATACGTAGAAAATACTTTCAGGCTTCTGTACCTATAATCGTCATTCCACAATGAGTGATTCTAATTTATACAGTTTAAAACTTACATATTTTTTACTGTGTTTGTTGCTTTGCGGAATTGGACTTTCGAAGGAGTCAGAAAATAAAATTCTTTTGGACTTAAGTTATAAAACATTATGGGAGCGGTTAAAGGCTAGATCGATTAACTTTCAGTGGCAAAAAATTAAACCAGATCAGGAGAGTTTAGCGAATATTCAAAGGCGACGTCAAATGTGGCAGCGACTTACAATGGCTGTAGTTTTGTAGAGAATATACCTTATGTTTATAAGTCTTTGAATATGTAAATAATATATATATCAATTAAACACTATTCAAGTCAATGCCATAATTTATTTACTTATTTTGAAAACACTTGACATTTTTGGCCTGGTCACAATAACCCACGTTCTGGTCCCAATAAAGACCCTTAGGACAGGAAGTCAGTACTGGCATGCCAACAATGCAAATGTAATACTGACTACAGTTTTCGGGATGCGGTAGATAGCTTTGACGCTTGGATGGACAAGTTAAAGCATTCTGTGATGCGCTTGTTGTCGGAGTGAAGCTTGTTGTCGGTTCTCGCTCACTGGGTATAGTATTGCTAGTGTTCATAATATAACACACGGTAACTTGCGTACCTGGTGTAGTACTTGGCGTTTTATCCAGATGCAAGAGTGGGTCTTGTCCCATCTCTGTATTGTCCTTGTGGTAGCACTCTGCATTTGTAATTAATTGACACTCGTAGCTCTTATAGTTCCAAAGAGTACCGGTACCGCACTGATGACGATGCAAATGGCCGTAAGCACAGAAGAAGTACAACTGGCAACTTTTGGGATGCGGCAGAAAGTAAGCACCAAAGTGACGGCATTCAACATGCAGCGGATCATACTTTTCCATTGGATTCACAGGTTGACCAGTGACTACATCAACGGCAACAAAGAAAGGCTGCGGCTTGTGCGCCCACAAATCGAAATCAGAATTAAAATTATTCTCAATGGCAGTATCTATGAGCCCATTAGGCATACTTGTTATTGTGGGAGTTATGGTGGATATACTTTCCATCGAACTGCACTGCACTTTTTGGGGAACGTCACACACCAAATGAATTACATCGAATTTAAGGCCCTGATCGCAGTAGAACAGCATCGGAACCGATGCGCAAGTAAAGTAAGCATTGCAATCCAAAGGATGGGCGACCAGTTGGTCATCCTCACGACCATTGCAAATCTAGAATTAACTCTTTGAGTCGCACCTTCTTTGGAGATAAATGTCTACTCACGTGGCTCAAGTCAAGTATATCTTTATGAATCCCTTTCTCCGCTGCTTGGGCTATGCTGAGACAAATGCCCACAAAAAATGCGAAATGAATTTGAAATTCCATGCGTTCACCACCGTAATTAATTTTAAACAATACACGAAATACACATTTTTCATCATCTTACACAACGTTTATATAAGAAAGAATTCACACACCCAGCATCGTTGGGTGTAGCCATTTCAACAAATTATGCGTACACTAATTGGAACATGAAAACAAATTTTTTTAGATTTTTTATCTGATAAGATATCAGCAGATAGTAGAAAATTCAAATTAAAGTTTAGGTCCACGAATATATATATTTTTAAATTGGCAAAATGAAACAGATATTTAGAAACAGACTTACAAAGCATCTTCCTATCTTACATATTTATATGTTCTTCACTTACTTTGTTTCTTATGTATGTAGATACACTTTGCATATTTAAATTTCTATCAGATAATAAAAAACAAGAAAGAAACAGCTATTTTCGGCATGCCGAAGTAACATACTCTTGCAATGGTTTTCTAAAACAATTTTAATACTCGACCGATTGTTCCTATGGCAGCCATATGATATAGTGCTCTGTTTATGATCAAACTTGATCAGATTGTTTAAATCATAATTTCACATCGCACTGTTCAGTTTGGTTTTGATATCTTGAAAATCAATAAAGTTTCGAATAGAAAAATTAATTTTCACCCAATCGTGCCAATGACAGTAATAAGATATAGTATCTAAATATAGATAAAATTGGTCAGATTGTGCGATCATAATTCTACATTGAACTGTTAAGTTTGATTTTGATATTTTGGAAAACAAAAATGTTTTTTATACGATCACGTTTTGACGGATTCTTCCTATATTATATACTGATCAGATCTGGCTGTTTCTGACATATGTACCTCCTGCAGCAGAAAGAAGCATCTGTGCCAATTTTCATCATACAAAGTATACAAAGTCATCAATTGAAAAATTTTATATAAGAACTAATTTTCGAACGATTGCTTCTATGACAGCTATAAGATATAGTGGTCCGTTTTAAAAAATCGTTGCTCAGATTGCATAAATCATAAAAAAACTGTTACTTGCAAAGTTTGACTAAGTTTAGTAACTTTAAAAACAAATAAGTTTTTTATAGAACAACTTATTTTTCCACCTAGAGCCTATGGAAATGGCAGTCAGATTACGATTTTTCTATTATTTTAGCCCAAAACTCCTACAGGACCTCAACTTGAAAGTTTGGTGTGTTCATAAGAGCTGAACTTTGGAGTAATTAGAACAACTTTGACACACCAGGCTTTTCGAAAGAACTAACACCAACAGATTTATAGATCAACGAAAAATGTGGTACCTGAAAAAAAATGCCCATATAACCGAAAACTTAAAAAAAAAAATGTTGTATGAAACCACCGTGATATCGCGAAAAAACTAATGATGCAATTCGATTTAGAAGGCCCCAAATAGGGTAAAACGGTTGATTTGTGCTTTCTTTTTTTTTTTGAAAAAAACTTGCCTAGTGTTATTTTTTAGATGTGCAGCACTGTTAACGTATACAGCACTATTCAACAATTACAGTAGGCATTATTTTTGTCACATTATATAATATTAAGGTTTGTTATTGAAACGTAGATATTAAAAAAAGTGAGTTTTTCCAATTGCTTAACTAGTTGTCATGTGAAAATCAAGCGCCAGAAGTACGTTCAGAACAGAATGAAAGAAAACATACCTATATAGCAGAGAATTGCCCTACACAAAGAAGCCCAGTCGTTAGTTAATGTATACTTAAATTGCACTGCATTCGAATACGATTCCGCAATCGCCAACTTTGTTATCGGCTTATCGTCATATTTATGCCAGGATTGCATGCACTGAAGTTTCAATTTAAATCTCAGAGCTTATGCTGCGCTGGTGGTAGCCATCGTATTCGTTTCTCTATGAAAATACCATCCGATCGAAACATTCCCTGGCGAATACTCAAAAATATAAGAAATGCTTTTAAATTACGTCATTTAGAACCGCAGTTTTTAATCAACCTGGCGTCCAATTGTTATCAAAAATAACAATTTTTCTAATTATTTTCGAAATTGATTTGAAACTTTCAGATTCAAGAAAAAATTCACCATCAAGAGGGCGCTTTGTTATCACTACCAAACAAAACAAACAGCGTTGTGAATTTATCGAACATTTGCAAAATCTCCTACAAGAGTATTATAAATTGGTCGGATTGTTCAATTCCACATTGAAAACAATTTGGGTATTCACGTGGCCTAGCAACGTTGTAACTTTGCAAGCTGTCACAACAACAACTTGCACTGAAAAATTTTGTGCAACTGTGCTAACCCCAGACCCAGAGAATCTGTTGCAAAATTGCAAAATAGTGTTTTGAAAAGATACAAATAAATAACGATTATTTCAATCGATATTTTAGTATATTTTAGTGCTAAAGTTGTGAATACAGCTGTTTTAAGTTGTTGAGCATCAAATGTAAGACAAGGAGGCTTTGCTTGATAAGGCAACACGAGCAAATTAAAATTGGAGGGACAGCGAATGAAAAATGATTTTAAAGTTAAACGACAGGAGCTGGAACAGAAAACGGGAAATTTGTAATCTTAAGATATAAAACACAAAAGTTGAAATACATATGATATTGCCTTTATTAAATTGCGGTCACAAATAACTTGCAGCTTAGCTGAGCAGATACGCAAGTAAATTACATGAACGGTTTAACCAACCACAAACGGTTTAACCAACCACGACATAATAAATATGGTTTAAAAAAATTAACTTTAAAAAAATGATAATGCAGGCTTTCAGATTAAGTAACCTAATAAAGCATAATTTTATTTAAATGAGAAAATTGATGATTAAGCTTCATATTAAAGGTACAAAATATTATAATCGTTTTCATATTTAGCACATAATATTACTGAATGTTAATTAGGGTATTTAAGTGCTCTGTGGGCTAAAAAGTAGTCTACAAAATAGCAACGGCTATCTTCGACACTATAAATTCGCCACTGAAATTTCGAAATATGAAATCTTTTAACTTTTTCAGAGATCGCATCACCAAAAGGACGTCCTTATTTTTTGCGCATCAATTTTTGTTTGTTTTTCCCCTTTTTAATTGCTTATTTCGCGCCTATTAAATATAATTTAATATCAGTAACTTGTGTTGAACATCGGTTGTGTGAAACACAAAGTTTAATTAAAACTTCATAAAATAAGTAAATTGTGTATAAATACAACAACAAACAGCAGCGCAAGCATTCTGTTTGTTTTGTGCAGTTGCATTGGTTTTTTTTTCTTATTTTTTCTGTTCTACCGTTACATTTTTTCTTTCTCGCGCCCTGAACGCGCTCTCTATCGTTCTATCGTTGCCCGCACAGTTGCGACCCAACGAAAAATGTGCTGGTCTCAATGGCCGAATTATTGAGCTGATTGAGACCAAAAAGTTAGGCTTAAAGTGGACTTGTGAATCCTGTAGGGATGTGGAAAAGGACGTGATGGGTTTCATTAGGCAGACTAATAGGTGCTTTGTGGATCAATCTGGTAGGTTTAAAAATCTAGTAAATGTATCCTCGGCTTTGGAGACTGTTTTCAAGGGTATAAAGATTTGAAAGAGTCTACTAAACGCAAAATGACCAATTTTAGACTGTGCATTGGTCCTAACGAGCTTTTGGTACCTACAGACATATCCAAATCTTCCGCTTCTGATCATATACATTTTTCATCCACATCGCACCATATCACTGTCACTAGGAACGATATCATTGCCAATTGTTGTTCACCATAACACCGAATAAATTTTTGATTTATTTATTAGTACAGTTGTTGCAGACTGTACCGGCTGATTCAATTGGTCAATCAATCAAAGCAGTAGCTCCTGTTTAAGTTATTACCGCGATTGATAAAAATTCTCTTGTAGGTGTTTCACCAAAAAAACAAAATTTGTTTCCAGGCTTGCCCCAGATACTACATCAGATGATCTTAAGGCCTTTATTCCGGCCAGATCTGAAGCCAATATTTCAGTGGAAAAATTCAATTTTACGTATCTTCGGGAAATTTCATCATTTAAAATAAGTGTTCATGCCTATCATTTCAGCAAAATTTGTTGTTAGGATTTTGTCCGAAGCACCTAATTGTTATAGAATATACTGTGAAAAATCGTAATCGGATTCCGGTTGCACCGTCCTTTACAGTTCCTATTTCTCTTCAACCTTCTGCACTGATAACACAAAAAACCAACATCTTCCCTTTCTATTGGTTATCAGAATGTCTTTGTAAACTTACTAGTAATCTCTACCTAAATAGTCTATCCTTGTATTTTAATGTCGTTGCCTTTTTTGAAACATGGTTAAAGCCCTTGATATTACTGCGTAAAGTTTTATCAGTTATACATTCTGTGGCTTAATATTTGCAAACTTAATTTTCTGGCGTCTGTGCTGTGATTTTGCGCCTTTTTGGCGCTTGTCCTCAAACGCGTGTGTGTGTGTTTGTATTTCTCGCTTTGCTTTGCACCTCGCTCCCACAGGTTGTTGTTGTTGCATCTTGCTCTCGCGACTAATTGAGTGCGATCTATTTTTAGCAATCTGTCTCTTAAGTTACAAGAGCGTATTTTGATTTTTGTGCATTTGCTTAAGTGAGAAGTGAGTGAAGTTTCTTTTCTCCCTCGCTCACAACTTATTGTTGTGTCTCTGTTCATTTAACGATTAAGACGGCCTTTTTTGTTTTGTTTTGTTGTTTACTTTTTATTTTTGAATACCCAGTAGGAAAAATGTCGTGCTGCAAGGTGTGCACTTCCATGCGTGCTGGAAGTGTATTGTTGGTTGTGTGAAAATCTCATGCTCACTAAGTGTGCAGGTCTTAATGGTCGGGACGTAGATAAGCTTGCCGCCATTATAAAAATAATTGTGGCGGTATGAAATGGTCTTGTCCTGTATGCATCGACATGCAAATTGATTTCTTACGGATGAACAATTCTGTGAGAAATTAATTTTTTAAAATTAAAAATGTGGATCAACTTCTCTCGAGCGATTTTGACTCTAGTATTGAGTTGCTTAGTCAATTTAAGTTTGAGTCATCATCTAATTCTCGCCCCGACTCGCAATTATTAAGTGTCACCCATACACTACCTTTGACTCCATTGGCAACTCCACAGTACCTAGATGTTTCGCCATTTTTGTCATTATCCCCCTCTCCAGGCAACCTCAACCTAGATAGTATATCCCCTGCCCCATCTCCAGCGGCGACCAATCCAACTATAGTTACTGGCCCCTTTTGTGCGGGTGCGGGAGGTACCAAGCCGGAAAAGTCTTCCCTCGCTCATATTGAAAGTAGTTGCACTTTCAACTATTGATATCCCTACTCTTACTGTATTTGCCCCGCGAAAGCAAGTATTTGTGTCTAGATTATCCTCGGACACTACTTGCATGTCAGTAGCAACCTACATTTCTGGTAAATGTTCCGCTAAGGTGACCATTTCTAAATTCAATTTTTCTACGACTCGCGAAATAGCATGGTTTAATATAGATGTCCCTTATGACTCTATTGCAATCATTTGTGATCTAAGATTTTGACCACCTCACATGATTGTCCACGGGATTAAGCAGAAAAGGCGAATTGAGCCCGTGCCCGTAACCCTTCCTGCTAGTAGCTGTGCCATCCAGCAATATTGCAAAAAACTAGGTTTGCGGCCAGACTCTGCATGCATTCAATATCAGAATGTTAGTGGACTTTTAACTAAACTCAAAAATCTATTTTTGAGTAGTCTTTCATTTGAATCCCACATTATTGCATTATCAGTAGACATCGGATTTTGCATATTTGTTTGATTTTGTTTGTTTTGTTTTTCATCAGATTGATAACAAAATTTTGTATTTAGACGTTTATCGTTCAAATATAACAAATTTTAGTGGAAAATATTAAAAATTTACAAAATATATGCCAAAAATATGAAAAAAAATATGCCAATAATATGTAAAATATATGCAAAATCCGAGGTCTAATTACACTAGATTACAGCCAAAAAGGAGCTGGGCTCTCATATACTTTTTTTGATGTATTTTTGGGCGCTGATTTCAAAAATGCAAACCATTTATTTTTTCAAAGAATGGTTTTCGAGAAAACCGCGAATAGCTAGTTTTTTGGCAGTCTTTCGGCTTATTTGTTCATATCTACATCACATCTTATTTGATCTTAAATAATGTTACATAAATCAACAGATAATTGTATATTCTTTCTAACGGTATGCCATTTATACGAATCAAGTAAGAATTAAGAACATTACAAGCCCTCAAAGTTGAAAAATGTGAACTTTTTTTGCATTTTTGAAAAATTGCTGAATTTCAATCGGTCTTTTATAAATTTTAAAAATTCGTTTAAATAATTTTTAAGATTAATTATGTTAGATAATTCTTTTGCGAATATTTTAAGTATACTTTTGTCAAAATCGGTCGGTAAATGTGGTAGTTATTCAGCAATTAGTAAAAATACCCAAGAAAAAACTCACCTTGTTCATCACTATTCCAGCCGTATTTGAAGATGAGAAGTTTCAACTGACTAGAAATTTTAGCTATTGCAGCGATTTGAATGGATTGTTTGCTTTATTCAGAGAGAATAATGATCCTGAAGATTGGTGTATCTTTATCGAATATTTTCTCTTCAATTTTTTCGAAGACAATATGCAAAATTTTTTCTTTTAATATACCAACGCATCACTGTTTTCTCTTTTAAAATGTAAAATTTCGTCAAATATGACTGGAAAAGTGATGAACAAGGTTAGAAAGGAGATACAATTATCTGTTGATTTATGTAACATTATTTAAGATCAAATAAGATGTGATGTAGATATGAACAAATAAGTCGAAAGACTGCCAAAAAACTAGCTATTCGCGGTTTTCTCGAAAACCATTCTTTGAAAAAATAAATGGTTTGCATTTTTGAAATCAGCGCCTAAAAATACATCAGAAAAAGTATGTGAGAGCCCAGCTCCCTCGATCAAAAAAAAATTTGTAAGCTAGTGTTATCAGAGACTTGACTAACTTCAACCATATCTGACTGTGAAATTCTGTCAGATGGTTACTTTATTTATATATAGATTTGACCGACTGACTTGTCGAGGTGGTGGTGTACTAGGGTCCATTAAATCGACACTTCAATCGGAACGTATCTCCCTTAAAGTGCCTACTGATGTTGAAATTGTTGCTGTTAAGGGAACTTTTTCAACGCGTGTAATTTTTATCACTTGTTCTTACATCCCTCCATCTTCTGATATACAACTTTATATGCATAATATTGTTTGTATAAAAGAAGTGTCTCCTCAAGTGAAGGATAATGACCTTTTTGTTGTATTAGGTTACTTCAATTTAACTTATGGTCATTTTTCAGTAACGCAAATTACTTCAATCCTTCAAATCAGCATGACTTTTTAGATTATTATAGATGCTAGATTATTTACTATTTCAAATGAATTTAATTAAAAACATTTCAACGAAATTCTTGATCTGGTCTTTGTCAATGATTTCGCCGTCTCTAGGTCACTTCCTCTATCTGCCCCTAAAGATTTACATCATCCTGCCATAGAAATATCTATATCAATTTCTAAGCCTTGTAGTCCGCAATTATTAAGTCGACAATTGCCACGTCGTTGCTTTCGTAAGGGAAACTATCCCTTGCTTAATGAACTTATTAATGCAACAGACTGGTCCTTTTTAGATAATGGGTCTGAAATTAATATTGCCCTTAGTACCTTTTATGAGACCTTAAACACAATTTTAGATCTGTGTATCCCTAATTCAACCCCGTTGTCTCGTTCAACAAAGCCTGCTTGGCTTACGCCTCGACCCTCTTACTTAAAAAAAATGAAGTCAAATTATTTTAAAAAATTTAAGATGTCAGGTTCAAGTATTGGCTGGGCTAAATACTGTTCAGCCAAGTCAAACTTCGCCCTTCTAAACTGTCTTTGCTACGAGAACTAACTAGATCGTTGCAAGACTGTTTTTCTAAGAGCCTAAACGATTTTTTAATTTTGGTAATTCAAAGCGTAGATCTTCAAATATACCTTCCTCTTTTTTTCTTGTGATGGATAAATCCAGCAACGATTGTGCTTCTGCTGATCTATTTGCCAACCTTTCCAATCAACCTACTCTTTTGTCTCGCCTTTTAATTCAGCTAATCCTTATAGTATTTTACCTTTTAATTCTATCTTTACTCCAAATATTTCATAAAGCTCCCTAACCTCCGTTATTAATTCCTAAAAAATCTTCTATCTCTCCTGGGCCTGACAATATTCCAAGCTGTGTCCTAAAGGAGTGTTGTACTTCTTTAGCTGAACCGTTGCTAAAACTTTTTAATTCATCCCTTGAATCCGCAATCTTTCCAGATCTTTGGAAAGATTCCTATATCATTCCTTTTCATAAAAAAGGTGGGAAATCTAGTATATCGAATTACAGTGGTATTGCAAAGTTATCTTCTATTCCAAAGTTATTTGAAAAAATACTTGCTTCTTCTTTGCAGGATTTTTGTAAATCTATTATATTCCCTGCCCAGCACGGCTTTGTAAAGGGTCGGTTCACTACGACCAACTTGCTTGAATTTTTAAGGAAAAGTCAAACCGATGTCATATATACTGACTTCAGTAAAGCCTTTGACTCTGTGAGCCACGACCTCTCACTTTATAAACTTAGCTGCATAGGTTTCCATTCTCTCTTCTTTAGTTGGATTTCAACCTACTTCAAAGGCAGAACCCGAAGTACCTCAAGTTAGTCATTTGGGACCCCTATTTTTTTCACTATTTATTAATGACTTACCTACCATTCTGTCCCAGTCTCACATACTTATGTGAGATGATGTAAGACTTTTATTTTCATACACAGATTCCCTTCGTCATATTCGTCTGCAAGACGATTTGAACCCTATGCAACTTTGGTGCTTGACCAATCAGTTGCAGCTCAACTGCTCTAAGTGAATGTTTATGACATTCTATCGCACTAGGCCCTATTTAGGCTCTTGAACGATTGCCAATTCTCCATTGCAACGTATAACTACCGTAAAAGACCTTGAAGTTTTATTTTATTGCAAATTGAACATTTCGACCATTATTAATGAAGCCAAGGGAGTACTTAGATTTATTAAACGATGGTTAAAATAATTTAATGATATTTTTACCATTAAGCTACTTTATGTCTCCCTTGTTCGTCCGATTTTGAAATATTGCTTTTGCCTTACTAGGCTTAAACTGGAATCCAAACATTCGTTTACCATCGTACTCCAGTGGGCTTCTCCTTTTCAATCTTCCGTCTATAATAAGATAACTGCATATGCTGATGACATAAGCATAATTATCACAGGCAAATGTCCATCGACTCTCAGCTCTATCATGGACTACACATTAAAAATGATACTAGGATGGGACACAGAAGCCGGACTTAGTATCAACGCGGACAAGACGGACCTCATTCTCTTCACCAAGAGATACAAGGTACCGCTGTGGAACCCGCCAAAGGTAAATGGTATTCCGCTCACACCAAAGAAACATGTCAAATATCTAGGAGTGGTTCTGGATAGCAAACTGACTTGGAGACCCAATGTGGAAGAAAGGGTGAAAAAAGCAACAGTCGCGCTCTATGCATCACAAAAAATGCTGAGCAGTACTTGGGGCCTTTCACCACGACTGATGCATTGGATCTATATTTCAGTGGTGCGACCGATCCTTCTCTACGGCGTTCTGGTATGGTGGCAAGCCACTGAGAAATCCACATACCTTAAGCTGATGGAGAGGACCCAACGGCAGGCACTAGTCTGCATCACGGGGGC
Source organism: Hirtodrosophila alboralis (assembly GCA_035043045.1). Classification (NCBI taxonomy): domain Eukaryota; kingdom Metazoa; phylum Arthropoda; class Insecta; order Diptera; family Drosophilidae; genus Hirtodrosophila; species Hirtodrosophila alboralis. The sequence goes on along the minus strand of JAWNNH010000855.1, from coordinate 217,020 downwards.
GTTGAGGTCCACTCCAACTAAAGCACTAGAAACAATAATGTGCGTCAACCCCCTGGACATTCAAGCACAACTCATTGCACAGAAGACAGCACAACGACTCTGTGCAACTGGAAAAATGACACTCCAAGGCTTTGGACACTGCTCGATTGGCAGGGAGATGCAAAGTAGCACAGACTACGTAACTCCTTTGACCAATTTCAAAAGTACAACAACGCTAATGGGACCGGACGACTGGCGCTCGGGACTAGATGAACAGGCTGTCCACATATTCACGGACGGCTCAAAAATGGATTCGGGAGTCGGAGCAGCAGTGTACTGTGCAGAGCCGGAACTCAGGCTGCCGTACAAGCTGCCTGATTACTGCAGCATATTCCAGGCAGAGGTTTTTGCAATACGGAAAGCTGCAGAGGTAGCCCAAGAGCTCCACCGAACACACAAACACATTAATATTTTTGTGGATAGCCAAGCGGCAATAAAATCTTTGCAGGCATCTGCCATTAGTTCCAAAAATGTTCTGGCAAGCAGGGAAGCATTAGATGACCTAAGCACTGCTAGAACAGTGCACATCTATTGGGTTCCCAGCCACCGGGGTGTCGACGGAAACGAAATGGCAGACCGCCTGGCTAAAGAAGGTGTCGGGCTATCTCATGAAAATACGGAGATTATAGATATCTCCTTACAGTCGCTATATAGCGACCTAGAGAAAGTCGCATAGCTGGTCATTGCCTGGCAGCAGCACATGCTAAAAAACTAGGAATAACAACAGATGAAGGCTGCCGCAAATGTAAGGTGCCAGAAGTTTCTGAAACATTGGAACACCTGATTTGCAACTGTCCAGCACTCGCTCAACACAGGCTCAAATACTTCAATGCGTATTGGCTCGCATCATTGGAAGAAGCGGCCGAACATTCTCCAAATGCGCTATTGTCTTTTGCAAAGCGCATACAAATACTAGAGGACTACAAAGCTTCCTAAGATCTTCAGTATCCGGCATCACTAAGGACCAGCTTCGGTCTATGTGTAACCACCACGATGGTTTACCGGCTCAACCTAACCTAACCTATATAATATAATTATAATTAATCGTAGGAAAACTCTTGGTGTTGTTTTTCTCTATAAATTGATTGGCAAAATCGACTCTATGTTTTTTTAGGTCGTATTATTTTTTCTGTTATTCGTCGTACAACGAGAAATTACTTTCCTCCCACTCTCCTAGTATGTACAATTGATTATGCACAGTTCTTTTAACGCTTTATATGTTAACTATAATTCATTATATCACGTGCTCACATCTGAACTCTCTTTCTTACCGCTTTAAAATCCTATCTTTCCCTATAAATTACAAGAAATCCCTGAACATAATAGATGTGAGTATAGGATTAGTTGGCCAGCCCGGCTAATACATCTCCTCTATTGGGTCAGAGATTTCTCTCTAACTTTCTTTAAAATTTCCTTATTTTTCTCTTACTTCTTTTCTTTGTCTCTCTATAGCTATCTTTAAACTAATATTATTTTCCTTTTACTTATTTTCTTATTTATTTACTAACTTAAATGTTATTTTATTTTATTTAAAATTTTTTTTTTTTAATTTAAGTTTTAATTATATATATATATTCTTTTTTTATATTAAACATTAGATTTATATTTCTTTATTATTTATTTTATTTTATTTTTTTTTTGTATAATGTAACTTTTAATTATAAACACTTTTTCAACTTTTATTACTAACACTCTTGTGTTTAGCTTCAAGCTCAAATAATGACACTGACTAACCTGGCTGTGAGTAGGGGCATAGCTGGCCGGACTGGCAAATAAATATCCCCTGTGTCAGTGTCATTAATATTTAAAACTTATGTAATTTCATTAGACTTTTTCTATTCTTTTATTACATTTAAAAAATATAATAACCTTTGCTTATCTAGAACAGCACTGATTGTCTGCCAGAATAAATAAATGAATAAATAATAAATAAATAATATTAAATTTATTTAAATTTTTTTTTTAATTTATGTTAATTTTATTGACGCTTCTTAATATCATATTTGTAAAAATGTGTATTACTTGATGGACAGAGATATATGTATATTAAACGTTTGAACGGATGTAGTGATGTTACAATTGTTAATTTTTGGCTATCCATCATATTCCTTAAAGATGAAAAGCTTATTCTACAGTAGAATCTTCTCTATTTTCTTTCTTTAAGTTATGTACATCTTTCATTCATTCAAATGTTAAAATATGAGGAAAATAGTATGCAATAGCGTTAAAAAATAAATAAATAAATATTCAATTTAAGAAGTATTATTAATCTAATAAAATATAAAACCATATATAATAGTTCACTTGTTATATAAACTAATCAAACTTGGTAAAAATATAATTTATTAATTCAAAAATTTTGAATTTATAAATTCCTTTCATATATAGTAGTATATAAGTCCTTATACTATTATGTTATGTATGTTAACTGGTGTAAAGAAAGCAGCTATCTTTTGTTTCGTTCTCTGTTATCTAGTTATTGTTCTTAAATAATTTTTTAGCTGAATCGCTCGACTGAGTTATATTTTTCGCTTAAGCGTCCAACATGGTTGCCGTTAAGAAACAGATAAAGGCTTTGGAGAGCACCAATACGCGTTTGGCGCTGGTATTGAAATCTGGCAATTACTGCCTGGGTTACAAGCAGACTCTGAAGACCCTGTGTCAAGGCAAGGCCAAATAGGTGCCCATCGCCAGCAACACGCCTGCTTTGAGAGAGTCGGAGATTGAATACTACGCCATGTTGGCCATAACTGAAGTTCAACTACAATGGCACCAACATTGAATTGGGCACCGCTTGCGGCAAATACTTCCGCGTGTGCACGATGTCTATTACCGATCCTGGAGATTCGGACATCATTCGTTCATTGCCAGACAAATAAATGAATGAAAGAACTTTACATAAAATAAAATTCACGTGTGTGTGGCCTATGAATGTGAACATTTAAGCAGTTTCACTCACAATATATACCGTGAACGTGAAATAACTCATAAAAAAAAAAACAATCACTCACAATGTGGTGAAATACTTCACTGCACTTCACATCGTACATAGAATATTAAAACAAAATATAAATCAACATAAATTAAGGCAAAATTACATTTATTTTTACTTAGTTTAGTTTATTTTTAATATGGAATTTAGAAATATAATATTTTCAACTGTTTTAGGGGCAAAACAATATACAAATTAAATTAAATTTAACCTTGACCAAATATAAAAAATTTCGTAGTTGCTCTTTAGTTAGTACACAATGTAATTTTTGCATTGTAAAATTCGGAAGTATTTGGCGCGTCAATGCATAATGTGCGTCGCATATGCACACATATTCAATATATATATATATATAATTAAATATCAAGTTCGTTAATTTTATAAAAAAAAAAATAATTTCTTTATTATCTTGACATCTGTATATGAGCTTATAAGAATTAAGACTTAACTACGGCTCCGATGCATTTTACGCTGCATTTTAGTTGGGGCGTTAAATGCCCTCTTTTGCAAAAATGCTTATGTTGCATTTTGGTTGGGGTAACCGAATTATTATTTCAGTCGGATTTTAGCTGAGACAGTTTCTCAACGGATGTTTACATTATTATGCTTTTGCCTGCTTATATTAGTGGGCTTATGTCTATGGATTATAAGCCATGATATTCCTATGACTTTTGTGATGATTAATATGAGAATCTTATATGTTCAAGAGTTCTGTTTTACGTTACTTGTATGTGCATGTGAGTTTTATGTTACTTTTTTGTATAGGCGTGTGGGTTATGGATATGTTACATCCCCATCGTTTAGAAAGTGTACAAAATCGGGTTATTCTCGTTTTGAGGATTTACAATTATTTAATTTTCTATGTTTTCAATTTGATTTGCATTTACAACATTTTTATTTTCAAGTTGATTCTCTTGTTTTTTATACTTTATGACAATTATTTTTGGAATGCCTTTATATTTATAAATAACTACAATAAGTGTTGTTAATACTTATTTTCATTAATTAGGCATCGTTTAAGATATTAATCATTAAAATCGACAAAGAGATGGCGGAGATTTAAACATTTTAGCAAACCCGCCTAATGTCGCATTTTTAAATTAACTCATGAGAGAGATGGGTTAAATAGGTTAAATAAATTTTGTGTTTTGTCAAAGCTGCAACGTTTTATCCTAATTATACAGTGTTTATTTAAATGTTCAAATTAAGAAAAAATTTAAAATTGTGTGTTTCATTTTTTTGATTTGATAAAAATATATTTAAATTTAATATTAAAAATATTTTTTTCATTATTTTTTTTTTATTTATATATATTTTTTTTGTTTAGAAGCTATGTGTTTTTTATCCTTTTCAGTCCTTACTTATTTCAAGACTTAATTTATTCCAATCATAAAAAAAATAATTTGAATTTAGTTTTAAATCACAAACTTTTTTTTATTTTTTTAATTTTGTTGTTCATATAAAATGCATATTTTCTGCAGGAAGGAAATTATTCTGATTTTTCATTTCATCATTTTCGCTGCGCCATACTAAATAAAGAATACGCTACAGACTGACATGGTGCCTAAAAAATTCAATATTGTGAGCAGATGCACCTCTCTGCAGCAGATCTCGGACATTTCAAAGGAAGAATCTTTTCAGTTCCACCTGACTGATTGGCGACTCACACCCAGGCCAAACGGTAGAAGCTAGAAACGTGAAATTTGTGGCAATAGCTCTGTATAAGGCGTAGGTGCGTACTCTAAAAAAAATTTGATTAAAAATATATTCGGAAAATTGCATTTGAAAATGCCAATTTTCCATGTGGTTGAGATGCCCCACGAAATTCTGTAGGATCGAGTTCAAGTCACAGTTTCTGAACATGTTGTTTTTTTTTTAATTATTTTTTTTTTTTATTTTTTAAGTCAAGTAAAAATAGTCTAAAAGTATTAATTTTATTATTTGGAAGTTAGTGAAAATTTCATTTTAAACTTGGCATTTTCATATTTATGTGTTTGTGTTTGCATTTATTTGCTGCCATAATCGATCATAAGCCTCTATATTTTTCTCTGCGTGTGACAGAAAAGTGATTTTGTTTTTGTATTCGCACCTCTGCGTTCTGTTTACAGATTACGTTCAAACATTTGGGTACCTCTGTGCGCTTCTTCTTGTGGCAGCTGGGCTAACAAAATAATTATATCGATATGGATATGTTATTTAACATATTTGCTTGCATCACACTGTTAACGTTGGAGTGCTTATTTTGTTGCGAAAATTATATATAAATGTTAAATAGCAGTGTGCATACGTAGTGACGATTTACTACATAATAACAGGAACAAAAGAGTAGTAAATAAATGCTAGTTACTAAGTTCGCGTTTCAGTAATTTGGGTGGCTTATATTGTGTCTTGGCGCATCAACGCTTATTGTGTCGATTGAAAATGAGTGCCCCCGTCTGTCCACAAGCTGCTTTCTTACTCTCTCTCTCTCCACCACCAAAGGTCCGCTATCGAATTTTGAGTTTTCTCATGTGACAAGAGCGTAAGAAACATCCGACGAAACCCGAAGTGCAAAATGGACCTATTATGAAATTTTGGGGGTGCCATTTTCCTTCTATGGGGCGACGGGTCTATATACTTTTTGTTCTGATAGTAATAATGATCAATATTCTATTAACATCATGTGGCTGGCTGTACGGGATTGGTTATTTTAAAAATTAGTATTTATGGTAATATCTCAATGAAAGTGAGAAAATATGCTTTTATGTTCACGAGAAAATTGTTTGTGTATGGATTAAACCGAGTGGGCCTGATTTGTGTATTAACGAAATTCTTATTTATTGTGCGATTTGACTTAAATTAAATTTTATGTCTGTATGTAGGTTCCGCGTAGCAGCTGGAGCACAAGAACGCGAGAGAGTGAGTGACATAAAATCTTCGCGAGTGAATTAACGATATTGCTTATGTAATACCTAAATGGTTACGAGTAGTATCTCGATCAATTTAACTTTATTAACTTACTATCTTGATTTTTGGTTAACATTGTCGATTTACTACATAATAACAATGATCAATATTCTATTAACATACTTTGGCATAATATAAACATAATTTGTCGGGTAGGACGGTGTTGGAGTCAGGTTATTTATGAACCGGGTGGGTATCACTCGGGTATTGTGCACACGGGTGTTCTCATTAAGAAAATTCAAGTTCGAACCTTTAGATTGCAATCATAGTGATATTGTAGAATATGATAAGTTTGACTTTTGATTTTATTATTTTTGGAGTGAAGGCGTAGCAACGCTAGCCGGACAAGCTAGTAGTTAATAAATGAATTGCAGTCATCATACGTACCAATAGCATGAAATTTATCCTTCGTATTCTGTATCAGTTGGCGGTCGCTCTGTTGTTTCTCAAGAATCCAATTAAAACGCCTTCGAATGTCTCCCAAGCTGCGGCTTGAGGATCCGTTAAACATTTCTTGAAGTTGTTATCAATTAACAAATTTCTAATCTGCGGTCCCATAAATATTACCGCTTTAATTTTTACTGTGGACAATCTGCGAAACTTTTTTTTAAATTCCAAGGCATTGTTATTTTCCCCCTAAACTAGGGCTCTCACGAAGTTCTTCATAAGCATTGTCTTGTAAGTGTCTTTTGCATTTGTTGAATGATTAATCGGAATGAATGGTTTAAGGTTACCTTTGTGGAATAAAACAGCTTTCACACTATATTTTCCGCCGTCAATAAAGAGGCGCCAATCTTCGGGATCATGATTTTCTCCAAATAAAGCAAACAATCAATTCAAATAAAATTTTAAAACAACAAAGTAGGATACTTCTAAAATTTTTCTTTAATATATATATTTTATATAAGTTTAAGGGATCGCCATATATTTCCCTTGTGACCTTGTTTGTCTATTAATTTAGCCTATTAGGCGCACCGGCTAACCGCTAGGGTTAGCTTATTAGCAGTTGTAAACAAAATAAATAACAAATAACAATATCAATATCAATAACAATAATAAATAACAATAACATTGATAAAACACTTTAAATATATAGGAGTGGTTCTGGACAGCAATCTGAAGACTCAATATGGAGGAAAGGGCGAAAAAAGCAACAGTCACGCCCTATGCATAACAAAAGATGCTGAGCAGTACTTGGGGCCTTTCACCACGACTGATGGATCTATATTTCTGTATTGCGACCGATCCTACTCTACGGCATTCTGGTATGGTGGCAAGACACTTAGAAATCCACATACCTTAAGCTGATAGAGAGGACTCAACGGCAGGCGCTAGTCTGTATCACGGGGTCGTGGAGGTCCAATTCAACTAAAGAACTAGAAACAATAACACTAGTTTAAAAATTTTTTTTTAATCGAGGGGCTTTCATATCCATTTTTTGATGTTTTTTTGGCCGCTGAATTCAAAAATGCAAACCATTTTTTTTTTTCAAAAAATGTTTTTCGAGAAAACCGCGAATAGCTAGTTTTTTGGCAGTCTCTGGACTTATTTATTTATATCTACATCAGATATTATTTGATCGTAAAGCACATTTCGCATTTCAATAGATAATTGTATCCCCTTTCTAACGGTATGCCGTTTATGCGGATCAAATGCACACCAATCTTCAGGATCATTATTCTCTCTAAATGAACAAGCTGCCTGATTTCTGCAGCATATTCCACTTGCATATTTTCGTTCATTATTAAAGCAGCCTCCTCAATAGAGTATCTGAACAATTAAAATGACTAAATGACTGGGATAACTATAGTGTGGAGTCCTTACACTTGTTATTAAATTCTAATTTTCCTTGATGTTCTGTTACACAACCACCGCAAACATCAAACTGTTTTTGGATACCAGCACAACTGCAACAGGCTTGCAAGATAGCCATAAACTTGCTTCAACATGTCTTTTAAGAACCGATAGATTTCTATAATGCTGTGATCACAGAAAGTGCGGTTTCTATAGAGGTGTGTTGAAAATAACAAAGATATAACATAGATTTTTTTTATTTCAAAGGCCAATTAAGTATCAATACCACCCCAAAAGATTTTCGATCAATAAATCTATCACCTTTCCTCCTAAAAACTCTAGAGCATATTATATGTCTCTATCTCGCACAACGGTAAGCCCTAAACTCCTATAAGAGTTTCAACACACCTCTATAGAAACCGCACTTTCTGTGATCACAGCATTAGAGAAATCTATCGGTTCTTAAAAGTACACTCACGATTTCTGTGAAATAGAAGGTGCTTTCAACAACATACATTACGTAAGGTGTCTTCGTCGCACGCTGGATATCGCTGACCCAGCGCACGTGGCGAATGTGCTGCATGCGCTGCAGTCGTGTTTAGTTTTGGCCGAGTTTATTGCACTGATAGTTTTGTTCATAATCATGAGACAACTTGGATTTTTGTTTTTAAGATATTAAAACCAAAATTTACAGTTCACAGTTTTTGTATGGTTTATGCCATGAATATTCATTTTTTTAAGATATCTTAACTAAACTGACCAAATCGACGATTTATTAATATCTAGACAATCTGACAAAGTTTGATTAAAATCAGACTACCATATCTTATAGCGTCAATAGAAAACATCCGATTTGCAATCAGGTGTAAAATTTTTTATGTTTTGCATGGGTATCAAGCCCAAACTCAGCAGTTCAATCAAGTATTATAATTTGTATAATCTGACCAAGTTTTATTAAAATCGGACGAATTCCTCTAAAAGTTTCCAAAAGTTGCTTACAAGAAATCCCTGACCACAATAGATGTGAGTGTAGGCTTAGCTGGCCAGCCCGGCTAATACATCTCCTCTATTGGGTCAGAGATTTCTCTCTAACTTTCTTTAAAATGTCCTTATTTTTCTCTTACTTCTTTTCTTTGTCTCTCTATACCTATCTTTAAATTAATCTTATTTTCGTTTTACTTATTTTCTTATTTATTTACTAACTTTTATGTTATTTTATTTTATTTTAAAATTTTTTTTTATTTAATTATAATTTAATTATATAGTAGTATATTATGCGGACACGTTAACATGCGCCCAGCGCATACACTTATGTATGTAATTTAAGAATTTAAGAAGACAGCCAATGCGCAACTTTGTAGCAGTAAAATAAAAGATAACAAATAGAATGCAATACCACTTTACAAATCAAAACTGTAATCCAAATTTAGTCTTAAGCTGATATTCGAAATAAATATCATTTATAAATATTTCGTTTTGATTATTTATTTAAATATTATAAACTTTCAGCGTTGACCTTAGGTTTTGTCCTGGTCATTAATTCGACTCTCGCGTAGTGCGATCAAAACTACATAGTTATATATATATTCTTTTTTTATATTTAACATTAGATTTATATTTCCTTTATATTTTTTTTTCTTTTTTTTGTACTAATTTAACTTTTAATTATAAACACTTTTTCAACTTTTATTACTAACTCTCTTCTGTTGAGCTTCAAGTTAAAATAATGACACTGACTAACCTGGCTGTGAGTAGGGGCATAGCTGGCCGGACTGGCAAATAAATATCCCCTGTGTCAGTGTCATTAATATTCGATACTTATGTAATTTCATTAGGCTTTTTCTATTCTTTTATTACATTTAAGAAATATTATAACGTTTTCTTATCTGGGACAGCACTGATTGTCTGCCAGAATAAATAAATAAATTGAAAATTTAAAAAAAAAATTTAAAAAAAACGCGATTTTCAATAATTTGAAAAGTTTTTCTTGAACTTCAAGCTAAACAGAAGAGAGTGAGTAATAAAAGTTGAAAAAATATTTACAATTTAAAAGTTGAATTAGTAAAAAAAAAATATATATAATTAAAAATTAAATTTAATTAAAATTAAATATATAAAAAATATAAAAATAAATAAGTAAATAAGGAAAGAGGTGAAAAGAAATTAAGATTAATTCAAAGATAGGTATAAAGAAACGAAAACAAGAAGTAAAAAGAAAATAAGAAAATTTTAAAGAAAGTTAGCGAGAAATCTCTGACCCAATAGAGGAGATGTATTAGCCGGGCTGGCCAACTAATGCTATACTCACATCTATTGTGGTCAGGGATTTCTTGTAAGATATAGGGAAAGATAGGATTTTAAAAAGGGTAGAAAGAAAGTTCAGTTGTGAGCACTTAATATAATGAATTATAGTTATAACAAAAAGCGTGAAAAGAACTGTGCAAAGCATAATCAGTTGTACATACTGGGAGGGTGAGAGGAAAGTAATTTCTCGTTGTACGACGGGGAACAGAAAAATTCGTACGACCTAATCGAAACATGGAGTCGATCTCACCAATAAATAATTTATGGAGAAAAACAACACCAAAAGTTTTTCTACGTTTAATTAAAGACGGATGATTGAGAAGGAGAAGCCTACTGGAGTAAGATAGAACCGTATCTTAGTGACACCGCACAAGATCAATACTATTATATTAACTGGCGCAAAACAGTAGTTCAAACTCACACATCTCAATAAAAGAGCATTCAACATCTTTGGATCAACATCGTTGCAGTTACGCGCAGCAACCAAAAGTAGTAGCAGCAACCACAACAAATTTCTTTGTTCTCCTTAAAAGCAAAAAAAAATTTAAAAAAACCTTAACAAAAAAATGTAAGTAGGGTGCTTATTTAAAACTAAAAGTACGTTTATAAATATAAATTCTGTGCGATTCCCTTTCATAAATTATTTGTAAGTTTACAATTTCGTTTCTATAAGTAATAACACATAATTTGATTTTATGAGTGATAGTGAAATCGAGAAATTAGCGGCAGATTTACAAGCTAGATTCAAACCAAGTGAAATTCGTCCGAAAATGGCATTTAATCAGTCCGATATCATAACGCTAATCGAGTACGCAGTTAATTCTGCACTTGAAAACCAAGCGAAAGTATTTGAGCAAAAGCTTAAAGAAATGGAAACTAGATTTCGTCATATATCAGTATCCGCCCTAGAGGTAGAAGTTTTTACTGACACTACAATAATACCCGGTACAAAATGTGACGAAACACTAGACATCGTTAAATCTTTGTCTGACTTTGAAGGCAAAATTGAGACATATGTTTCGTAACAAAAAGCTGCGCATATCGCGTACAAAATTTTTGAATATTATGTGGGAAGTTCTAAGCATTACCAGGCCTTAGGTATAATAAGGAATAAAATAGAGGGCCCCGCCGATATGGTGCTGTCTTCATACGACACACCATTACATTTCAAAGCAATTATTAATAGACTTGATTTTACTTACGCCGATAAGCGGCCAATCTACTTAATAGAGCAGGAACTGTCTGAAAGAACTGTATGAAGAAATAGAAAAAAAATTAACGCTCTTAATAAACAAAACAATAATGACACATGACTCCACCATAGCTGCCTCTCTTAATGAAAAATACAGAGCAGATGCACTGAGAGTATTCATTTCAGAAACAAAGAAGGCTCTTAGCGATATTCTCTTTTTGGCACGACCAAAAGATCTGCAATCAGCTTTGGCCTTAGCCCAAGAGGTTGAGTCCAACCACGAGCGTTTTCAATTCGCGATTAATTTTGCAAAAAATGTCGAAAAAAAGGCTTACCGCAAAGAGCAGAGACAGCAAAAACATTTGCCTTCCGAAAATAATAATCCACAACCTGGCAAAAACCCATTTTTTAAACAAAAGGCACAGAATAATATCCAAAACGTAACACAGGAACCACCCCAACCAATGGACATTGACAGTTCATCCCGATTCAGACAACCAACTCACTATGGTAATACTGCCTATCCTTCACGTCCCAATCAGGTTCCAAAAAGAGCAAATAGTGGTACAGCTAGGTATACCAGACCAAAACAACAAAGAGCAAACCATATTTCACAGGCAGACAATTTTGAAAGTCATGAGGAACAAGAATACCAGACTTTTGCTCAGTCCGAAGTAACAGACGTAGACAATGAAAATCAATTTCAAGAGGTGAATTTTTTAGGCAACGCTCCCTGTTACCGTTTGTAGAGCGAACGATAAGAAGTAAAACAATTAAATTTCTCATAGACACAGGCGATTCCAAGAATTATATAAAGCCTATCCCAGAATTAAAAAACGTAACCTCTGTAAAAGAAACATTCTTGGTTAAGTCACTTCATGGCTTTAACCCCGTTCAGGAAAAATGCCTTATGCATATTTTTGATGTCACAACAGAAATCTTTTGGAATAATAGGGCTTGACTTATTAAATAGAGTAAATGCCATCTTAGATTTCAAAAATAAAATTTTAAATGCCGGATCTGGATCCGAAGTAATTAAATTCCAAAATTCCGCAAGTGTAAACTTTACAGAAGTTTTAAACATAGAAATCCCCCTGGAAATAGATAAAATATTAAAAAAAATGTTGAAGGAAAGAATACATGTATTTGCTGACCCAAACGAAGCACTCCCATATAACACAATTGTTATCGCCACAATTCGAACGGAAGACGAGTACCCAATTCATTCAAAATTATATCCCTAACGGTTAGGAGTTTCAGACTTTGTAAATAATGAAACAAATAGTATGCTCAAAAATAATATTATCAGACCTTCAAGATCACCGTACAATAACCCAGTGTGGGTTGTATATAAAAAGAGACGGACGAACAAGGAAACAGAAAGAAACGCCTCGTTATAGATTTTCGAAAATTGAATTCTAAAACGGTTGACAACAAGTATCCTATACCGAACATAGTAGCTATCCTCTCAAATCTTGGGAAAGCAAAGTATTTCACAACACTCGATTTAAAATCAGCATTTCATCAAATTTTCCTGGCGGAAAAGGATAGAGAGAAAACAGCATTTTCCGTAGGAAATGGGAAGTATGAATTCTGCAGACTTCCCTTTGGTCTTAAAAACGCTTCTGGAATCTTTCAACGAGCTATTGACGACGTGCTTCGAGAACAGATCGGAAAATCATGCTACGTTTACGTAGATAATATGATTATATTCTCAGAAAATATGGAAAATCATGTAAAACACATTGCATGGGTTTTAGATAAACTGCATGAGGCTAACATGAGAATTTCGCGCGAAAAGTCAAATTTTTTTAAAGAAATTGTCGAATACTTAGGCTTTGTTGTATCACGAGGAGGTATTAAAACATACCCAAACAAGGTGAAAGCCATTCGTGACTATGAACAGCTCACTACATTATTCAACGTCAGGTCGTTCCTTGAATTAGCAAGCTAATATAGATGCTTCATTAAATATTTCGCATCTATAGCAAAGCCGAAAAGTGACATTTTGAAAGGTGAAAACGGCAAAGTAAGCGCTACGCAGTCAAAGAAAATACCGATTGTCTTTGACGAAAAACAACTTCAGGCGTCCGAGAAGCTTAAAGAGGTTCTTGCGTCCGAGAATGTTATACTTTTTTTTTCTGATTATAAGAAAGCATTTGCTTCGTCTTTTGGATTGGGAGCCGTCTTATCCCAAGACGGAAAACCAATAACCATGATTTCAAGGACTTTGAAGGATAGAGAGCTTAACTTTGCAACCAACGAAAGGGAATTACTCGCTATAGTTTGGGCTCTGAAAAATCTGAGAAACTACCTATATGGAGTAAAAAACTTAAACATTTTTACGGACCATCAGCCTCTGAATTTCGCGATTTCGGATCGCAACCCAAATGCAAAAATCAAGCGTTGGAAAGCATTCATAGATGAAAAAACACGACACCTTATAAACTTCTCAAACAGAGATTCGCTTATCAAAAGATAAAGTATGTGACGTTGTAAAAAAATATGTAGTAAATGCAATCTTATGCGATCTTCCAACATTAGCATTTGTACAACACAAGTTGGTAGAAACCTACCCGACGACAACATTCCGCCATACGAAACGCATGGTAACCGACGTCATAAATAAAAGCGAACAAAAAGAAATAATTGTTACAGAACATAATAAGGTCCATAGAGCCGCTCAAGAGAATATTAAACAAATTCTCGAAACTATTTTTTTCCAAAAATGACTAAACTGACATACGAAGTTGTTGCAAATTGCCAAATCTGATCGCCACCCACAAACTCACGCCTTTGTACTCCAAAGGAAGAGTCGACGCGGACTTGGGGACAACAGTCCTAATAAAGGGGAGGATGGTCCATAAGGACAACTTAAGATAAAAAAAGAAAGAAACTTCCAGTACTCATCCTATCCTGTATCTTTCTCCATGTAATTGCCGAGGAGTAAAAATCATTAATGAATCAATTTCCTCAGACCCATATGAGAAAAATTCTTGAATCTGATATAGATCATATTTAATCATTGTTAGAAACTGTAACCGTTCATCATAGACACGCACGGAGTATTAATATTTTGGGAACAGCTGATTTTGCTGACTTTGAAGCACTAAAATTCCAACAACAAGAAATAAATGAATCAATTAACCGACAGACAGTAATAAACACCCGAGTTCAGAATAAAATTAATAATTTAACAGAAACTGTAAATGTAAAAACCGGACACCTTTATGAAACTTTACTAGAAGGGATTGGATTGTAATCTCAAAACTTGAAATGTTAATGTTATCAATTACACTCGCAAAAATTCAGATTGTAAGCCCAGCAATGCTTAGTTCAAAAGATTAAATCATATTTTAAACGCGCACTCTACAAGTATAACAATAGCAGACTTAATGGAAGTTTAATTTATTAATGTTTTGTTAGATTATAAGTTTGTACACTTTATTATTAAATATCCTGATCCTAGCTTAATTTGTAAGAAGATAAACCTGTTTTCCGTTCAGCGCAACGGCACAATACTTCATTTTGCCGGAGATAAGAATGTAGCAGACTGTGGTAATAAAATTTAACCAATTGAAAATTGTACGGCTACGCTTACCTTAACGTTAAACGAGGAAACAGCTTCAGTAAAAATAGGCAACGAAACAGATAACTTATTCATGGCACTTTCCTACTGACATTCGCCGATGAAGTCCACATAAATGGGTCTCGATTCAAAAACACAAAAAACATCAACCGACGACGCCCAGGCTCTGCGGCAACGGCCCTGTTGAATATAATCGGACACCATAAGATTCTGAGTCTACCGTATCTTCAGAGGTTGAACTTCGAAAACCTACACTACATCAACAAAGTCGAAAAAAACCTAATGGTATGACCTACGACGTTCACGATTCGCAAGATGTATCGAAATTTGAACAAAAAAAAGCCTATATCTTCTTTGAGGATTGTGCTGGACACCTTAAGGAAAACCGAGGACGGCATTCAATCTAGTGAGGGAGGAGTTAACACATCCGGCCAGCCTATGTCAGTAAGTTTGCTACAGTTATGCTGTCGTCAACATGCCATGCGCCGATATCCGAAACCCAGCATAAGTGCTGCCTCAGCGATTATAGGTCAGGGCTAGCTTCAATATAAGAACGCTTTGTATTTTAGTCTTTAGTCTGTTTTAAACAATAAAACTTGATGGTCAAACTAAATACAACCGTATGTTAGTGACATCGCACAAGATCAATACTTTTATATTAACTTATATTTCCTTACAGTCGTTATATAGAGACCCAGAAAAACCCGCCTTGGCTGCAGCTGATAGGAAGTGGAAAAACACACCTTGCTGCAGAATGTCAAAAATTATGTGCAAAACGCGTTAAGAAAAACTCACTTACTTCCTACTGCAGCTATCAAGACGAGACTGCCAGGAGATTCTGAAACACTGGAACACCTGATTTGCAGCTGTCCAGCACCCGCTCAACACAGGCTCAACTACTTCAACGCGTATCACTAGAACAAGCGGCGAAACATTCTCCAAATACGCTATTGTCTTTTGCAAAGCGCATTCAAATACTAGAGGACTACAAAGCTTCCTAAAGATCTTCAGTATCCGGCATCACTAAGGACCAGCTTCGGTCTATGTGTAACCACCACGGTGGTTTACTGGTTACACCTAACCTAACCTAACCTTTAAAATTAGTATTGATAATAAAAACCAAAATTTAGGTTTTTGGAAAAAAATTACACAAATAAAGCTTTTTCTAAGATGGGCATATTTTTAGAAAAAATTTTAATTTTAATCCGCTATTACTTCTAAACGAATAATCGAATTAAAACATTTTTTATGACAGGTTGATAGACCATTTTATTATTATTTTAAAAAAATAAACATCTTTAATATTATTGAACTATATTCGGAGTTATTTTCACTTTATCAAAGCTACCTTATTAAAAAATCGAAGATCTAGCATTTTTTGAATTTTATTTTTGGAATCAGTGACACAATTCAAATATAAACCGACTTTAGTTCGGGATAAAAGAATTTTTTTTAAATTTTTTACATATTGTTATCAATTTGATTGAACAACCTCAAGGAGTAGACCCAGCATTTGCAATAAAACAAGATAATAATCACCTTGAGCTCCAAATACAGAACAGACAACAATAATTATATGAAAATATTAGAAACATGGCAAACAACGAAGATGAAGCTGCTCTTTTACTTCAAAGCCAAAATGCAACTTTTTATTTTACATTGGCAGAACCACAAGGATTCTTACCAGAGCATCGAGAGACAAAGTTCCAGACATAGTAAATGTTAGGTTAGGTTAGGTTATACCGGTTGATCACCAAATTTTGATCTCACATAGACCATAATTGGTCCTTAGTGTTGTCGAATTTTGAGGCCGTTATTGATGAGTTTGCATTTGGAAAACGCCAGTAGTGCGTTGGCTAAAAACTTCTTTTAGTGAAGTGAACCAATGTGAATTGAGATGTCGTGCTCTATGTGCTGCTAGTGCTGGGCAGCTGCATACAAGATGTTCCAGTGTTTCAGCAACTCCTGGAACTTTGCACTTTCGACAGCTATCCTCTGTAGTTATGCCTAGTCTTTTAGCATGGACTGCCGCCAGGCAATGTCCCGTTAGTACTCCTATCAGTAGTCTGCAGTCCTTCCTGGGAAGTTGCAGTAGAAAGTGAGTGAGCTTTTGGTTCGAGTCTTGCACATTATTTTAGATATTCTGCAGCTGGCTGTGTTGTGCCATCTTACATCAGCTTCTGCCCAGGCGGTTTTCTCTAGTTCGCTGTGCAGCGACTGTAGTGAGATTTCTACGCTTTCTTTGTTTTCGTGTGGTAGCCCGACTGCTTCTTTCGCAAGACAGTCTGCCATTTCGTTACCGTCAATGCCCCGGTGGCTGAAAATCCAGTAGATGTGCACTGTTCTAGCAATGCTTAGTTCATCTAGTGCCTCCCTGCTTGCCAGGACATTTCTGCAGTCGATAGCAGATGCCTGCAAAGATTTTATTGCCGCTCTTGTGCTATTTCCGCTGCTTACCTTATTGCGAAAACTTCCGCCTGGAATATGCTGCAGTAGTCAAGCAGTTTGTACCGCAGCCTTCTGAGTCCATTTTTGAATTTGGTCCGTTCCATTAGCTTTAGGTATGTAGATTTTTCAGTTGCTTGCCACCATACCAGGACGCCGTAGAGTAGGTTCGGTCGCACAACTGAAATGTAGATCCAATGCACTAGACGTGGTGAAAGGCCCCAAGTTCTGCTCAGCATCTTTTGCGATGCATAGAGCGCGACTGTTGCTTTTTTCACCCGTTCTTCAACATTGAGTCTCCATGTAAGTTTGCTGTCCAAATCTACTGCTAGATACTTAGTCTGTTTTTTGGGTGTAATTGGTATTCCATTTAGTTTTGACGGGTTCCATCGCGGTACCTTGTATCTCTTGGTGAAAAAAATGAAGTCCGTCTTGTCCGCATTAATGCTAAGTCCGGTTACTGTGGCCCATCTTAGTATTTCGTTTAGTGTATGGCCCATGACTGAGCTGAGAGTCGATAAACATTTGCCCGTGATAATTATGCTTATGTCGTCAGCATAGGCAGTTATCCTGGGGGCTTTCCTATAGAATTTTTGAGAAGTTCGTCCACCACTAGGTTCCATAACAGAGGAGACAAGACTCCGCCTTGGGGGGTGCCTCTGTTCGCCTCTTTGGTCATGGTGGTGGTTCTCCATTCGGCACTGACTTTCCTACAGCTCAACAGGTTATGTATCCATAAGTCTATTGCCTCGTGGGTTGCTGTAGCTGTCAGGCTTCGCATTATTGCTCCAGTTGGCACATTGTTAAACGCACCGGATATGTCGAGAAATGCTTCTACCGCGCAGTTTTGGTGGTTCAGTGCTTTTTCTATGGTAGCTACAAAGGAATGTAGCGCTGTTTCCACCGATTTTCCTTTAGTGTATGCGTGTTGGTTAGGCTCCATAATAGGATTGGCACCCTTTTTGATATGGAGTTCCAGCAGTTTCCCTAGTGTTTTGAGCATGAGGTGAGGCCAATGGGCCTATAGTCTTTTGGTTGCATGTGTCTGCACTTGCCCGCTTTGGGCAGGAACACAACACGTGATGTCCTCCAGGCCACACGTAGCTGCGCATTAGACATGCTACAAATATACGTTAAAGCCATGTGATAACCATATCTTTGGTCATCTGCAACATGACCGGAAAGATCCCGTCCAATCCTGAAGATTTGTTGCTCGCAAACGAGTCCAAGGCCCACTGAATTTTGTTCGGGGTTATTAGGTCCACAGGAATACTTTTCAGTTCTCCGTGCATGTGTTGAGAAGTTATTGTTTCTGTGTGAAGCCTGGGAAGTGTGCACCAAGAAGGGCACATATAGCTTCGGGACTGTTTTCCGTCTATCTCCCATCGTCTGTTTTAAGCTGACTGTATCGTTGGCTGGCTCGAGACCAGCTTTCGGAGTCTCGCGGTTTCTGTGACCTTCTCTATGCCGGAGCAGAAGGTTCTCCATGCGTCTCTTTTGGCTTTTCGAACTTCTTTCTTAAAATTGCGTAGCCTGATCTTGTATTCGTCCTAGATAATCTCTTCTTCCGCTAGTTTTGCAAGCTTAAAGGTTTCCTGGATGTCTTTTCTTTGTTCTTTAAGCTTAGGAGTCCACCAAGGTGGCTTTGTGCTCCTTTTGCTTTTTGAGGGTTTACATGAGACATAGTAGGCAGACATCAGATGATCAGTGATCGTCTCCAGGGACCTATATATATCTTCTTCTGATGAGATTGTGGGTGGTGTGGATAGTTTCCTCTTTAGTGTTTCTGCGAATTTCACCCAGTTTGTATTCCGGGGGTTCCTGTATACACTTCGCGGAGGAGTAAAGTTAAATAAACATTTAGATTTAATGTACCTGTGATCTGAGAACGAGTGTCTTTCAAAATATCTCCATTCCACCACTTGTGTACCCATTTCATTTGTTAGTGTTAAAACTAGAATGTTGGATGAGGTTGGTCCCACATATGTAGGTACCTCTCCAACGTTAGCTAATCTTAAGTTAGTTTGTAGAAGGAAATTTAAGAGAGACTCACCCCTGTCGTTGATGTCCAGACTGTACCACACGGAGTGATGTGCGTTGGCGTCTGTTTTGATGATGAGAGGATGCATTTTCCGGCTTGTCTCCTCAACTAGCCTCTGTAGCTCATGGGATGGAGCCTCCCGGTCGTGCGCCATGTAGCAGTACGCTAGTAGCAGTGGCTCGTCCTTGTGACCCTCAAGCGTGACGACAGTGATATCATCCGTGCTGTAATTAGTCATTAGATAAGAATAGATGCATTTCCTTACTAGGATGGCTGTTCTAATTCTACTTACTGTGGTCGGGTCAAAAGTGGTGTAGTTTGCTGACTTTAGCCCAGAAACCTTACCCGACGCCAACCAAGGTTCCTGAACTAGAGCCACATCAGCGGACCCTTCCTCCAGGGTTAGAGAAGTTCCGCCAACGCTAGCTTGCTTTTATGTAAGTTGATCTGGAGGACCTTCAGCTGCACGGCTGACTAAATCCTCCAGCCTCAACGGTTCGACCGCTAGCGTCGCTTCGCCATAGTTCGTCTTTGGTGTTGGGATATGATCTGCTCCAGTGGCTTCCTCTATTTCCATGCCGTGGGAAGTTTCCACCATGGCTTCTATGCCCAGGTTTTGCTCCACCTTACCGGCCTCCAATGTATTTTTGTTGGCGTCCTCCTGGTGGCGCTTCTTGAGGCGTAGGTATACACTGGCCACATCCCACGCCATCTTTCCGAATCTGGGGTATAACATATCCTCGGCTTCCCTGCTGATTTGCAGGACCATGTGCTGGCCCTTGCTATCGGGCTTCGCGACATGGAGAACCTGCCAGTCAGCGGTTGGCACATCAGGGTTCTGCCACCTCAAAAGTCGTATCGCCTGGTCTTGGGGCACGATCCGTGGAAACAGCACCTTCGCCTTTGGCACGGAAGGAATACGCGTTCTTTCCACTACCTCCAGCTTAGCACCCTCCCATGGATCGGCCATGGCGTCTACGTTGTTGGTGACACCACCACGGTGACCCTCCAGCAGCTTGGTCTCTACCACTCTCCACTGCTCTGGCGACATTTTGCCGTTGGGAGCGTTCTTGTCCACGAGGGCTACGATTAAGTGTCGTCTCGCCACGTCGCTAGCAGACTCCTTCGACTTTCGTGTTGGTCGGGGCTGTTTGCCAGCGGGCACCTCGACTCTTGCGGTTTCCATTGAGCGCTGACGTTTTGCGGCCAGTCGCTCCTCCACTACGTTGGCATACTGATTGCTGGACGCTTTCATACTGGCCTTCTCAACAAAATGTTTTCGACCCTCTTTAATCTTCTGTTCGGCCCACAGCAGCTTGGTCTCTACCACTCTCCACTGCTCTGGCGACATTTTGCCGTTGGGAGCGTTCTTGTCCACGAGGGCTACGATTAAGTGTCGTCTCGCCACCCGCGAGGAGGGTACGGCTCGAAGTATTTTGCCAGGCCAGACATAGTAAAAAGTTTGAGAGATTTTTCTGGCCATCCAGCAGAGCTTAGCTTCTGGAAGAAGCGAGTTGACAGGATATTAGGAGGTTACGAACACACTATGGGTACACATTATGCAGATAAACGAGATTTGCCCACATTCTTATCAGATGACAACAATATCCAAGGGTACTAACTAATCCATAGAAGAATTCCATAAAGTTGTTTAATTACATTGTCTTTGATCTTAAATATTGGGTGTATGAATTAATTCGGGCGGTTTTTTTTCGAAAATTAAGGCTTTATTGTGAAAAAATTGTTATACATTCAATGTTCAAAGTGTTGCCTATCGGAAGCTACGATATTTGCCCATCTTTCTGGAATTTTGTGGATTCCATCCTAAAAAAAACTTCTCCGGCTTGGAGCTCAAGAAAGAATCGAGCCAATTTCTGATACCCTGTTCTGAAATGTGAAGCGTACTCCTGTGAGGGCATTCTGCATTGATCTGAACAAGTAGTAATCCGAAGGGTCTATGTCTATGCCCACAGTTTTCCAAATAGTTTTTAACTGATCTTGCAACATGTGGCTGAGCGTTATCATGACGAAAAATTATCTATTCGTGTCTGGTCGCATATTCTGGTCGGTTTTCAGCGATCGCTTTTTTCAAATGATTCAATTGTGTTCGGTAGAGGTCCCCGTTGATCATCTGACCCGATTTCAATAGCTCATAATACAGCACACCCTTGTGGTCCCGCCAAATACATAGCATAATCTTGACACCATGGATATTCGGCATTGCCATGGCTGTCGATGGTTGGCTGGGCTTCACATACGATCTCTTGCGCATGGGGTTATCGTAATGAATCCATTTTTCATCACCAGTGACAATCCGTTGCAAAAATGACAATCCGATGCAAAAGTGACTTCTTTTAATGGCGTAGAAGCATGATTTCCGACAAGCAAAATCTGTGTTCGACGTCTCGTGGTTTTAATTCATAAGGCACCCAAGTTCCAAGCTTCTGGATGAATCGTAATGATTTGAATCGTCTGGAAATGGTTGCTTGACCAAATCCTTATGATTTTGCAAGTTCTTCTTGGCATGCATCTTCTTCGAGCAATATCTCCAATTCCTCGTCTTGAAACTTTTTTCGCTGTCCGGGTGGTTCTCCGTCGTTTAAGTCGAAATTGCCACATTTAACCCGGGCAAACCACTTCTGACACGTTTGTTCGGCTAAAGCATGGTCACCATAAACTTCCAGTAAAATACGATGGTTTTCGGCAGTACTTTTCTTTATGTTAAAATAATGAAGAAGAACTCCCCGCAAAACACTTTGCCTGGCACAAATTTAGACATTTTTAAATGAGTGAAAAAAATTATTGTTAACGCTTAAACCAAATGACATATACTGAAAAGGACGCGAAATGACAGTAGCTTTGAAATGAATTAAGCTATGGATGAACACGACGTGAAATAATACTAGTAGAGCCCTCTCGAAGAAAACCGCACGAATTAATGCATATACCCAATAGGATAGGTTGCATGGAGGTGAATGGAGGGCAAAGCAACTCATGACTAAATTATACAGAGACAAGGCCTTAGATACTTTTGTTCGCGGACTTGGTGGGGATTTATCTGGACCTCCTTGCATTAAAGAGCCAACATAGACCACTAGTTTCACCAAGTAACATTCAGCCACAAAATTTTCTTTTAGTACCCCGAAAATTAAACAGGTTTTTTGGACAATGTACCACCATACCAAAAACTTCGCTGGCTACAAATGCCTACAAATGCCTCTAACTGGAGCATGAATTTTAAATGGTATAACATACAGGAAAACAGACCGAGACAAATGGACAAAATTTAGACTATTCTTGATGTATTTTTAAGCGCTGTTTTCAAAAATGCAAACCA
Source organism: Hirtodrosophila alboralis (assembly GCA_035043045.1). Lineage (NCBI taxonomy): Eukaryota > Metazoa > Arthropoda > Insecta > Diptera > Drosophilidae > Hirtodrosophila > Hirtodrosophila alboralis. Next base: position 194,341 of record JAWNNH010000855.1, on the reverse strand, counting down.
TTATTTTTTTTCAAAGAATGGTTTTCGAGAAAACCGTAAATAGCTTGTTTTTTGACAGTCTTTTGAATTATTTGTTCAAATCTACATCAGATCTTATTTGATCTTAAATAATGTTACACAGTCCAATAGATAATTATATCCCCTTTCTAATGGTATGCCGTTTATGTGGATAGAATAAGAATTAAAAAAACTATTGCTGAACAAATTTACACTTAAAATATTCGTATAAGAATTATCTAACATATTCAATCCTAAAAAGTATAAAAACGAATTTTTTAAATTTTTTAAAGGGCAAATAAAATTCAGCAATTTTAAAAAAAAAATAAATATTTGATCAGCATAAACGACATACCGTTAAAAAGGGGATACAAATAAATAACATATGTTTCTTAAAAATGGCACAAACATTCCTATAAAAGGAAAAATATATAAAGCACTCAACATAATAAATCCCCTAGCAGATCACCTCTTAAGTACCTAGAAAATAAAGTTGAATACACTATTACAAAAATATCCAAACTTTCTGTAACGCAAAACCTGATATTCGCACAAAAAATGACTAACCAATATACTCTAAATTTTATCAATATCCAAAGGCTTTAAAAAAGTGACCCGACAAAAAAAAAGAACTTTTAGAAAACGACATAATACGTCCGTCTCATTCCCCATATAAATTACCAATGCGGATTGTACTAAAAAAAATTAGATGCTTCAAATATAAAAAAAATACAATAGCGGACAGATACCCTATACCTGAGATAAATGAAGTACTATACGCAATTAGGCAATAACAAATTATATTCCATATCGGATCTCAAGATTGGGTTCCATCAAGTTCTCTTAAAAGAAAGTGATATAAAAAAACAGCGTTTTCTATAAATAACGAAAAATACGAGTTTACGAAGCTTACGTTTAGACCGAAAAATGCACCATCCATATTTCAGCGAGCCCTTGAACAGAAAGAAAAGAATTGTTAGATAAAATCTGCATGCAGCAAATATAAAATTCCAATTAGACAAGTGCACTTTCTTTGAAGACAAAGTAGAATTCCTAGGATATGTTATATTAGGAAAAGGGATAGAAAAAAATTTTAGGAAAAGGGATAGAAACAAGCCCTTAAGGAATTAAAATGGAATTAATGGGATATGCTGCATTAGCAAAGCTCCTCATTATGCTACTAAGAGATGAAGACGGTCGTATTTTAAAAGGTGCTTCAGAGAAGAAAACAGTTCAGTTTAACTATGAAGCCATCAAAGCACTTAAAAATTTTAAAAACCCCTTAATATCCGAAAATGTAATACTTCAGTAGCCAGACTTTAACTAAGAATTCGTATTAACAACAGAAGCCTCTGTCAATGCAATAGGAGCAGTACTTTCACAAAACGATAGACCAATATGATTTATATCTAGGACTCTATCCAAAACCGAAGAAAATTATGAAACAGCAACAAAAGAAATATTATCCATTTCTTGGGCCGTAAAATCTTTTATTGGATACCTGTATGGTAGTTTTAAAGTGACAATTTATACGGAACACGAACCACTTACACACAAATGCAACTGGAAAAGCGGTGTAGCTATCAGGAGATGGAAATCGTATTTAGATGAATATTATAAAGGATTGCTTTCTAAATCCGGAAAAGTAATTGTATTTGCGGACGTGTTATCAATAGTACACAAGAACGAAATCAATCAAAACAAATCATAATCTTATATTCTCAACCAAAGACAAATTTTCAAAATTAGCGCAGATAAAAATCATAAACTCAAAATTAATAGAATACCTCAAAAAACCCCTCCACGACATATTATTTTAATACGGCCTACCAAAATGCGACGTAATGGATAATGAAACCTTTCGCAAACTTTCTCTTTTAGAAAGCATTACATTTTTGATGGAAGATCAATTAGACATAGAAATTTTTAGAGATCCTCCTTATAAGAAATCTGTAAGTTAAGAAACATATTTTTTTTAAGGACTCGCCTACGAGCTGCGGTGGCCAAGCACTTTTGACTTCTCAGCCCACGCAGTTACCTGCTGCCGCTGGTAAGCAAGATGGCTATTTATACGCAAGTGCACCAATTTGGAGGTATGCGTGTCAAATCTGGGACCGCAAGTCAGCCAGATCAAAAGATCAACGGTCTGGCAAATGATCTGACCAGAAGTGTACCACCGCGAAGGCTCAACAGGCGTCAGTTAAGAGATATCGTACTCCGCATTCCCAGGGCGAGAAGTACCAGACATTAAATTGTTATTGTTATTTATTGTTGTATTTATTTATTATTGTTATCGATATTGTTAGTTGTAATTTATTTTGTTTACAACTAAATAAGCTGAACTAATAGGCTGAATTAATAGATAAACAAGGTCACCGTATGCCTCAAAATTAAAAATAAATAAAAAAAAAACAAAAAAAAAATTTTTAGAGCTCCCCCTTATAAGATATCTGTAAGTTAAGAAACATAATTTGAATAGCAATTAAATGGCAACAAGTTTTTAAGCTCAGGTCAGGTTAACAAAAGAAAAGGTAGTAAATATAAAATATTTCATTCGATGGGAAAAGTTGAATATAATAAATACTCTTCTTTTAATCGAAATATTGGGTGTATGCATTAATTCGTGCGGGTTTCTTCGAGAGGGCTCGACTAGTATTATTTCGCGTGGTGTTCTAGCTATATTCATTTCGAAGTTACTGTCATTTCTCGTCGTTTTCAGTATATGTTATTTGGGTTAAGCGTTAACAACAATTTTTTTCACTCATTTAAAAATGTCGAAATTTGTGCCAGATAAAGTGTTTTGCGGGGAATTCTTATTCATTATTTTAACATGAAGAAAAGTACTGCCGAAAGCCATCGTATTTTACTGGACGTTAATGGTGACCATGCTTTAGCCGAACGAACGTGCCAGAAGTGGTTTGCACGGTTTAAATGTGACAATTTCGAATTAAAGAATGGAGAACCAAAACAGCGAAAAAAGTTTCAAGACGAGAAATTGGAGACATTGAAATTTCCAGAAGCTTGGAAATTGGGTACCTGTTTGAGGACAAACAGGATTTTAAGTAGGGGGAAATAACTTCGGCAACTTTCTTGATGTATTTTTGAGTGCTGATTTCAAAAATTTTTTTTTTTAAGAATGGTTTTCTAGAAAACCACAAATAGCCAGTTTTTTGGCAATATATGATTGTATTTTCTTTCTAACGTTATGCGGATTGAATAAGAACACTGTGCAAGTTTTTAAAAAAAAAAAAAAAAAAAAGGGAAAGCCCAAATTAACCGGTTTTAGCCTATTTAGGCCTTCTTAATCGAACTGCATCATTAGTTTTTCGAGCTATCACGTATATATTGGCATTTTTTCAGAGGTACCACATTTTTCGTTGATCTATTAATCTGTTGGTGTTAGTTCTTTCGTATTTACTCGTATTTACACACCAAAGCTTCAAATTGAGGTCCTGTAGGTGTTTTGGGCTAAAATAATGGAAAAATCGTAATCTGACATCCATTTCTATAGGCTCTTGTGGGGAAAATAAATTGTTCTATAAAAAACTATTTTTTTTAAAGTTATTATAACCAAACTTTGCAAATAACAGTTTTTTTATGGCTTATGCAATCTGACCCATGATATGCCATAGGAACACTCGGCCGAAAATTTAGTTCTTATATGAAAATTTTTTTGCTTTTTAAGATAAATTAGCCAAACTCACCTGATCGACGTTTTATTATAATCTAGACAATCTGACCAAGTTTAATAAAAATCGGACTACAATATCTAATAGCTCCCATAAAAAAATATTTTTCCATGCAAATCTTAAAGATCAGTAAGGTTGCAGGTGGGAATGATTTTAAATAATTTTTAACCGAAATAAAAACAAAATGGAAACTAAGGAAGTTGAAACCCTAAACAGGTACTACCTTTTATTGAAGAAGTTCCCAAAAATAATTACCTAAAAAATAAAATCTTTAAAAGTATTTAAACGAATTTTTTAAATTTTTAAAAGAGCAAGTGAAATTCAACGATTTTTAAAAAGGCAAAGAAGTTAAAATTTTTTAACTTGAAGGGTTTGTGATGGCTTTATTTCCTATTCGATCCATATAAACGGAATACTGTTAGAAAGGTGATACAATTACCTATTGAAATGCGAAATGTGCTTTAAGATAAAAAAAAATATCTGATGTAGATATGAACTAATTAGTCGAAATACTGCCAGAAAAAACTCGCTATTTGCGGTTTTCTCGAAAACCATTAATTGAAAAAAAATAATGGTATGCATTTATGAAATCAGTGCCCCAAAATACATAAAAAAAAAGTATAAGAGAGCCCAGCTCTCATATTAAAAAAAAAATGTAAGCTAGTGTAATTAGTTTCTTTGGTCGTACGGCAGTTTGTAAAGCTTTGCCATGCTTTATTGGCTTCACGTCTGAAGTAGTTGTGAATATGGAACTTGCAGGTAGCCATAGGCATACATGTGCTATCTTCCTCGGGAAATTGCCTTCTAAATATGCCTCGGTGTCCTGACAGCCATATGAGGCTAATTGGGCCATCGAAGTGGGATAATTTTTTCATCTTGTCGCATGTGCGGCATTTTATGTGAAAATCGTTCATTTATACCGCTAATTTGCATTCGCGCAGTGACTTCGACATATTAATGTTTGGTGTCTATTGAAACATATATCATAATTCTAAATATAATAATACTAGGGGGCTTGTCACCTACTCGATTTGCTCGCCAACCCCCGCCAAATAGGGTCAACCACAAGTTTTTTTTTGCTCCCTTTTGCTCCACTCTCTCTATTTTTCTATATTTTCTCACACACAAATGTGCATGCGCATTGTTCAAAGTAAAACCCTTTTGCTCCCCTCTCTCTATTCGTATTTTCTCGTGCAACCAAAATGACCAACAACAATTTTAATGTAAAATTTACATTTTCGCTGCTCGGCGTTCTAAAGTTTTCGGAAAAAGTCAGATTTGGCAGGAATTGTCAGATTTGTCAAGATAAAACTGTGAATATGGTTGAGCTAGCTTAGAAAAAAACAAAGAGATTTATATTAAACGTTAATTTGCATCTGATTTTTCCTATGGCAGCTCTATGATATAGTCATTTGATCTTGACCAAATTTTCACAGAATGTAACAAGTAAAAAATACAGATTGTATAAATTATATAACTTCATGGAACTGGAGAGTTTGGTTACGATATCTTAAAACAAAAAAGCTTTTCACACAATAATATTTTTCGGCCGATTGTTCATATGGGAGGTAATAGTTAGAGTAGTCCTAATTTGATGAAACTTGGTCAGATTTTTTAGATCGTAATACTACATCGCTCTGGCAAGTTTGGTTGTGAAATTTTTTCTCTTCGACTCTAAAAATTTCAGGTTCCACAAGTACAAAAAAATTTTCTCATAAGCATATCTGCCGACTCAACTTCGACTGATTTTGATTTGAGATGACTCATTTTTATAAAAAAGTTCGAGTTGAAAATGTTTTATCCAAACGGGATGCACTACGTCCAGCGGAAAACAACTATCGAGCTCCGGGGTTAACACTATAGGTCGAAAATACTTATGCGCAATTTTTTTTGTACTTCTGGAGCCTGAATATCGAAAAGTCACGTTAAGTGGACTATAGTTTTTTGAGCCATATTTCTTGGTCAGCTTATCCTTAATCGATATAACCACTTATGGATTCAATTTTGTCTTGTTTTTCCTAACTTTTGGGACAAAATGTAACGCATCCATGGCAGTAAAAATCGTGTAAGGAGTGTTTAGTCCGATGTTGAACTGATTTATCTCGGGAATTGGGTTTGGATGATTTTGTGGACGGAACAGGGATCCATTTTGGCTATTTTTTTTTGTACTCCCAGTTTAGAAGTGCATTATAACCAACTTCTGGTTCTATATGGATCAATTTTATTAAATCGGTAACAATACCTCACGCCATGTGGAAAAATATAAATTAATGCAAAAATAAATTATAAGTAATAATGCCCTAAAAGGTATGACAAGAAAATTTGATCTAAGGTGTGTGTAAGATGTACCAAATACTTAAAAACGAGACTGCACGAAATAAACTTAAATTTTATTTGGTACTTTTTTGATGTTACTTGATTTTTAGAAATTGGAAGAAATTTTCATATATTATTAAATTTATTTAAAAATTTAAAATTAATAATTTAAATTTTTGCAAAGTTGAAAATTTTTTGTGATGAAATTCGAGCAAATATGTATATTTATCTCGCTTTCGCTTACACATTGCGTATCTCGCCTTCATGCACACGTTTAGTTTGTATTACAAAGACAGCAGATCTGTATGTACGTGGTGTGGCGATCAAATCAAATTAAAATAAAACAAGAATAAAACGGCTATCTTCGGCACGCCGAATCTATATACCTTGCAGCTATATGATTCAGTAGTCCGATTTCAGTCAAACTTTATCAGAACGTAGAGAACGTATTTCTATATCGATATGGTGAGTTTGGTTCTGATACCTTGAAAATCAAAAAATTTTTGAATAGAACAAACAAGATTTTCATACTAGCACTTTTCGTCCGATTGTTCCTTTGAGAGCTATAAGATATAGTGGTCCGATTTTGCTGAAACTTAGTCAGATTTGTCAGATTATAATACTACATCGATATGCTAAGTTTGGTTTTGATAACTGGAAAAACAGTTTTTTTGACCGATCGTTCCTATGGCATTTATATGATATTGTAATCCGATTGGGCAGATTTTTACATAAAACTACATCAACACAATGCACACAAGCAGATAGACAGACGTACATGGCTATATCGACTCAGCTCGTCATGATCAAAAATATATATACTTTATGGGGTCGGAGACATGTCCTACATTACACATTTCGAGACAAAATTATAGCACAAAGGGTATAAAAATACTCGTTATCGGTCGTTAAATATTACAGCGAAGGTGTTTTATTTTTTACTAGTAAGCCCAATTAATAACACTGTGAAAATTAACAAAAAACAACAAAAAAGAAAGCCCAAATGAAACTGTTTCACCGTGTTTCGGGCCTTCTAAATCGAATTGCGTTGTTAGCTTTTCGCGCTGTCACGATGGTTTTATACTTTAAATTTTTTAGTTTTCGATGATTTTATTTTTTAACAAAAAGCTCATTTTTCGTCGATCTATAAATCAGTTTTTGTTGGTTCCTTCGAAAAACCTATCCTATGGTCCAAGATCCTTCCTCCCGAAAATTGGGGAAGACCTTAAAAAGACCCAATAGTTCGGAAAGGAAGTACAGAGCAGAGACGGCAAAGGATAGATCATGTGTCAACATTGGTCATATATTCATACTTGCCTAGCGCACATTTAGGATTTTATTTATATACTTAAGGTTTTAAAAATGTAAGCTTCTTGTGTAACATACAAAAATAAAATACATACAATAGTTTTCAAAAGTAATTATTTTTTACAGAATAAAACATATATTTAATTGGTCTTTTGCAGCCTGTGTGACATGGGCCTTAATTACAGTCTACGTTACCATGCGTAGGAAAGTAGCATGATCACTTGACATCTGTCTAAGAATAGCATCTCTTTCAAGTGGCCTTTCCAATGTCAGCACCTAACAACCGTTCTGTGCTTTTCTGCGAGGGTTGTATACTCAGTACCTAGAAGTTATTTGATTTTGTATTTTTATTTTAAATTTATTTAAACTAATAATAAGACCACGCCTTATTACAACAAACGGCGTCAAAAAGTACATCCCTATGAGTCGGGATCAATTATTTACCGCAAATGCCATGCAATACATCTACGACAACCGACGATTTTCGATTTCGATTTTTTTACATTAATTCGAAAAATCGATGGTAACATTATAAAATTTTTACTTTATTTGTTGATAGTAATGTCTAATTTTTTCGGCTTGGCGACCACAGTGTGTTTTAACTTAAAGAGAAAAATAACAAAATTCTACTTTAGCCTTACTAACACTTACGAAAAATGTAACGTCTGTAGCTTTAAATTTAGAATAAATGTCAAAAGAATCGACAATCGCCCATAGTGCAATATTACTAGGATTAACTTAGAAGTTGTCGTCTTCAGTTTCGGATCTTAAACAATTTTAAGCGAGCTACTCGTATAGGAGTTTTATTAGAATAGTGACAAATAAACATATTGGCAAGGAGTCTGTTGATGGAATAAGCAATTATTTTGTAGTGGCGAATTTTTGAATATTCCCTTCATTTTCAATCACATGATAATTAATCTGGATACTTACTTACCTCAAATGCAAACTATTATGTATAGAAACGGACAAGTCTAGTTCAAAATGTAAAGCAAGCCGAATAGTTAGCATATTATCAATTAAATACAGGAGATGCTTCAGCGCATTCTCATAAGTGCACTAAATTTCCGCCACACTTCACTTGGACTGACTCCAGATATTTAATTAAAAACATTAATATCGGTAAATAGACCTTTTATTATTCAATCTAGTCTCCATTAGCTCGATATATTTAGTACATAGCTTTTCCAATTTTATTATTCCTTCCTTTATTTAACACAAATATCTAACCTAACAGCAATTTCTTCCGGTGAGTAACAGAAGGCTAGGCTAAATGTCGAAATATGCTGGAGGTTAGCGCTTATAGTCCTATTTAAAAATTTTGGCTATGATGACTAAACAGATGTTTATCGCCATACCCATTGTGCGGAGAACTTTTTCATGTGACATGTAGTGTACGGTTGAGTTGAGATGCCTACAACCTCAGCTTCCTCACGCACTTTCATTTTCGATCGCTCAATATTATTCCAGAACGAACTCAGTAAAGCAGTTCTTGCCCATTGTAATTGATGATGTAGAGTACGCATAGATTTTTATTCAAAAAATAATGCGAAATCAGCATAAGAAATTCACTTTTTCCATATTCGTTAAAATTTATGGGGTTGTCTGCTTGCTTTCAATGTCTGTCAAACGTCAAACATAAATCAAATGGCGCTGCTTCCCTAAAATTGTATAGTAGCCAATTCATAGATGGTAGTTAACAGGAGCAATGTTGCCTCCCTGGATATTCAAAAAGTTTCTGACATCAAAAGTTTAGCATTTTCTAAAATAGGCAATTTTGATGAGCGAATAATCTAATTTAAAAATGTTTGATAAATTGATAAAATATTTAATAACCTTTTTAATAACGAAAAAATTTGTAATAATATTAAACTATACAATACGATGATTTATGTCAGGATCCTAAAACACTTAAATATATCGATTTACTATTGCAATTCTTTATTACCATATTTTTACTATAAATAATGCGTCCAGAGTGTACAAACTTGATATTCGACCAAATTTTCTAATGAATATGTAACTTTATCATCAAATACCAATCGAAACACGCAGTTATCGACTCGATCAAGATAGTGAGGCTAAGAAAACCAAAACGTTTTAAATCAAATATATATATATGTAAATATGTTTAGTAACGGCTTTTGTAATTCCACGTTCTACTAAGTATAGAATACGTTTATCCTTAAATATGTATGTACCTACCTATTTATGTATGTGTGTATTTACACAGAATGTTGTGTTATATATGTGCGTATGGTAAATTCATTTCTCTATGCTTATAATTTTCATATCCACACACATTAATTTTTAAAAATTTTTATTATAAATTGTCTTTTATCATTATTGGAAGAATAACTTTTAAAGTCGTCGTATAACATTGAAATTTGTAATATGTATTTGTATGCTTGTATATGGAGAGACAATGGGAAAAAGAGCACTTACTTGGAAAGAAAGTTATATTTATGTACATATGTATATGTATCTTATTTGGACCCAAAATACAGTATCTCCATAACATTGACTAACATTAATATACAATTTTACTAGGACCTGTAACAAGATTTTTCTGACAAATGATACTTTGTGACATACTCTAAAAATATATTTGTGTTTTCTGCCACAAGTCTCCTATTAAAATTTTTATACCTTCTCTTACAGTAAGCCTGTGCATTAAACGTCTGTTTCATTGCTTATGTGCCGCTGTCCAATGTCCAAAAGGCTTTGTTTTGCGTTTTGCAAGGGGTTCCGATAAGATTTTTGCTTCTGTAACAAAGGCGGCGAGGCTTTCGATACAAATTGATTTTCATTTGCTAATAACGCTGGCAAAGAGCTTTGCAAGCCAACGGCGGAAACATTGCTGGGCGAGTTGTGCTGCGATCGGGAAGTAGGCTGTGTGGGCGTTGCAGGTATCTGGTGCCAGTTAATACTGTTCTGAGATGTTATATTGCGTGTCTTCAGCAGGGGTGGGTTCTTCTTTGAGGTGGAGAATGCCATACCACGTCTTAACGGCACTCTAGAGACATGGACACAGGATGCATTTAGGTTGTCAGATAAGAAGTCGATAGTTGGTGGTTGATAGTCGACCATTTGATACATATGATGATAGAGACATGACATGGGACATTCGAAAATGCAATATTAATAAAATGTGCGAGAAAATGACAAGTACGTGACGGTTTAGTTAGTTGAACATGGTTGACTGTTTAAACTAATCCCATTTTATCTGACTCACCTAGTTGGACTCGGCGGTGGATAAGAAATGCCACGATGACAGGGCGACAACAATAAGTTACCCGAGTGACTAGTGGTCGTGCCCGGCACAAGCAATGTATTGTTACTATAAGTATGGTAAAGTTAACTGTAAGAGTAAGCGGACGACGAAAGCCAGACTACAAATAATGGAAGCAACGAACTGAAGAAAAAATTAAACCAGCTAAACTTTCAGTTTATCAAAACATAAGAGAGTAAAACGCAAGAGCATGAAAGCTTAACGGAATAACCAATGTTGGGTTAAAGCAGATGAGATTTTATATGATAATATATTTAATGTTTCGTTGATATGTATACTTAGAATATATATATTACATTATAAAATATTTATTTTAGAATTTTATGTTTTACAAATAAAAATCAGATTAAATAAAAGTGAATAGAAATGTTTGTTCTATGCATGTGAATTAAAGCTGGAAAACTATCAATAGTCCCACTCGATAGTGGGGATTTTAAAATATTGGTACTATCGATAGTATTGTTATAGTTATTGGAATTTTAAAGATTATAAACTTATTTATAGAAAGTCTATTATTCAAACTTCAAACACAAATAGGAACGAATCGTGGTAAATTAAATTCAGTGTATAACATCTAGACAGGTAAAAACTTAACCTCTAGATAATTAGTGGTCCGTTTTTTCGGGCAAGAGAAAAATGTTACAATGAAGCAATTAGAAAATATTTAAACACTTAATTGACAATTGGCCGTTATATACATCGGCAAAGGCCGCCTAATTGAGCAAAGATGTTTTAAAAGTCAGTTTTTTTGTTGGGTAGCTGATGATTTTGTTATCTGAATAATTCATTCATAGAATTCTAATTGTCTTATACATACAAACTTAAGAATTTACAGGAAGAAACATTTTAATAGTGGCTCATTAAAAATATTGATACATTGAAAGATTGAAATTGATTTCCAGCTCTACTACGTACATATGTATTGTTAGTATATAAATGACTTTTACGGCCGACTGAGCAATGTATGCCAGTGATGGAAAAATTCTAATCAGACGATAATTGGTGAAAATGTAAGTGATTGCTCGATCGCTTGCTTGCCTTTAGTAAGCAGAAAGCTTTTCATAGGCGGTTGAGCTACGCACGCTACGGAGACTTACGTTTGAATGTGTTGTAGATTTAAGTTTGGCAAACTCTGACCCAGGTGGCTTAGCGGTTGAACGGATAATGTATTGGACGAAGTTGAGGCAATCGTTTCAATCTTTTGCTTGGGTATGGCCCCTAATATTTGCTGTTTACACTTGGATGACAGAATATGGTTACCTGCAAGGCACATTATAACAGACATTTAAGAGGATCTGACTTTGGCATACAAAGATATTTTTTTTTATTATAAGCTTACCCATTATGCTGGACTCGTCACTAGATTGTGAGTTAGTTTTTTCAAAATCAACAGATATATTTCGCGAATCATTCCACTCAACGCTACCACTGTGGCTGTTGTTTACACTAGATACGTGGCTGCAGATCGAGGAGTTAATGGGTGACTTTCGCACGCCGAAAACATCGCTTATACCACCACTGGCACTGCTGCCGCCGAAACGAAACGTATCACCTCCATTGCCAGTGATACCTCGCTTCAGTCTCTGATAGATTGTTTTAGCGCGCCACAAGGCATCATACCAGTTTTTGGCCTCGATACACTGTAGTGTAAAGGCTGTGGTAGCCACCTGGAACTCATTAAGATATACACAATTCAGCGTGTTGTTCTGTGTTAGATGAACAATCAAGTGATCGGTTAGATATGGCTGACGAATAACTTTTAGAGCTCCCAGTCCCTTCTTGGCTATACTTTTGCACACTAACAGTACATCAGTTAGTAGAAAACAGTGCACATCACTTTTACCGACGTTGTCCTTAAATTTGTGGTCGCCTTCCATAAATAGATGACGCACTTGATAGGTTGGACAACCAAGCATAGGAGCACACAGGTCAAACATCTGACTGTGCTGTTTGATCAACTTGTCCAGCACGTCGTTGCTTGTATCCTGTGACCAGGAATATTATTAACTATAGTCCATATTACGGAATAAGCGAGAAATTACTTACAATTATATCGTAGGATTCGATGCGTGCCATGACACCTTTAAGCCGCTCACCCTCCTGTCGCATTGTTAAATGGTTATTGACGCTACCAACAAAATTTTCCACGCTGTGTATCATTTCATCCATTACTTCTATTTCCTCCACATCGCTCATATGTTTTCTAATAGCCGCGAGTAGAAGACTATACTTTGTCAACCGCTGCATAGGACGAACAACAATGTCAGCCAAGCGCAGGCGATTGCACATCTTCTGCGACTCACACCACGCCAAGTAAGCAGTGAATAACGTGTTATTTTGATTAAGCTCCTTGCAGTAAAACTGACAGGTACTTTGTTCTGCACAGTAAACCTACAAATATAAAATTTGCGTTCGGTCTCGACTACTTCATGCACTGCAAAAGATTAACCTACTTTGTATGGTGCAAAGACTGAAGCAAAAGTAATAAATCCCTCCTGAAAAAAGGCACATCTTAAGGGTTCATGGGTCTTAGCGCTGTGGGCCACCATTGGGTAGAGCCATAGAGTCCAAAACTTAATGTTTGCATCGCACACTGAACGTACATTTGAGAACAGTCTGTGTTGGTCGACGTCCATCAGAAGACGTTCCTTCTGCACGGCCTCCAAACATGCAAGAAAGAGCTGTAACAAAAGTTTTTGTACACAATGGATAATTGTATAAGAGGCTTGCAATCCAATGTGGTTTCTTACATCTGTGACAGTTTGCAAAGCGTGAATATAATAAACCTCAGTGGTGACTAACTCCCATATGGCAGTTTGTATCTTGACCTCGCTGTCACTCATAAAATTGTTTTCGACTATGTCCCGCCATGATTTATCCATGTTTTGTAGATAACTCAACGATTCTAAGAGTGTCGGATGTTCGAAGCTTAAGGAATCTGTACGTTGGGGCACACCATATTTAGCATAGCTATTAAGGAGCTCATAAAGCTGATTCTGCTGTGGGTTTTTTAATCCAAATATGGAAGACCACCGCTGCTTAATCTGTTTACCTGTGGCAGTGGTCTCCTCTGTTGACACGGAGGAAAGGAGGCGAGGTGGTCGTTGTCGAGAACCCTATAATAAAAAATTTTGTTATATATAATTTCAACTCCGAAATTACTTACAAATGATGCTGCTTTTTGTAATGTTTTTCGATTGCAATCGCGTTTAGTAACTACAAGATGATGACCAGCCAAGGTTTCAACATCAGTATGCTCGTCCAATAAGCTCGTCAAGCTCGATGAACCTGTCAGTTTTAAAAATACATTTATAAATACGAATACTAATACTATGTTCATAGCAAGCAGCAGCTGTTTTTGTGTACACCGGGCAGCATTTGCACTGCAGATTTTTTATTTAATAAGCAAAAAATACTTGCGCATCATGCGCAAAGCAGTCGTGTGTTTAAAATTTACTTGTATTCGGTACACATACATATACTGCTCAGCATCTACCGTTTATATTACATAGAGCATTTAAAAGCGTTTATACCTGTATTTAAATAATTGCAAGTGGAATTATTGTCTGTGATAGTAATCTGTGAGAAGCTAAGGTTTCGCCTGCGCAGTACATGCTTAAGTGCATTTCTGTAAATCAGGAACCCAAAATATTAATTATTACTTAAGTCATATTTTTATTTATAAGAATACTTACATCAATTTAATGCCTTTGGTTGCCGGTATAAATTCTTCGTCAATAGACTGAGATGATTCCAAGCAAAAGGATACCGAAAAAAAATCCGAACTTGGTACCTAAACAAAAATTACGCTTTCTAATTATCTGATTTTTATTCAAGATGAGTCGTTGATGGGGAATATTAAAAGTTTGAAGATTAAATATATTCCGCTTTGATAAGTTTGCCACCGTGCAGGACTCTACGTGCAGAAGATATCAGGAACAAAAGATAACCGGTTCAATTTAGGAGTCTACTCAGTTCGTTGGCATTAATTTTGCTAAATAGGAGTAGATTCATGCCCAGTCCGGATTCCTTAAAGGTATAATCCAAGGAACTGACAAAGTTTTTCCTGAATAATAATATAAGGAGCTGGCAAAGTTTTTCATGAAGTAAAACTTAATATCGTTTTAAATTTACTGGGTTTCTAAGCGAAGTGTCATGAAGGTATAGATCTCACTCCTATTTGTGGAGAATCCAATCGCACTAACCACACATGATCTAAAGCCAGAGTTAGAATTGTTGTACCGACGTACTTACATTGATGGTTTGGTATGCAGCAAAAGAGCCGGCATTCCATATACATTTTCGCATCCTGCATACATTAAAAATGCATAAAAAGGAGGAATAAAGCAATGCAAATGTATATAAAAGCCCAAAGGAGGTATTCCCGATCACATAAAGTACATATATTTTTAATCAGAAGAGCCGAATAGATCTAGCCTATCTGTGCCTCCGTCTATTAAGCTGTCTGTCTGTATGTGTGAACGCTGACATCTCGGAGACTATAGGCTAGATCTAGAGGCACAAAATTATATGTGTAGGTTCTTGTATATCATACGCAGATCCCGCTTATTTTAAAAACTATTGGCAGTCGCAATTTTAAAGATATAGACTGGTTTAATAAACTTGGTCTTAACGTGCAGTACCAATTTCATACCGATCGGTTAATAAACACCGACGTTATTTAATAGTGGATTTCCATTGGTGGATGCGTTTAACGCGTTTGCTATTCACATCGAAACTCGCCTGACGCACATTCAATATATTATCATATTTGTGGTGATGGTCGACCAAAACTGCTCAAGGTGGCACCCACTTGCCACAAGTTCTAGAAGTTGTAATTCGTACCATAGCACGACAATGAGATTTCATATTAAGTGCATATGCTCATTGGAAATTACACTTGTAATACAAATTCTGTGGGTTAAATTTAAAGAATATTTATTACTTTGTTTACTGAAGTTTTGCCCCTTGCAAACAAATGATCAGCTGATTGCAAACGCATCCAGTGTCGTAGAAACACCATCCAAGACCTATCGCGTCAGTCTGTTATCGATTTCATGACGCGTTTTGTGTGGAAATCGGCTATTACAAATTATTTAAATGTATGCAGATGCAGTTCAGCGACGAGCTGAATTCGACACCATTTACCCGAAATTTAAATGTATATGGGAATACGTATGTATATTTAATAGTGGATTTTGGACTAGGTAAAGGGAGTCCTGTAGTCGGGTATTTGCTATAACAAGATTCAACACATTTAATAGTAACAATATCCTTTACCAAAGATTAAAATAGTAAAAACAGATTTGTAAATATATAAAAGCCAGAATTGTAATTTTTGAACTGCGTATAGCCAACTTAACTTACTGTGACTTTACTTTTTACACCCAATTACCATTTGTATCTGCTGTACAGGATCTGCGGTTTCTACAGGCAATCGTTGCGTTATTTGGGTTGCGGTGATTGCAGTAGATGGAGCACGTCCGTGATGACAGGAAACCAACGTGTCAAGGCCATCTAGGTGCGTGAGGCTTTTTGATTTTAGCTGAAATGAGTAAATTTAATACCGATATTATGCAATAAGTTTGTATAATTTTGCCTCGAAATGTGTAATGCATAGAAGGAGACGTCTCTGACCCCATAAAGTGTATTAATTCTTGATCAGGACGACGTACTGAATCGATATAGCCATGTCCGTCTGTCTGTCCGTCTGTCCGTCTGTTTCTATGCTTAGCTTTTGGCTTTATCTTTGAGCTAACTTCAAAATTAGCCCAATCGGAATACTATATCATATAGCTGCCATTCGATCTATCGAAAACACTTCATTTTTATGAAAAGTGTTTGTATGAAACACTTTTTGGTTTTTCAAGATATCAATACCAAACTTGCCATATTTACGATTTGTACAATCTGACCAAGATCGGACCACTATATCTTGTACCTACCAAAGGAACAATCGGACGAAAAGTTCCCGTATGAAAAACTTTGTTTTTAGGATATTAAAAGCAAAGTTAACAAAAAATTTTCTTAGGAGACTAATGCAAGGATATCCGTTTCTTGTTTTGTTTTTTTATCTATGCATTATATTTTATTCGAAAAGATATATCTATTAATCTTTTCCAATAAAATTTAATGCATAATTAGAATTACTTGAAAATATTATTTCTAAGTTATTAATTCTTGATCAGGACGACGTACTGAATCGATATAGCCATGTCCGTCTGTCTGTCCGTCTGTCCGTCTGTTTCTATGCTTAGCTTTTGGCTTTATCTTTGAGCTAACTTCAAAATTAGCCCAATCGGAATACTATATCATATAGCTGCCATTCGATCTATCGAAAACACTTCATTTTTATGAAAAGTGTTTGTATGAAACACTTTTTGGTTTTTCAAGATATCAATACCAAACTTGCCATATTTACGATTTGTACAATCTGACCAAGATCGGACCACTATATCTTGTACCTACCAAAGGAACAATCGGACGAAAAGTTCCCGTATGAAAAACTTTGTTTTTAGGATATTAAAAGCAAAGTTAACAAAAAATTTTCTTAGGAGACTAATGCAAGGATATCCGTTTCTTGTTTTGTTTTTTTATCTATGCATTATATTTTATTCGAAAAGATATATCTATTAATCTTTTCCAATAAAATTTAATGCATAATTAGAATTACTTGAAAATATTATTTCTAAGTTTGGTAATAAATCTGATAAGAATATTGGTTTTATTTTTTATAGTATGAACCGTTTATTATCGTAACCACGACTAACGTGAGTTGATATTTATGTATCTAGCCTAGAAGCACATCGAAGCAAATCTTTGCCCGATTTTTCGGAAATATTGGTCAGATCGCCACCATACCAACTAAACAATGTGACACGGTTAATTTTGAATGTTAGACGGCCGATTGTTTACCAGAAGTGTGCAAAGAATTAAGTAAAACAAAACGCAAAAGTATAACAATTCTTTTTCACGATAACACGAGCTCTCACACATCACACGACACAAGTCACTATTTAATCACCCAAAACAGAACGAATAAATCATCGGATGAGTCGTATAGCTCTGAAGTTGCGGGGTCAACGATTTTTGACGTCCGAAGAACGGTTAGTTAGTTTAAAATGTACGTTTTGGAGGTGATTCTGATTGAGAGTTATTTTTATTTGGCATTTAACTCCCCTATCGGGGCACAGCATGATGCACTTTTCAACGCGTTCCTTCTTTGCGGAGTCTTTCTGGCCTTCTTTGTCCGCCTTGCACCACATCAAATACCTTAGTTAAAGTATCTTCTTCCAAAGTCGCTCAGTGTTCATTCGACTGACTACATCAACATCGTCAAATAGCTCATAAAGCTCGTCGTTTCATTTGATACGAGAGGTTCCGCCAACGCAGGTAGAAATATTTTGCGAAGAATTTCTTCTTGATCTCCCAAAGAGCAGGTGATTGTGTTACTGTCCACGCTTTTGAATCATACAAAAGCACCGCAAAGATCAAGACGATATGGATATGTTCGATTGTCCGTCTGAACTTCCGTCCGTCTATTTCTATGCAAACTGTTTGGCTTTGTTATTGAGCTATCTTGTTAAAATTAGACACAGATTTGAGTTGTGGTTTCAGGTAGTTTGTATGTTTGAATCAGACCCATCGGACTGCCATATGAGCAATTTAATAAAAAGTGCTTGTTTGAAAACTTTTTTTTTTGCAAGTTATTAAAACCAAAGTCAGCAGCTCGATGTTGTATTATAATTTGAAAAGTCTGACTATTTGCATAAAAATTGGACCACTTTATCTTATAACTCTCATAGTAACAACCAGTCAAAAATGTGATGTTTGACCAACTTTTGTAATTTTAAAGATATGTCATCCAAAATTATCAATTTTAAATTTCATTAGACTCTAGATAATGTGGTATAATTTAATCAAAATCTGACGTCTATATCATGCACCTCCAAGAGGATGGTCATAATTATCATTAATTGGAATTACTTCATCTTAACTTCCAACATGATGAACACAGGCATTAAAATGTGTTGAAGTATGAACATGATACGATACCTGCACGCGGCATCTTACAAAAGCTGTATGCAGTTATCCTAACAACTTGTGTTAGGATTTGGAAAGGAGTTTAATATGTGGATAACCGATCGCGTTAAAAGCGATCGCAATAGATTTAGTTATAAATAACATAAAAGCGACCGTAATAAATAATTAACATGCTGTTGCTTTACCAACGACAGCATTAGAGATAAGGATATTGTTAGAGTTAAGAATTTTACAATAAATAAAGGATGACTCAGCCGAGCAATTCAGTTCAAATCCAAACGCCGTCTCAAGTGTATATTCTTATACATTAGTTGGTCTTTCGAGCCGGATAATTATAGAAGATTTTAGTGTTCGAAACTAATAGTCGAATCGAAATTTGTATACATTATTTGGTCCTTCGAGTTATTTGACAGCGAGTTCAGTGGCTTTCAACAGAACAGTAGAAAATAAAATTAAAAAAAAGAAAACTGCAACTTCAAGCAAGGCAAAGCGTATTCTGTGACTTACAACAGAACGGTGAAAATCAAGTGTTAATAAATTAAAACTACAAGAAAAAGTTCAATCATCTGAAAATGTTGCACTATTAAAGAAGGTGGGTCTCAGGGATGAGTTTCACAATCTTGATTGAAAACATAATAGCGGAGTTCAAGACAATTAACTTAATGCTGATTAAAATCGGGATTGTTAATTTGAATCGAATATTTTAATGATAAATGAAAATATCTCAAACAAAGTCAGATGAATATGTGGGTGATCAAGCTGAAGACGAATCTGCCGGACCATCCCAAAAACGTCTGGATGAACATGCTGCAGAGTAACCTGCCGGACGATCCAAAGAACATGGTGAACAGACAGGAAAAATTGACTTTAATTTGAACACAAAACACAGTGTAAGCCCAGTTGACGGCTTGGTCGAAAGAGTTAACAAGCAAGCAGTCCGTCTGCGTAACGAGATGGAAAAAATCAAAATACATTTGGCACATCTAACTAAAGATGAGCTTATGGACATAAAAGTGAGTATAAATGTCCGAATGGAGTCGATTCAGAGCATGCTTACGATGCTAGAAATCAAATATGGTGGGCTTTTAATACTGATGAAATCGACAATTTGAAAGTCGAGGTTAAAAAACTGTCGAATAAAATCAATAGAAAAATGTCAGAATTACAAAAGCTATCAAGAGATGAACATCAAAGGCAAGATACCCCAAAGGTGGATATACCACAGTTAAATGACAATGCCAAAGAATGGAAGTAATTCACGAGAGAGTAGATATCAGCGACACAATAAAGCTGAACTCCTTAAGGTCATGCCTTAAAGGAGAGACAAATACAATAGTCAGCCACTTACTGCTCGGCTCAGCTGCAAACTATATGGCGTCGTGGGAGCTTTTATGTAAGCGGTATAAAAATAATCATAACATTTTCGCTGACCGACTTAACATATTACTGGAGCTAGAAATTTTCTGGATACAGCCACTGAGTTTACCTATATTTTAAAGGAAAAAGCAAGGATTGGCGAGGAAGCTGATGTCATTTTTGCCAAATCCTATTTCGGAGATTTTCATCGGAGGCTTTTCAGCAGTACGAGAAACATGTGAAAACAGAAAACCGGGAAATTCAATCACTAAATGATGTATGGGATTTTATAAACCAGCTACATAATGCAGTAGATTCTGTTTAAAAGTGTTGTTAAAGGAACAAATCAACACCGGCAAAGATCATACCGTTTTTGTTCAATTAACGGACATGATATAAATAGATGCCAGACATATAAGGCAGCATCGGTAAGCAAACGTAGGGAGTTTGTAAAAAATTGTCATTTGTGTTTCCGTTGTCTTGGCACTCATCGAATGTAAAAAAAAGTGGAAATACCAAAAGTGTTACAAAAACCATAACACATTGTTACACAAGAACACCAAAAGGGAAAGTGTTAATTGTCTCAAACAAAATACTGAGCATAAAACACTATTGGCTACAGCAGTGATCAACGTATTATATGCCAGCGGTACCTTCGAGCAACTACGTGCACTACTGGATGGAGAATCGCAACGCACAATAATCTCAGAGGAAGCAGCTCAACTTTTAGGGCTGCAAAGATGTAGGGAGTCAGTAGAAATTCAAGGAATACCCTCACAAGGTGTCAAACTTGAAATCGAGCCAAGATTCTCAAGTAAATTCAACACAAGGACTGTGGCTCTCGTGCTTTCTAAACTACAAAGAACACTTCCTAACAAAAATATTGATATTGTTATCAATAAAAATTTAAAAAATTTGCCGATCCAAATTTCAACAAGGCCAGCACGATTGATCTGATAATTGGTGCGAGCCTGTTTCCTTTTATTATGATGGGTCAGGTCAAAACGATCAATTGATCGCTCGGACAAAAGACGAGGTTTGGATGGATTTTTCTAGAATATCGCTCGGACTCCCCCAAAGAGGATTTTAAGAGCGACTACAACTGTCAATCTTCATGACCTGGAGCACTTCTGGGAACTAGAGGGAGAAAAACCCGAGGATATGGAAGAAAATCTTTGTTGTGAACAATATTACCAGGACACAACCACAAGTGATACAGATGGGACACCTATAGATGCAATTTCCTTCCGTAGAGAGTTTGAATTGGGTTAGTCACGTAAGCAAGCAGTAGCAAGGCTGATAGCAAATGGAAAAATTTCAGAGAAGATCGCTATACGAAAGACGAGTCAATAAAAACGTTGGGCTTATACTGGGACCCAACAAAAGATAACCTTACATTCAGCGTCAATCCTTGACCAAAATAATGATACCGCGTTGGTCTGGAAACAGAGGTCAAGGCAATATCGAGCTCCATGGATTTTGTTACGCTTCAGAGAAAGCATATGCTGCCGTCGTATATACAAAAGTCAGCAGCGAAGTCACTTTGCTTGCAACAGAGAGCAAACAAAGTTCATCCAATTAAAAAAAAAGAGGACAATCCCCAAATTAGAGCGAATTAAAGCGAACGATTAGCAAATCAACTTTTGGCGAAGTTACCGTCAAGAATCTCGTCAACATTGCGATATCACGCATTGAGCGACTCGCAAATCACAATGGCACCGGTATTAAAACAGGATGGCATAAACTGGCACTTTATCCTTCCGGGAATATCCTCGGTGACAACAGCTGTACGACGGTGTTATGTCGCATAGAGACAGTGCTGAATTCACGTCCTTTGATCTCATCAGAAAATAGAAATGAGACTGATATCACGCAGGAAAAAATGGAAAGAAGACTACCTGGCATCGCTGCAAAAAAGATTAAAATGTCGGAACCACAAAATACAATTCGTCTTACCACGCAATCACGTAATACCTGGGAAAACTTCTGGACAAAAGCTACAAACAACATACAAACTACTGTCAGCGCAAGGCGCGTTCAAGGATGGCATGATAATAATCAAAGTAAAAATGCCACTGTACCTGAATCAACCGTCTGATATTTTTAGTATTGTTCCGATACCATTTATCAACGATAATCAGAAAATGATTCCAATAGTGGCAGCGAATGATCTGATTTACAGTAGAGCCTTGAATACGTGTCACGTAATACTTAATATCTGAAACGAATCTCAACAAGTACCGTTGGGAAAACGAGATAATAATCAAAGCAAAAATTCCACTGTACCTGAATCAACAGTCTGATATTTTTAGTATTGTTCCGATACCATTTATCAGCGATAATCACAAAATGATTCTAATAGTAGCAGCGAATTATCTGATTTACAGTAGAACCTTGAATACGTATCACTTAATATCTGAAGCGAATCTCAACAAGTACCATGGGAAAACGAGGATACAAGAGTTTGCATAGGAAATTGGGCATGGAAAGATGCTGTGAAACTACACTATTGAAGTCTCACTCCAAAATGGCGTGTGTAATGACAGAATACAGGAATCAATCATTTTGGAAAGAGCTTGGATCCCACAATCGCTGGTTATATAAGACATTTGAAAATACATCGGGTTAGTTCAACGTAGTGACACGCATCATCAAATAGTAACAATACCTAAAGTTGGCATTGTGGACCTCGAATAAGTATGCTCGTTAAAACTTAAGGGAATTACTCTATAGGTCCCTCAGTGTACATCATATAAAGCGAGTTACTCCACCCACTTCATAAAGGAAGCCAACGAGCAAACACCCTTGGAGCTAGCACCAGTTGGTTTTTTTAAAAGTGAGCAACACAAAGGAACTAGAACGGCTGCACAAAAGGATTCAATATCTCGACAGTCACAAAGTACATCTGGGCGACTTGCACTTTTTCTCAGCAAGTGGTCACACATCGCTGGTGTTAATGATTGTGGTCATTATAGTTCTTGTTGTTTATGCAAGAATGAAGTACTTACAAAATAGGCAGCTTCGGGCTGTCACATTTACGGCCTCCCCGGAGAAAGTCCAAGTATGAACACCTGCACGCGGCAACTTACAACAGCTGCAAACAGTTATCCTAACAACTTGTGCTCGCGTTACAAGCGATCGCAATAGATTTAGTTAATAATAACATACAACAATAAAATAATGATAAACATGCTGTTGCCTTACCAACGAAAGCTTAGAGATAAGAATATTGTTAGAGTTAAGAATCTTACAATAAATAAAGGATCGCTAAGCCGAGCGATTCAGTTCGAATCTAAACGTCTTCTCAAGTGTATATTATTATATAAAAAGTGTTTCACGCATGTTTATACGGAATGCTTGTGCGTAGAAAATGTGCTTACATCAAACGGTAGAGTGTACTGATGAGTTACTGTAGTACTTGATTCTATTATTTTTTGGTATTATTAACGATATTTTGTGGTTGGCAAAAACCCTCAAAATGAGGGCTGTATGGGTTGCCACCGAGCAGTGGACTTCACCTCGGAGTAAATAGGTAGTATCTTGTGTCACTTGCGAGCCTTGGATGTACACTGACTAGATAATGCAAGTTAGATGTACTGTGACCGAATCTGTTGCTCGAGGGGCAGGCCTATCGGCGGGTTAAAATATTAAGGTGCTGATTAGTTAGTTAGCCTATTAGTTAGGTTTTAAACTCTCTCTAGTATCTTGTGTACACTGGCTAGTTAATGCAAGTTAGATGTCTAATGTGTCTAATGTGTAAGGTATAGTGCTTACACCTTACATCATAACGAGTACTGACAAATCAAGGAGGATTTTCCAAGATATAAAAAAACAAGAAAGAAACAGCTATCTATTGGGTTCCTCAGACCATTATTCTATATAGATATGCCAAGTTTGGTTTCGATATCTTGAAAACCAATTTTTTGGACCGATCGTTCATATGATTCACCTGATTCTGACTGTGTACTGCAGCATCTGTTCCATAGCATTAAAACTGAGAAACTAGTTTGAACAGAAACTCTGTAGTACTAGAGGTGGCGCTTGGCCATGCTGGAACTACCTACCCCACTACTCCCTACAAGTGTACTTACTATAGTGAACCTGTGGTACACGAACGCCGAACCACGAAAGTAACTTTTCCTACACGAGTACTTACTTTTGTGACTCTATGGTACGCGAACGCCAACCACCGAGTAATAAAATGTATACAAACAAAAGCCACTACAAACAAAACGAAAACAAACGGTTCTAGCATCACATTTGTCTTGAATTGCCCTTGTCTTACTAAAATTTGGTTGCGGGGGTTGGCCTAACTTGCTAGTATCCGATCTCTAAAACATAAGTACTCGGGTTCGATTCAAGGCGATTATAGAAAAAATGGTAAAGCTAAATTGTAGAGCGGTAAGTACGGTAAGTAATATATATATACTATATATTATGTATATATTATCATCTACAAAAAATAAAAGTAAAAATGAAAAATGAAAACTAAAACATTTTATTAAACTATATACCCTTGATTGCACAAATCGTTAATGTACATCGATCTGACAAGATTGTTTTTGATATCTTGAAAAAAAAAATTTGTTTTGACCGATCGTTCCTATAGCAGCTATATAAAATAAAAGCCTGATCAGGCCGATTCTGACATATAAACTACATACAATAACAAACATCATCTGTGTCAAATTCCATCCAGTTAGCTCAAAGATAAAGCAAAAAGTTTTTATAGAAACAGACAGACGTACGGAGACGTCGCTTTCACAGCATTTCACATTTCGAGACAAAATTATAATACCCAAGGTATAAAAACTGTGTTAGATGTTTATCTTATAGCTCCCGTAAGAACAATCGATCAAAAAGTGATTGCACGAAAAACTTTTCTGTGTTTTAAGATTTCGAAATAAAACCCAATAGTTCTATGTAGATTTATGATTTGTACAGTTTGAACAAGTTTAATCAAAATCGGACCACTATATAGTATAGAAAAGGAAAAGTATAGAAAATTTAGTGTAACGAGTGTTTTATGTAAAACTTTTTTGATTTTCAAGATATCAGAACCAAACTCCCCATATGGTTATAGACACACGTTTTGTACTTTTTGATAAAGTTTGACTGAAATCGGACTACTGTATCATATGGCTGCCATAGAAAAATCGGTCGTGAATTCAAAATTTTCTCATATATACCATTGTAAGGGTATATAGAGTGTCGAAGTTAGCCGTTTCTTTCTTCTTTAAGTAACTATTAGTTCCGAGTTTGCAGCACTGCAGGCAAACTTCACACATAGAATAAGAGATTTATGGTATATTAAGCAAAAAAAAAGAGAATTTATCTTGCGATTAGTTACATATTTATGTGACAAACAATTTGGTTTAGGTTGACTTGACGCTGCTGCTCCCGACAGGGTCGCCAATTCCGAAAAAAAAATTATAAATAAATATAAGTGTTAAAATTTTGGTTAAGTGAATATACCTCCAAACAAATAAAGATGTGTTACCTTTTCAAAAACGATATAAAATAACCTTTCAACTTTAAAAAAAAAATGTTTATTGATTGGATTGAATTAAAAATTGTGAGGCAGATCGGTCCGCACCCGCCCACAATAAATAATAACGTTTAAATATGCATTTTGTATTAGTAGAAGTAAGCTGTGTAATATAACAATAATAATTGAAATTAAGTAACGCATGAAGCGCAAGACACTGTGTATTTTCTGGACTTGAGTGGTGTAGCAGGCAGCAAACCGACACGGTATATACAGGGTGTGGTGGCTGCGGCTGAGCGAGCGGGTGCTAAAGCTCTTCGTGCGCGTGAGTATCGCGCCGTGTTAAGGAGCGAAAGCGCCGAAGGGCTCGGCACCAAAAAAGCATCACTGCAGCCAAGCCGATCGTGACCTAGTTAGTCAAGAGTGAAGATCGAGTGGCGAAGGTGGGCGACACGCGTAACGGATAATCGATAATTGTGCTGTTTATCCGAGGTATAAGGCGACTACAGGCTTAGCATAGCTAGGTAGCGCACGTGTTGGTGGCTTCCTTTTAATTGAAGTTTATGTTAATATTGAAGCCGAAATAAATGATTTATTTGCGTTAAAAAAAATTTTTAAAGGCGATAATTACTTTAAAATGTACCATGGAAGTTTATGTGAAGTAACATTTTATACTAAGATTTGTAAAAAAAAAAAAAGTAACAGGTTTTTTTTATGATATATATACATCCCTGCAATGGTCTCCTAAGAAAATTTTTACCCGCCTACTTTGGTTTTGATATCTTAAAAAATAAAAAAAAAATTTATTCATACGAGCACTTTTCGACCGATTGTTCCTATTGGAGCTATAAGATACAGTGGTCCGATTTTGTTTAAACTTAGTCAGATTGTACAAATCGTAAATATGCATCGATATGCCAATTTTGATTTTGGTATCTTGAAAACGAAAAAACTGTTCCGAGTTTCACCAAGATAGCTCAAAGATAAAGCCAAAAACTTTGCATAGAAACAGACGGACAGACAAACAGACAGTCGGACGGACAGACGAACATGGCTAAATCGACTCAGCTCGTCGCCCTGATCAAGAATATATATACTTTATAGGGTCGCAGACGTGTCCTCCTGTGGTTTACACATTTCGAGACAATATTATAATACCATTTGCAAGGGTATAAAAAATGTTTTTTTCAAAAAGGTTTGCACGCTTCGCAGAGTTTTGCTCGTTTAAAGCGACTTCTATTCTTGTCACGTAATGCCACGACTATTTTTTGCTTATATCTTTTAATCGAAAAGGTGGAATGTTTAAATCTCTTTTAGTATATATAATCCAGTCCAAAAATTTGACTTTTTTGTAGCTTTTTCACATTTAGGCGTACGATTGTCACATAACGCCATTCTGGCATGGTTCAGAAGATATTTAAAATCAATTTAAATTAATTTACATTTAAAATAAAAACTGAAAAATAACTTTTATATAAAACTTTTAAATAAAAATTGGTAAATAATCACTTTTTATTTTAGGGTCAAAAAAATTTGTTGTCAATTTTAATGGAAAAAATTCATTATAAAATTCTAGCTCATAATTTTTATACATAAAAATTATAAGAGTTGCGATCCCTGGTAGAAACAAATCTAAAATCAATTCATAGCACTGTCTAAAACCATATTGATTCACCACTTCTAGCAAACACTTCATATGTAAAATTAAACTAGTCACTGATTCTGAAATACCTTTTGGGCCGTTTTCGAGTTAATCGGAAAATCTTTATTTACTACTTTTCCAAAAATTATCGGAATTTTGAAATAAACTTGATCTGGTATACGTGAATACGAATTTTTGACAGGCAGACGAACAGGACCTCAACTAGAATATATATACTTTATATCGCCGAAGATACGTCTTTATGTCTGTTACATACATTTAAAAATCTTTTGAGTAATGGGTACATGGTATAAGCGGTTTTAATTTATTTAGGCATATTTTTCAATTTATTCCCAAATAACTTTTGAAATAATAATCTTGTCTTAAAAATATTATACAATACACTTTTAAAAAAGTGAAGGAGATATTTTCAATATTAATAACCGAAGTTACTTAAAGTTTTCGAAAACAAAGTTTATGAAAAGTCG
The DNA here is from genome assembly GCA_035043045.1 of Hirtodrosophila alboralis. NCBI lineage: Eukaryota > Metazoa > Arthropoda > Insecta > Diptera > Drosophilidae > Hirtodrosophila > Hirtodrosophila alboralis. The sequence goes on along the minus strand of JAWNNH010000855.1, from coordinate 166,722 downwards.
AAAATCTAACCGTTTTCATTTAGCTTTTCCAGAATTAGCGACCGATGATGAATATGGCTATGTTGACTGTCTAAAAAGAACGGAATTTAAAATTTTTTTTCAATATTCTTTGCACAGCATCATTCAAACACAGCAATTGGCTCCTTGTAAAACTGCCTGATTTCATCTTTGACTCACCTGCAGTTTGCTGGTAGGCGGTGAAACGACTAAGCAAATTTTCATTGTTGCACGAAGAAACTCCTCACGCTTGGTCCTTAAGTCTACCGGCACTGCAATAGGCGAAGTGGCGCTCGAAAGAAAAGGATTTAGGTTGCGAACCAAAATGTTGGAGTTGAAACTTTCAGTAGGTGAGGCGGATGTTTCACTTTTCTGAGGTTGATGTTGTTGTGAAGCGTTAAGATTTGTTTGCTGGTGGTGAAACAGACGCGTAGGTGAGTTCATGCTGAAAAGCTTTCGCCTTTGTCGACCGGGCGTGGAAGATGAACTTGATGCAGAGCTGGGAGTTCGCCCTGGCGGGTAACTAACACCGCTTTCACTAAATGTCGACTCTTGAGATCCAGCTCGACTGAACGCTGGTGTCGGTAGCTGACCAGATCGCGACCCAGTGTCCCAGCCTGAGTATTTGACAGACGGTACATTACAATCTAATTGTAAATCATCTGACTGAATTTTGCCATCGTGCTGGTCATCGTCCTTATAGTTACTGTGATAGGTGCGTGCCGTAATCTCCGGCAGAAAGGGATTGTTTGGAGACGTAAGCGTATACTGATAGTAGGCTGAAGTATTACCACTTTCAACAGCCAGCAAAGTATCATCATCGGCTTGGTCAGGAGTGCTCTCTTCGGGTAAGGAGCCAGTATTCATATCATATGTGCCTCCGACAACGCAGGTACTAGATGCATGGGCACCCAGTTGCTCCCATTCGCCTGATGACGAATTGTACGATGAAACGGTAAAACCATCATTTGAGTGACCCTGAAAGCTGCGGGAACTTTCATTGCTGCTCTTAAACAGAAAATTATGCAAGCGCGTTATTTTTATCGAACTGCTTTCACTGGTGAGGCTGCAACTGCGACTGGTGTTGGCATTGACTGGCGCAACTGACTGTTGATCATTGCGGTTGCTGATATTGGATTTCGCTGCTTCGTTGTGTCGTTTTAGGAGTGACGACTCATTGCATGTCGTGGTACTTATTTCGCCGCCCATTTCAACACCTTGTTGGCAGGCACAAAGGAATGTGTTCTTTTGTGAGACTCTTAATTCGCTCAGTTCGTAGGGACTTTCAAGTGAGCTACTTGAGTTGGTGTTGGTGGTAGCTATGCTGCTTAAATGATGGTACGCGAACTCGGGCGGCGTACACTCGTCAGGGCTGTCGAGCAGCAGAGACGTGTTGATATACCCTTCAAGTCCGAGACCAGACAATTGCAGCTGACTTGCTACCGAGAAAGGTAGTCGATTAACGAGGTTGTTGTTGTCGGACTTCTTGATCTGAAAGTCGTCAGGCGGATGTTCACAACGCTTGATCTCCAGCGACCTGTGCTCCCTGTGATGAAAGGAGCGGCGCAGTCTCTCTGCAAGCTTTGACTGTTTAAGAGATTTACCTACTGATGGCTTATCTTTTGCGTTGCCAACTATATGCGACTTCTCAGTCTTGTCTTTTCGTGTGTCCTCAATATGTTTCTCGTGCATTGGTGCGGCCTTCAAAGTCCACTCCTTTATCAGTTCTGGTTGCACTTTAATTACGATATTAGATGTTTGTGCTTGCTTCTGGCTACTGGCTAATACAATTGGTAGTGACACAAAGCCACCACCCATTACGATTGCACTGAGCCGTATTGATTTTGGTGCAAGTTGACAGTTTATATCTGACACCGCATTTGATAACACTGATAACAATCTAGTTCTAAATAACAACCTTTAAAAAAGTGAGTATATTGTAAAAATTCCTCAGGTGTCTTATATAAATTCAACTTGCCTTCAATTTGTTATGAACTTGTTATTCGCTAATTTAGGAAGCCTTGACTCTCCTCAAAAACATATTAAATTAGTATTTTATTTTTGTGTACCCAACATTACAACTAGTTTAAGAGTTACCAGCAAATAAGGAGTTGCATAGATTTTTTAATAATTTAATTCATTTTTATTTTTCGTTGGTTGGCTGAAATTAGACAGACAATAATCAGAAACGTGTCATTAATGAATCTGCATTAAAAATCTTTTATAGGCGAGTGTAACACAGATTTAGTTGATTTTGCTAACGGTTTAACTTCTATCTTTGAAAAATTAAATATTAACAAGCACATTGTCGGAAACATCGTTAGACTGCAACAATTGAATTTAATTGAATATGTTGAATACTGTTCATACTAAACATTTTTTTTATATCTTAAACACTTTGTATTTTAGGTATAACAAACCAGTAAAATAGATTAAAAAGCACTATCAAATAACTGCAGTTAAAAAAAAAATTATTATATAAATTAAAATGACTCTTTAGCTGTAACCAAATATTTGTAAGTCATAATCGTATATGTTAAAGTAACGTATGCGCAATATATTAATACGTTAAGCAAAAAGCATACAAATGTTTGTCTCCTTTTTTGGCATAGTAAAACAAATATAATTAACACAAGATTTGTAACACGTGTTTGCATGGGTAGTTAAATAGTGTAAGCGGATATGAAGAAAAAACAAGAAAGAAACGGCTATCTTTAGCACACAAACCTATATACCCTTGCAATAGTCTTCTACGAAAATTTTGAATACTTTTGCATAGTATAACTCATTTTTGACCTATATGTTCCTATGGTTTGGTTTTAATATTTAAAAAAACAAAGAAGTTATTCATACGAGCACATTAACATACAACAATTGATCAGCGCCGTCACAAAACGCAAAAGATTTACGCAGCCAAATATCGGGCCTTTAGCAGCACTCGAATTTGTTTACTAAGCACATTATTTATTTAACGAGAAAATGCCAAATGTTGAGCTTCGATATTCCTAAACAGCATCACACTATTTAAGTTCTTAAGCTAACACCATCGATTCTCACTATATTCTAACTATTCTCACAGCCAGCAAAAAATTCAACACAGATTGTAAAAATGGGTACACATACACAGAAATGTGCATTGCTGGCAAATATACACACTAACACAAAACATAAACAATATCGCTTTTTCAGTCGAACTCAGCATATTAAAGCTCCGAGATAGATTCAGAGAGAGGTTCTCTTGAATTTGAATGTTGAATTTACATACAACAGGGTTGTCTTAAGGGTAGGCAAGGCTGGGCTGAGCCACCGGGGCCTCGAGTGATTTAGCCATGCGTCTTAAAAAATCCTAGTTTTTAGAGTAACGTGGCCCCGATTGTGAAATTAGTTATGGACCCGCGGGAACTCTTATACATCATCGACAAGCATTGCTTTGCCAGTGGACACATACACTGTGTGTATTTCACACGTACACATACCAACTGTCAATGGTTGTACATAGCGGTTGTATAATTTCAATAAAATCAGACAGCCAGAAATATTTGGTCTAAAATATGTTTCTTAAACTAATTGTTTTTAATCAATATACATTCAATTAACAATAAATATTTTATATTATAATGATTGCCATCCGATGATTGCATTCAATTATTAATTATTCAATTGTCGCTCTATTGACTGTCTTACAAGGTGGTTACACCAAACACAGCTGTTTTCTGTGTTTATAGGACAGACAAAAATTATTTTACTCAACGCTGGTGCTTGACTACTGCGTGGAGGCCACGTTAAGCAAAAAATACCTTTGCTGAAATTTTTTGCAATCAAAAGAACAAGTTACAAAATTCAGGGTTGCAAGCAAATTAATAATATATTTACCATTTTTTATACCCTTGCAAAAGGGTATTATAATTTTATCTCAAAATGTGTAACGCAAAGAAGGAGACGCCCCCGATCCCACAAGTATATATATTCTTGGTCTGGACGACGAGCTGAGTCGATATAGCCATGTCCGTCTGTCCGTCTGTCTATCTGTCCGTCTGTTTCTGTTTTGGCTTTATCTTTGAGCCAGCTTGGTAATGAATGTAGTTTGTATGTCAAAATCAGCCCGATCACATAGCAATGGAGGAAAAATCGAAGAAAAGTTTTTGTATGAATAACTTTTTTGTTTTTCAAACCAAACTTGGCATATCGATAAATATTTATTTATTATATTTATGATTTGAACCATCTGATCAAGTTTGAACAAAATCGGACCACTATATCTTATATATATATTATAGAAACAATCGGTCGAAAAGTTCTCGTATAAATAACTTTTTTGTTTTTCAAGATATCAAAACCAGACTTGGCATATCGATGTAAAATTACGATTTGTACAATTTGAAAAAGTTTGAACAAAATCCGACCACTATATCATATAGCTCCTAAAGGAACAATCGGTCGAAAAGTGCTTGCTTGAAAAACTTTGTTTTTAAGATATCAGAACAAAAGTTGACCTTCAAAAGTTTCTTAGCAGACTATTGCAAGGGTATATAGCTTCGGAGTGCCGAAGACAGCCGTTTCTCTATTGTTTTTTTTTTTAATTCAAATAAAATTTACAGTAGATATGCACAAATAAGTTGAAATAGTGCTATTTGAGATTTTCTCGAAAACCCTTCTTTGAAATGGTTTGCATTTTTGAAATCAGCTCCCCAAAATACATTTAAAATAAGTAAATGAGAGTTCATTTTCTTGTTTTAAACTAGTGTAGCTTGAAAACAATCTTCTGTTATATGAAGTTAAATTTAATGAACTATTTAAAGAAAAAAAATCGATTCAATAACATTAGTAGTTTAAGAGATAAAAAACTGGAAAATAACATTTTAGGGGGCACTATTAAAGTAAACGCTATGTATGTTAATATTAAAAACTAAAGTATTTATCACCATCTAAATAAAATAGTTTTGTTTTAGCGATATACCCTTCTTGCATTGTCTTACGTCATTTGACTTTAGCAAACGTTGACTTTTCCGCAATACTGGCAAGGTTGGGGCCCCTGTATGTGTCATCATTATCGCCTTCGGCTCACATAAAAACCATCCCCACCACACACACACACACACACTCCAAGGTGGTTTCAAGGCTTGCCAATACCAAAATCGATGAATGTGGTTCCTTTTCGTGTAAATGCTATATTTTTCCACGTCCGCCTTTATTTATGTTGTTTTCTTTCGTGTTTGATTCTGTGTTATTGTTGTAATAAAAATGTACATAAGTTGAATTGAAGCGTCTACTTCGAAATGATGCATGCGTCAATTTGCCGTGCCGGTCAGCCAAAGTTTCTCTCGTTGGCCAATTCTTATGAACTCCTCACCTAATAAGACATACGTACAATATTCACTAATTTCCTCATATATAGATACAAACAAATTTAACTTCCAAGAACATCTGTAGACAAATTAATGATTAATTTCATATACTTAGCATATCCGCAATTTGGTTTATAATGAATTGAGAGTATTATGTATTCCCTTTAATACGATTGCAATTTTGTTATTATTAAAAAAAAGTTTGGTTGTCGAGTATACCAAGCTAGGGTACACGGCGTACCCAGACCGCGCTCCAAAAGCACGTATATGTACATTTATACAAATACACATTAAAAGCGGACTGTTCAGTATCTTCAACCAATTCAATTCGTATTCAAAAACTATAATATTGAAAACTGAAAAAATTCTTATGCTCATTTACAAATGCTCTGGAAATTTATTTATAACGATTGGACACTATCACCAAATATATTAAAAAAGTTAGTATATCTTGCATACAGAAGACCAGGCCCCGGCCAAGCAAGCACGCCCGTTGAACTACTGGATGTACCATATGTACGATATGATTTAATTAAAACATTAATCTTATTTTATTAGTCTTGTTTTTTCTTTGGCAAAATTTATAAATACCGTTTTCAATATTTATGCTATGGTTTGTTGCCAAAGCCACCCAAAAATGCGACAATATTTCTTAAATTAATTTCAGTTATTGCTCTTATGCCATACGCTGTAGAAACTTAATAACAAAACAAAATATTTTCAAGACGCACTCGGTTATACATCCAACTGAGCCGAACAGATAACAAATGGACATGTCTTCTATATGACTGGGACGAGCTGACGTCATTTGTCGCAGCTGCTCAGCACACAGCTTCCAAAGAATGCTTCAATGCCATAGAAAATGGTCTGCCCTTAATAATTTTTGTATCCATCTATATTATGAAAGTTTTCACAGTGTTATTACAATTCGGTATGGACTCGACCATCACCATCTAGTTTACATTCAGCTGATGCAGCCACCAAGCCTAAGAGACGAAAGTCGGTTGGCTCTGCATGTTTCCACGACTCACTGGCAGAACTGTTAACACAATTACATATGCAGACTCCGTAAGTAACTACGGAGTATACGCATTAAAGTCACACAATACGGATGCGCTGCTGGCTGTTTCTTTATCCACGTAAATAGTATATTTATTAACTTCGGTGGTTATTATAGTTTTTAATAATTTGCGATGGTCATGCAGAGGAGTATCGGAATTTCGATATAAACTTGACCTGATCTTGATGTGTTCGGCTATGCATCCTTCTGTTGCATACTTTTGAACTGTTTTACGACTGCTTCTTACACGTTTTTAATTGGGCACAGGGTGTAAAAGAACTTATCCTTGTACTTACAGAGTAAATATATTGTATTGTATTTCTACATTACCCGGCAGACGTTGATACGCCTTATCCCAAAAAAAAAAAAAAAAAAAAAAAAACTAATCATATTTTACAATAGCATTATGACTTTAATATTCTTAATGTCAACACCCGTGGACATATTCCCCGAATTAATCCGGTCCACAAATAAATATAGATTCTTAAATCCATTGAAACCGTAACAAAAATACAAATTTTACACACCACCCCAACCGCCACATTATGTTAATAGAATACTGATTATGATTATATAGTAAATCGACACTATTAATCAAAAAGCAACATAATTTAATAATAAGGTTAATTTATAATATAATAAATGCAAACACACAAACACATGCATATAAAACTGCCAATTTTGAAATGCAATTATTACAAACGAATATATTTTTAATTAACTTTAAAATTGTTTTTCTCAACCTGCCTGACTGCTTGGCGACCTACCGCCAGGTCAAACGGTATAAGTAGAAAACTGAAATTTGTGGAAGTAGCTTTCTATTATATCGTAGGTTGGAACTTTGGAATAATGTTATTAAAATTATATCAGGAAGTCGGTCAAAAATACATCTTAAAAAACTTTTTGACTTTATCTTTGAGCTATCGTGATGAAACTTGGCAAAGATGAAGTTTAATAACGTATGTAGTTTTTGTGTTGAAATCAACCCGGATCACTATATCATACCGCTGCCATAGGAACAATCGGAGAAACTTCACTTTCATGAAAAGTGTTTGTATGAAAAACATTTTTGTTTTTTCAAGATATCAAAAACAAACTTGGCCTATCGATGTAGAATCAGACTATGTTTGAATAAAATCGGACCACTACATCATATAGCTGCTCTAGGAACAATTGTCAAAAATGAGTTATTTTATGCAAAAGTATTCAAAATTTTCTTTGAAGACCATTGCAAGGGTATATAGCTTTCTTTCTTGCTTTTGGGTATAATGGGTAATAAATGAAAGTATCCACAGTGAGTTATCTAAGATTTGGTTTAAATTAAATAAATAAATCGCAACGCTGACATTATTAATAGGCTAATTAAAAATATAAAAGCTTACATGTGTCAAAATTAGATGTTATAGAGATATCCAAATACACTTAAATAAAGTGGTTGTTATTATATGATGTGTATATATATTTTATAATTATGTTTTTATTTCATTGTTATATTTGCACCTCCCTGTATTTATTATATTTTCTAAGGCATAGACACACATTTATTATTGGTCGTGCACTTGATTTTTCTTGTTGGGAGTATCATTGGACCGCGTAACAACATGAGTAAGTACTAACAGTGGCTATCACAATAATATAAAATCAAAACGCTACGGTAGCGTAGTCCTTTAGCGCATGGCTCAACGTTCCGCAACGAACTAATTCAGCCGACAAGCCGTTGGCTTGTTTTAGGAACGACGGCGACAAAAATAGCAATGTTACGGCAAAAGTTGAGAAAACATAAAAAAAAGTTAATAACGACAAGGACGCTAAAAAGAGAATAAAGTCATACAATCTATAAGTTGAAAAGCATGCAACTCTCTTTCAATTTATTTGCTACTCTCTTTAATTTGGTTCGAGACCCGACAACATTAAACCTATTTTTCACTAAGTATTACATGTAGCGTATTAATGATTTGATGTCTTAGTCAAAGGCTAGAAGTAAGCGTTGTTTGAGTCTTTGACTTGACGGCTTGTTCATTTCTTTATATCTTACTTAGATGATTTATTTCGAGGTAATTTACTACCTAATATCTTATCATTCTCTAAAGGTGATTTAAAAACTTTGCACATAGTTATCAGACAGCTCCTCACAATTAAAATTTGTTTTATTTAATATCTTTCTGTGTATTATCTTATACCTTTTTGCTTAACCTTACATATAGATAAGTAGATTGTTTTGAAACATATCTCTTTGTAAGCAATTACTTAAGAGAATTTTAAATACTGTTTTTCAATTCTCTTCATTTCGTTATTGAGGCTGCTAGTGCGCTTGTCCCTCAATCAAACTTTATTGTATATGTACAATTTAAAGCGCTTTCGCAAATGCATATGTGTGTTTGTATAAAAAGCTTTTGGTAAGCTTTTACCGATAAGATATTGGTAAACAAACCATATTTTCGCTCTTAGAAGCAACAACCCTAAAATAGTTACACTTGTAAATATTTGAAAATATAAAAAAATATTAAAGATATTTTTTTTCGCTTTTGGGAAAGATATATAATATAGCCTATAAACCTGTCTTACATAAATTAGATTATACGTTAAAATGTTATTAGAGAAAAAAATGAATCTTTAAAAAAGTTTCTTTTTGTGTAATTTTTTCTTTAAAACTTTTTGTATCACTCTTCAGATCTGTAGATTTACAAATGTATCCCTCGAAATATGTAGAATTTATTAGCCCATAAGTTATTTGGAGGTTCGATTGTATAAAACTATGACCAACTTTTAAAGTTAGTGTATCCTAAATATTTAGCAGCCATTTCTTAAGTAAAAAGTCTGATTGAAAATTAAGTCAAAAAACAAAAATTTTGGACGGTTTGCAAAATGACTCTGCGTTTACGATCACAATTTTTTGCAGCTGAAGTTGGATTATCAAAAAATTTACGATCCCAAAAACAATTCAATGTGGCCGGTTCAAAACTTAATTTATAAAGATACATCATTATTGCGTCAAACAAGTTAAGGTTCGTTAAAATCCTTAAATAAACGGCCCATCAAACCAACGCGTAAGTCATGCATACGTTCAACTCCTTTTCTTTTTTCTAAACATATAAAAGAAATCTGAATCCGAAAAACGATTCTAGGTATGTAAGGTTTGGGTTGGTTTAAGGGCTATAACCTGGACGTTTGGTTATAGATATTATTTTCATAATATTTAAAAAACTGTTGCATATATACTTTACATATATGGTCGAAGATGTCTCCATATGCCTACTACATACAATTACACAGTTTTATTAACCCCTATGAAATGTGTAATGCATAGAAGGAGACGTCTCCGACCCCATAAAATATATACATTTACTTTGGTCATAGGAAAAATCGCAGACATATAATTTTCATGAAAAGTGTTTGTATGAAAAACTTTTTTTTTCAATCTGACCAAGTTTAAACAAAATCGGACCACATCTTGTAGCTCCCATAGGAACAATCGGTCGAAAAGTTCTAGTGTGCCGAAGATAGCCATTTCTTTCTTGTTTAAATATATATTATTATTTATTGTTTATATTTTTATCAAATCTTGTAAATGCATTTTACTATAAGTAAGTTTACCAATACCTAATTTTTTTTGGAATATTTTAATGGCCATTTCAAAAATATAAACTAAACAAAATTGTATTAGATTTACCAAAATACTTTGCTTGAAGTTGATATTTTGTACAAACATTTTATATATAAAGAACATCGGATATTTAAGTATATATGTAAAACCAAACCAGAATAGAAGCCAAATGTTATTACACAATTTCAATGTCACCAGCGACGGTGACGTAATGACAACAGTTTCCGGCATACACAATGATATGGCGTCAGCTTTTGGCTGTGTAGCTGCTGATTAATACCCTTATTATCGTAACACAAACTTGCAACAAAAAAAACAAGAAAGAATCGGGAATCTTTGGTACGCCGAAGATATAGACCCTTACAATGGTCTTATAAGAAAATTTTTAATGAACCCATACAATGTAGTGACAAGGTTTTCATCAAACTCGGTCAGATTGTACACATCATAATTCTACATGGAACTTATGAGATTGATTTCGAAATCTCGGAAAACAAAAAAGTTTTTCATTGGAGCTATAAGATATAGTTGTCAAGAAACTTGGTCAGATTGTTCAGAACATTATTTACATACAAACTGTCTGCTACAACAATATGCATCTGTGCAAAGTTACTTCAAGATAAAGCCAAATAGTTTGCATAGAAACAGACGGGACAGAGAGACAAACATGACTCATCTCGTTGTGCTGATCAACAATACATGTACTTTATCAGGTCGGAAACGTCTCATTCTATGCATTATACATGACAAAATTATAATACCATTTTGTAAGGGTATAAAAAGGTGACACAGCACTGCGGCCGATTTGGTTTAAAGCGATATTGGAAGAAATCTAAAAAATACATAGGATAAGATGCACAGCAACACATGCGCGGCGAAATACATACATATTGTATTTAAGTATGTAAACAATTACGAATTGTAACCCATTTAGAAACGCACCTGTTATCGCCTATGCCAGAGCCTTATCTTATCGTGCTGTGTGTACCTACTTGCAAAAGCTACAAATTCTTATACATTTTTTTTTTTGTTAATATCAGTTGTGCGACTTCAGTTGACGAGCGACAACGTAACGAATACGAATACAAATCGAATAATTTAAAGTTTCACTGTGTTAATAAGAATCAACGCAAAATGGTATCTGTGGAAACAATAGGTTCGATTTTCATCAAAGCGCTTAAGTTGGTATGTAACACAAAAATAAGTCCTACATATTGCTAGTATATTAGAGTACATAGATTCAAATATAGTAAAAACTAATATATCATGAATCGAAAATGTTGAGCAATATGACCAAACAGTGCCGAGATAAGGTGTCGTCTTATCAGTAGGGGTTCAAATTACTCATACGCGTATAAAATACCAATCCAGGTGAGGGTGAAGTGCGCACCAACTGAAAGCTTCGCAGGGCGGGGCTGTGAATTGATCACTTGAACAATGCAATTAGGATGAGTCATGCAATTTAATAAAATCTTTTAATTTTTGCAGATCATCAACTTAGTGGTCATATTCCTCTATCGATGGGGCGATGGAGGCGAGTTTCTCGGCATTGGCGGCACTTGGAATTTGAACGAGGAAAAGAGCGCAGATGCTGAAATTGTTGCATCCGGAGTGATGGTCGGTTTTTTTATTTACACGGCTTGCCATACGATCGCTTACCTTTTTGGCACTACAAAGCACAAAGGGTAATTTATTAACTTCTAAACTGTCAATAAACTCTAATTTTGCATTTTTTTCATTTCAGAGAACTTTGTGACACCATCATGAATGTGGTGGGTACCTTTATGTGGATCGCCGTTGGCGGCGTAGGACTGCATTACTGGAAGGGATACATGTCTGATGAAGGATTTTTGTATGTTAACTCGGAACGCCAGGTTGGCATAGCAATGGGCTCTCTGTGCGTTATCGAAGGTGCTCTTTATCTACTGGATACAGTTCTAGCTTGCATACACTACTCCAAGGGCGACACCGACTACACTCAATAAAAGAGCTTGACGATCAAATAAAGCACCACTGGGGTTGCTGCCAAATAAATAATAAATTTAATATATTTCAGCTACTTCTAAGTGCAAATTAGTTATTAAAAAAGTTATCACGGCACTTGTGCCTAAATTTATTTGTAATAATATACTAAACTAATAATTCCACGTTAGTTGACTATCCCCCTAACTAACACAGCCCATTTGTATTGACTCCAATATTAAATAACAAATTTCACAAATACAAATTCACACAATAGTATTTTAGAAGACTAAATTATAAAAGTTAAACTGCTGACGTAGTCAATTAGTGAACTACACTGTAATATTAAAACGACCGACCCACTAAATAATGTACATTTTTGATCAGCGCTAACAGCATCGGTCTGTTTGTGTTTCAATACAAATTAGTCTCTGATGCTAAGGGTATTATAATTAGTATTGGCACAGAAGTATCTAGGGATAAAAACATTTCATCTTTTAGGTACACACGAATATAAGAAAGTTTCAGTTGATCTTATTTCTCTCAAAATCAGATTTTTTATTGCATAGCTGCCATTGGAACGATCGTTTGAGAATTAAATCTTTGTATGAAGCCCTCATTTAATTTACACATATTATCGTAATGGGAAATAAGTTAAACCCTTTCAGCCATTAAGTAAAAAGCAAGACGCATCTTAAGCCCGATTTGATTTTTATTAAAGTTAAGCAAACCAAAATCGGTTGTGTGAACGTTAATTTGAATTAAGTTTTGTATACAGGTGTTTACTTTGAAAAATGGCACAATTAGCATTTTATTTTTTGAATATATTTCGCAATGTAGGTGTTATACATATTCAAATATATATGACATAATTCATATATACGGTTATAGGTATATATCCAATTACTTGGGGATCAAGTTGTCATAGGAATGTCTTCAATGAACAACAATATTAAGCCTATAGCTACCTGAGAAAGCATATTCAACTATATGAAAAATATATATTCTTCATCTACATCATCATCAAACCTACAAATCCGGCCAAGCTATGTCCGCCTGCCCTGTATATGAAGTCCTTTTATCTATTTGTCAACCTTTGGGTGAATCTAGTACATATAAAAGTATCGGTAGTTTCCATGCGACTAAGGTGACGAAGAGGAAGATGACGAATAATAATTAAAAATAGCTTATCTTGAACTTGATAACTACAACCCAAAAAAAGTTGATATAAAATAAAATATTATGCAGTAAAAAAAAATTCCAATAGCCAAATATACATCAACTGATGAAAGTTGTGCACTCTGTTCCTGTAACGCAAGTGAGAGTCGAAACGACGTTTTCTGCCCTAAAATTGATATTATGAGATCTGAGATGCAACCTCACCCTGAAGGCATTGCAGAAGTTGCGTTATGTAAAGTTTTTGAGTTCGACCAGCCCCCTGCTACCCATCAAATAAACATACACTTCGCCAAATAAACAAATATTGATCAATGCAGTATGCACATTTTGTTAACAAAAAAGCAACACAAATTACTAATAAAGTTAAGTATTTAAATTTTGTAATAAGCTAAGTCGTGAGTTTACATAAACATATGACGTCAGCAGCGTTTCTTAATCTATTCTAACTCTTCTGCAAAAAATAAAAAACAAATTGCAAAAACAGGTACACATATATCAAATGAGCATTGCTGGCAAGTAAACACAATCACACAAACACAAAACGTAAAAACATCGATATTTCAGTCGCACTCAGTGATATGAGAGTTTCAGGGAGATGTACTCTTAAATTAAGGGTAGAACACACTGTGCATTTGCCAAAAGCCTCCGGGGTCTTGCGTCATAAAAAATCTTAGTTCTTAGAGTAGCGTGGCCAAGCATTGCATTGCCAGCGGGCACATAACTATACACTAGAGAACTTTAACGGGTATAAAAATTTTCGAGTATACTCGAGCCTATACTTTTTTGACGCATATACTTTGGATCAGTGAGCATAAGTGATCGTTAGCGCATGTGATCGAAACGAACCAATCAGTTCGAATCATTTGAGCCCGCTTTATGCATGATCGTTGATGATCGAAAATTTTTGATCAGCAGCAAAGAGTGATCGCTTGCTGATGTGTTCAAGTCAAACATTCAGTTCAAATCACTGGTAACTGCTCCATGCATGATTGTATATGATCGAACATATTTGTTCGGCAACAAAGATCGATGGAACATTCTGTTGGCGAGTTTGGAGTATAGCTCGAGCCTCTCGGCACCTATACACACATTTGCATGATAAACGTAAGAAACATGCTGAAAATTACTGCGCACAATTCTCAAAATGAATGGAAAATGGGAACTTTATTTTGAAAATCGGTTGCCGTTGCTGATTCAATAGTCAATTAAGAACTTTAATTTTATTTTAATTTTATACTTTAATTATAAGTTGAGATTTTTATTCGTTTATATTTTTATACCCTTGCAAAAGGGTGAAGTTTAATATCGTATGTAGTTTGTGTGTTAAAATCAGCCCGGACCACTATATCATACCGCTGCCTTAGGAACAATCGGAGAAATTTCTCTTTCATGAAAAGTGTTTGTATGATTTTTTAAAGTTTTTGGCTTTATCTTTGAGCCAACTTGATGAAACTTGGCACAGATGAATTTTGATAATGTATGTAGTTTGTATGTTAAATTGTATGAATACCTTATTTGTTTTTCAAGATATCATAACCAAACTTGGCATATCGATACAGAATTACGATTTGTACAATCCGACCAAGTTTTTTTTGCTTTTATTATATTTTTATTATTATTGAAACTTTTGTTTCTTTTTATTTTTAATTTTTAAATAAATAAAATAGTATGTTTTAATTGTTAATTCAATGCCTTTCTATCTATTTTGTTTTTGATAAAACCATAGCTCGCAAAAAACAGTTGATCCATATTTTCAGTGCCATCTGCTCCTGAAAAAAAAAAAATAAATTAACTCACTCGGTCTGTCACTGGGCGAAACACTTTTTATCTCTTAGCTCGTGCTCTCCGACCGATACTTTCAGGTCGTGTTAACAAACGAACCTGTCTGTCAACGACAACTGAGAGAGACCTTTTTGAGAAAGCTCTCACGAAACAACCTTCCCAAAGTGAGTTGAACCGAATAAGTGTCAACGAAAAGGGCATTTTTTTATTTTGTTCGTTTCTATAAGAAACGATGTGAATTTTTAAGTTTTTTTTTACGTATATGTCAGAGAAAAGACCGTTTGCATTGCACAATTGTTGCATAATGCGCGATCTAGACACGGAATAAGTTGCGTTGAACAACGTTACAAAAGCGAGACGACAGTTGAGGTTGGCGTCGAGTGTGGCTATGTGTGTTGTTGTGTGAGTGAGTTAGACATAGAATGGTGAGTTCAAAAAGTGGCCCGGTGGTGAAAAGACGGAACGCCATGGCGGCGCCACAATTAATACGAAATCGGTACTATACACACGCACATGTATACGGTACGCTAATTAATGATATTATCATATTTAAAAAATAAATGCATTTTTTTATTGTCTCCACGACACATTTTATGCACAATTATTTTACTTATTTTATTAATAAAACAATTTTCACACGCAAGTTACGTATGGTAGTCACAGAAAAGGTCATGAAGAAATAATCTGGCGTACATTGTGCGCGGCACAAGCAAATTTTTGCAAAAACAAAATAAACATTGTGTAGAAAGGGGTTGATTTTCAGCACAGTGTGTTTCCCGAACTTAACGGCAACTTGTTGTTATAAATGTTGTTGTGTAGTACAGATCGCTGTTTGGGTTTTATATTTTGTAGAAATACATATATACATGTGACGATAGCAAGCGCCAACCTATGCCTTAGAGCAAGAGAGACAGACAACCGTTCACAAAAAATAAACAGACCATTCACAGATTTTTAAGGGTGAGTTGAGAGTAGGATTGCCACTCGTTAAAAATTGCGTGAGTGTTTAGTGAAGCCGATCCATCCAGAGTGTGGGTGATACTCTCACTCACTATTTCGTGAGCATTGCTTGTGAGAGAGAGTATAACATTTTTAATATTTTTTTTATTTTTTATGATGAATGATGAATCTTGATGTTGCCGCTTGCATCTATCACACGTTTTTTTTTTGTTCTTCGAGTGCACAAAGTGTTCTTGTAACACAGCTTTTATCTCCATGTTTGTGCACTTGAATTTCACATGGCAAATATCTATGAGAAAGAATATTAATAAAAATTAATACAAATAAATTTTATTTTCCCAACTTTTACTTTTAATAATTGTTCCCAAATTGTTTTTTCTCCAAGTCAATGGGAACCTGTACAAGTTTGCACACCACATTGACATATTTAGTAATTTGCAATAATATTAAAATGATAGCAGCAAACCACAATCACAATAAATTCACTTTCGCAGAAAAATCAGAATTTTTCTGCAAGGCCTACTATTCAGCACAAATATCAACAGTATACTACGTACCCTGTGAAAGCGTGTATCCACAGACGAGTTCGTTCTTCGAACTTGTTGTACCCACATTTCAATCTCCTGCACGTTTAATTTGTGATTGCTCTATATTTTGGTAATGTACAATAATGCAATAAATCACATCGCACAAGAGATTAATCTCTTATTATTCATCAAAAGGACTTAAAAAAGACTATTGACGGTGATTTTTGTTAAGCATCACATATTGAGCATATTCACAATTCATTTTCGAGTCCGCACAAGAGATGAATATATTTTTTAAACATCAAAGGGGCTTAAAAAACCCCCTGACGGTGATTTTTGTTAAGACGATCTTCCAAATGCTGGCTGGGATGTTTGTTTTTGTGAGCTTGAGTATTATAAAACAAACTTTAACACGAAGACAATTTCAGATTGGCAGACCAACTTTAGAAAGTATAGAATCAGAAGAGCTGGGAAAAAAGGCAATTTAGACAGATGATGATTAATTCAAATAATGATGAAAGAATTCTGGGAAAAATTAAAAGATTACTACTTGTATACTTTACAACAAAGGAATAAATGTAAAAAAGAATCAGGAGAGATAAAGGTTAAGTAGTTATAATAAAAGACGAAAACTGTCATCCAGCAAAGTGACTTTTGGTAAAAATTTAAGCTCATAAAGGTTGAGGTAACGAATTTAAAATAATAAAAGTAAAGCTTCAACAATACCAATTACTAAAATATACCAGCTTAATAGCAAACTAACAAATGAAGAAAAAGAAAGAAAAAAAATAGATAATAATGGGAAAAGAAGCAGGTCAAAAGTACTTAAAATGTCAAAGATAGGATTCATGAATTCATGATAATACTAATAACACCATCGAAAAGATAGATAGAAAGAGATAAATGGCTAACAGAAAAAAAAAATATATATATATTAAGACCCAACTTAACAAGTTAAACCTTTGTTATGTATCCGGTCATACTTCCTTAATAATTGTAATAGTTTTAAATATAATAATGACAATAATGTAACTAGAAGACTGCAGGCCTTCGCTTTTGCCGGCCCTTTGCAGAATGTTCAAGCATCTGTGCATAATAAAATATGCACTTATATTTGAGAAATTATCAAATATATACATGTATCCTTAAGAAATTATCGAATGTGTCTAAGAAATTGCTGGTGTTAATAGACTACGTGTGTGCATGTCCGAAACACACTTAATAAAAAAGGTTATTTATGATCCTTTTTTATGACTGCAGCGATATGAAGCGCAACAGGTAGTCCTAGTCCAAGGGGCCCTGAATAGTATATAAGACTCAGGATTGATAGGAATAAAATCAGTTTCTAAACAAAACTCAAACGATCTTTATTTGAAGCACGTTCAAATCGGCAGTGCGAGTTACCTATTGCACGTCGCGGTTTAAATTTAGACACACATATAACATATGTCAACAAATCACACGATATTTTTGTGTATTTTCTAACTACAGTTTACATGGTCACACAAAAAGTGCCAAGCATTCTTTGTAGATCTTCGTCAAAAATGTGCACGCGCACTTCACAATATTAAAATAAATTTTGTATTTGATTAAAGTATAAATCGAGCTTTTTTTAATTAAATCCAAATTAAACTTATGGTGGTAGACAATTAACACACAAATTGGTGGCCCCCGACTGTTGGCAATATGCAATTCGGCACTCTATAAGTCGGCGAATCTCGACTATTTGCAACGCGTAACCACGGCGCTAAAAAACACATTCGCACAAACGTATTCACTTATACAGAATTTCAAACAGTGGTGAAAATACATTTCTCAAAAATGGCTGGCCAAGGAAATAATTCTGACGCACAACGATGTTTGCAAAAATGCCGTTTTTACAGCTCAGTTGAATTTCTAATATTGATATGTTTTTCACAAAACTTGAAAGCTGGTTCTAACTACAAGGGTTAGATACCCAAATATTTAGAATAAGTACATGATCTGATTGACAACGAGCTACAAACAAATGTATATTTCACATCACAGTATCGCACTTTCCAAATTCGCGGAACCGGAAATGGCACGTCTTCACAAACTCTCAACTGGCATCCAACTTGGAGATGGACGACCAAGCCATTTACTTAGCAAACTACAGCAAACAAATGCTACCAATGACGAAACAGTAGGCCGTAGCTGCTCATGCCGTCATTGTAAATTTGTTAGACATCTCACCAACCACTACGCTCTAACAGCTTGCTATTGCCGCTGATACTGTAATGGATACATTAAGTTACACATCTAGTGACTTTGCAGTAATATCCCACAGCAACAATGGCGCTACTTCAACAAAGACCGCCTTGCCAATATAGAAAAACGTCTCGACATCAACTACTTCAACAAATCAATGGTAACTCAGACAACTTCTCAACAACGATAAAAATCGGAACAGCCGTAGCCGCACCTGTTCTATTAGCGACAACATGCGCAGCAACACTTCGTCGAAAAATAATACCCAACTTTGTTGGTATTACAATAAGTATGGCGCAGGGGCGCAATATTGAAACTCTCTATACTCTTTTAATCAAATAAACAACACTAACATAAAAAACATGAAGCTACCGTCGAACATCAACAAAGAAACTTCGGCGGGCAATCCATAGATGACTTCAAAAGCTGTTGTCAACTTAGAGTTCATATTTACGGAATTTTCACAACTAACCTCTTATTTATTGCAGATGCAATATCTGGAAAAAAGTTTCTAGTCGACACTGGCACGGATGTATCAGTTATTCCTTCTACAGCAATTAATCGCGACGTGTTACTGCAGACAACAACTACTCACTTTTCGCAGCAAATGGCACGGAAACAAAAACATATAGAGCAACTTGACTCACGCTCGATCGGGGACTACGCCGTCCACTTGCGTGGAATTTCATCATCGCCGACACCAAAAAAAAAAAATTCCGTATGCATCACCACTGCACATGGTCTGCAAGTCGACAGTCGACCTTGTGGCGACTATCGTGCTCTCAATTCACAAGCTGTACAAGATCGATATCCACTTTAATATTTTCTATGGCAATTATATAATATTTTTCAAAAATAGATCTAAACCGAGCCTATCACCAGATTTTTATCGAACCCTGTGATATTCCCAAAACAGCAATACCATTTGGACTGTTTGAATTTATCAAACGACGTTTGGCTTGTGCAACGATGCACAAACTTTACAACGGTATATGCATACCGCATTAAAAGAGAGATTTCGTCAATATCACCTTACAATAAATCCTAGTAAATGTCGTTTCAGTCAAACATCAATGGAATTTCTAAGTCATCAGTTGGATTGCCATGGAATCAAATCTCTACCCGACAAGGTCAAAGCAATTTGCAAATTTCCATTGCCAAAAGTCGTTTTTTAAACATGATCAACTTCTACAGGTTTCTTTCAAAAGCAATCGAGCATCAAGCACCATTTGTTCAACTGATACAAGGCAAAACAAAAAATGACACACCTCCAATCATTTCGACGGATGATACTATCAAACACTTTGACGAATGTAAAAGTTTTCTGGCAGAAGCAACACTTTGGGTTCACCCAGCATCCCCAACACATCTTTCGCTCAGAACTGACGCAAGTGACATAGATGTAGATGCCGTCTTACATTAAATTGTAGACAAATTATTCCAGCCAATGGGATTTTTGAGCGTTAAGCTAACTGATGAACAACGCAAATATAGCACATACGACCGTGAACTGTTAGCAATATACCTCAGTATCAATCCCTTTCGCTACATGCTTGAAAGAAGAACATTTGATGTCCGTACAGACCATAAGCCACTAGTCTATGCTTTTACACAAAAGGCTGAGAAAGTCTTTATTGGACAGTTTGCAACATCAACATGTAGCCGGTATTGAAAACAACAGCAGATACACACTCATCGATTACAATGAAATTGTAAACTCACAAGCAAACATTCCAGAGCTATAACTGTTGCTCAACAACAACACATTACTTCAACTTATATCCGTCAACATTCCGAATAAGACAACTACACCTCTATGTGATTTCTAAACCACTTCTGTTTGTCCATTTATACGACAAACACTCAGAAGGAAGAATATCAGCAAACTACACAATATTGTCAAATATTGTACCCCTGTCAAAAAATAAAAGTTACACGCCATGTTCATTCACCACATCAACAATACAAGATGCCCTCGCAAAGATTTGAGCAAATCAACCTGAATCTTATCGGACCACTACCGCAATCTGCACAGTACAGATATTGTTTAACGATAACACTAGGTAACAAAATTTACCTTTTTTTTGATATTTGACCAAACCAACTTCTTCTGATACATATGGTGCCCCAGATGACGAAAAACCACTTTAAAAATTTTTCCATGGTGAGACTTTTTTTTAAAAAATTTTTGAAATCTGGTATTTATTTTTTAGCTTTTTGTCAGAGGCAAGCCTACAGATTTTAGCATTACTCGAGAATCTTACAGCCGATTTTTAAATGCTTTACGTTTTCTACAAGATAATAAATGGGCCTATAATTCATACATATACTTTATTTAGTTTAAATTACTAGTTTTGTAACTAGTTGATTTTGAATTTAGAAAATGATATTTTGTGCGGTATTTTTTACGATTTTTTGACTTTAAAATTCGAGGAAAAGTCGAAAAAAAATTATTTCGTTTTTCTCTTCTTTGCTTTTACATAGTTGCATTAATTGTGCGTCTTTTAAGATATTAATCATATAAATCGATAAAGAGACGGCGGAAATATAAGCATTTCAACAAACACGCCCGAAGTGGCATTTATAAATGTGCCTATAAAATTCAACGCTTTAACAGGCCGTCCAAAGGCGATCATGTGCGCGAACTTGGCTCGGTTCGGCGAATTGTTCGACGTTAGTGGAGGAGATGTTAGTATTATTGTTTTTCTTTTGTTGGACATGCATGATCGCGAGGATGCTCGCATTTGGATGGCCTGATACTGTCAATGACATGTGTACAGAAAAATAACCAGTGAAACGCATTAGGGGAAGATTGGAGAAAAGCGCTCCGCTTCTACTAGTGGTGTTTTGGTGTCCAGAGAATTATCCGCTTTCTCGAACTACAGAATTGTTATCACAATGTGAAGAAATTAACGTCAGGTATCAGTATAGCATTCTAATATTATCGAAAACTGTCTGATATTGGTCTGCACATTAGTGCTCCGGTACACTAATAGAGCCCAAAATAGTGAGTTTTACTTGCGAAGGTTTGTTGATCGGTACACGTATTCAACCTAAAGTACTACCTTTGAGAATTTGGAGCAAACAAACAAAATTGAATTTAATTTTGAACACAGGTAAAGGTGATAGGGACATATTAACGCCATCTACCCAATTTTGAGTACCGGTATATAACTCCCTACCACAATTACTACTGCATTCTAGTTTTGACTTTTATCTGAATACTAGCACTCCAAAAATATACTATATAAGATGAGTAACCTTGTGCGTCCATATTCGTGCATATACAATCCGGATTAGTTCTGCTACATATGTGGTATCTATATTACCAATACGAAGCTTAGAATAAACTTCACCAAAAGGTTTCAAAATATTTATAAGGATTTTTTTGGAATCGAACACAAAAATTTGAAATAAGATTGAGCACCAACATTTAAATGCACTTCGTGTCAATAACATTTGTCAAAAAACCAAAACAACAAGTAAGTACCACATTACATTATGATGAAATCAAATCATCTTTAGAAAATACTAACATTTTCGTTTCTTTTTAGGTATACTTTAAATTTTCAAGACCCATGATTTGGAAAAATACTGATACTCATGGATCCGATTGTCACTTCTGCGCATTTCAAAAAATTGGTATTGGAAAAATATGAAATGTATCCGTAATTGGCTGCACGTGGCTTTCAGCTTCCTGTAAAATTCCTGTCAAAACTACAAACACAGAAAAAATCGTCAACATCACACGAAACTACAACTACAGGTTCTGACTTTTCAGGAATAGATAAATGTCCCATGCTGTATTCTCAGAAAGAATTGAATTATGTGGTAAGGGACATGAACTTACTAAGTAAAATGCTGAAATGTTAGCATCGCGGTTAAAGGAGCGAAATCTTGTGAAGGAAGACGTTAATGGAACTTTTACCGAAGTCGACATCTGGCGTTTTAATTTTCAAAATATCGTCGATGTTAGCAAACGCAAATTTAAAACTTAAATATCATGTTATACCTTAAAAAACAAATAGTAAATTTTATTTGTAATAAACATTTATTAATATACATATATAATTAATTTCTGATTGTTTTATCTATAGATGGGGGGGCCAGACATCGGTCATAGCCACCGAAAATCGTATATACTGTGAGTATAACATCGCATAATTCGGTCGTTTTTGCATTATTTTATGATCCAATTATATATTTATGTGATTCTAAAATAAAAAGGCCAGAAAAATTAGTTCAGGCGGCATCCCGGTGCTCTAAAAATCAAATATCGTAGAACATTCAGTAAAGAAATAGTCAATGTCGACAAAAACATATTTAGATATAAGATGTTGTTATTTCGTTGTCTATCAATCGATTTCAAAGATTCATATCTTAAATAACGCTCAATTAATGCAACTGTAAAAAAGCAAAGAAGAGAAAAACGAAATAATTTTTTTTCGACTTTTCCTCGAATTTTAAAGTCAAAAAATCGTAAAAAATACCGCACAAAATATCATCATTTTCTAAATTCAAAATCAACTAGTTACAAAACTAGTAATTTAAACTAAATAAAGTATATGCATGAATTATTTATTATCTTTTAGAAAACGTAAAGCATTTAAAAATCGGCTGTAAGATTCTCGAGTAATGCTAAAATCTGTAGGCTTGCCTCTGAAAAAAAGCTAAAAAATAAATACCAGATTTAAAAAATTTTTTTATAAAAAGGCTCACCATAGAAACATTTTTAAAGTGGTTTTTCGTCATCTGGGGCACCATATGTATCAGAAAAAGGTGGTTTGGTCAAATATACAATTTGTGTGTTACCTAGTGTAATTGATCGTTACACCTGGTAGCCAGAAGCAGTCGCAATTGAGGAAACAGTTGCAACAGCTTTAATCAACTCATGGATTTCCCGTTTGGAGTACCTGCACGCATCACAACGAATCAATGTCGACAATTTGAATGGAGATTGTTTCTCGAATTATCTCGACTCATCCAAATTGATCACTTGCACATAAAACCCTATCATCCTCAAGCTAATGGACTCATGGAACGCTGGCATAAAACATAAAAAGCATCCATTATGTGTCAAAATCGAAATAGTTGGCCAAAGAAGATGCCAATGATCTTGGTCTACGCTCTGCCTATAAATCAGACATCCAAACAAAAGCATCACCCCTCGTGTATGGCAGAACATTTCGTCTTACTGGTGAACTCTTTCATGATAAACGTCGATTTCAACCACAAACCGACTTTGCCGAAGACTGAGCTGATACTATGCGCATAATTCGACCAACTCAAACTGCTCATCACGACACTACTAAAACTTTCGTTTTCAGAGACTTGAACGCTACCACTCACGTCTTCTTACGCAACAACACAGTATGTCAATCACTTCAGCCGGACGATTTGAAGTCAAATCAAACCAGTCAAAATACTACACAATTACCGTTAAAGGTCGCGATACCAAAGTATCAATAGACCGCTTCAAACCCGCGTTCATAGAAGATCAACAATCACCTGCTATAGCAGATCAACAATCCCCTGCTATAAGTAGCTGTCCATATTGACATGTCCAGGGACATATCACAACATATTACACGATGTATTATCTATTTTATGTACTTCCTAACTACACTTAACCATGATACATTTAAGGAGGTAAAGTCTTAACTTTTGGTATGTCAAAGGAAAGAAATAGCAAGATTTTAAGTTTGCTTTGTTATTTTTTTCATCTATTTTGTATGTTTGCTATAAGTTATTTCTTTTTCAGAAACTGCTTTTATCTCCAAGTCCTTGGGAGCCCGCAGAAGTCTTACAGAACTTCCCACAAATAACTTATGGTAAATCGCGCACCATGTGAACATATTAAACAAATTTATATTAAACAATGAGCAGCAAACCACTTGACAGCACAAGTGTTAACAATTTACTTACGTCTGGCCGTAAAAAATTGAGAGATCTCTCTCTAATGACTCTACCTGCTTAATCGTTTCATGCACTTAACATGGTCACACAAAAAGTGTCAAGCCTTCCTTGTTTGATCTTCGCCAAAACTGTGCACGCGTACTTCACAATATTAAAAAAAAACTTTTTCTTAATTAAATATGAATTATGGTGGTACACAACTACCCTATAAGCACAAAACAGATTGTCAAATTCAGTGACATTCAATAGAAAAGTAAATGGTAACGGATCGTAAAAAGAGGAGGACGACAAAGACAAAGAGTCATTATGATATTGATAAATCTTCTCATTAATATTATGAAATTAAAAGATGTTTTAAGTGAGCATTGAATGTGCCTCATAATTTGGTAAACTATGAATACGGTCCCCTTTTATCTATTTTTTAATTTTTTTTATTTTTTTAATTACTCTCATCGTTTATGATTATATTTTTTGATTTATTAACGTATTCCTTATTTCATTTATACTATTTAATAGGATTTATTAATAAACACTCGCACAGAATATACTTAAGCTAAATCTAGCCGTATCTTGTTATTTTTAAAAGATAGTTAGGTTAAGGGAACAGAAAAGAGCCAATGAACAGCGCTGCTGCGAATCAACGACGCAATAGAAGCCCAGCCAAGAAGTAACGGTGCCTGCGATCGATAAAAACCAACATGAGCACAGCCGTACGACTCGACACAAGCGCAAGCGAAGGAGTAACGGTGCTTCCGACCGTGAAATAGGAAAAAGACAGTGTTCAAGTGCAAAGTTGTTCAAAATATTCAAGTTTAAGTTTTCTTTGTATAAATACAAATCAAAGTGAATAATAACTTTCTCTTTATTTTATTTACAACCTGCGTTTAATGCCTATATATTAAATACATGACATTTCACAAGACAAGATAAAATTTCCCCTTCCATTGAAATCTACGTGCGTGTGTTTGACAAAACAGTCAACAGTGATTTATACCTGGTATATGGTTTATGTACCTATATGCGTGGTTTTATACCCCTACTGCATGTTAAAAAGGTCAGTGTGTTCATAGATTATAACAGATTTATGGTTTATATACCTATATGTGTGTTTTATACCTCTACAGCATGTTAAGTCGATCCGCGTGTTTTTAGGTTAACTGTAGTTTGAGGCAAGTCAGCGAATACTAGTTCTGGGTCAGAGTATCTCCAATTCAGTCTCGCAAGGTCAATGACCTCCCTTTATGGCTTTGAGTTACTCCTTTTGATCCCATGTTGTCCCAGCATCTATAAATGTTCTGTAAGAGGTCCTCGGAAGACAGATTTGTACTCCGGCCAAAGAAACATTTTTACAGGCTACAGTTGAAATACAGTTCGCTGGACGATTTTCGATCATTAGGCGAATTTTATAATGATTACAGTCTCTGAACTTTAAAATATAAAATGTATTGTCATCTTGTCGTTAGTTTTTCTACAAAGTTTTTAAAGCTTTGTCACCCCGGTGATAGCTAGTTATTTATTGCTGTGTAATTTAATGAGTAAACTGTGAAAAGAGGCCCGATAAATTACCTGTTTTTTGGGTTTTCCGCGTCCACCCACGGCGTCCTGATGCGACTTATTTCTGAAACTATGGGATCTAACGATATATTGCGCACAGAGCGCGCAGCGCCGATTCGACGAGCCGTCTTCTAAGTTGAGAGCGTTCAAAAGCAATGGTTGGTCTTGTATGTATGAGTTACGCGAACGCTGGTTTAGCAGCTCCAGAGTGCGAGAATCTAGACTCTCGCGGTAAACATTGTGAACTTTGTCCAAATTGTGCTCGTAGTCAGTGTCTAGGCTATAAATGCTCTGGCTACTATTTCGAGACGATAAGGAGAGTTGACGGGTGACGGATTTGTTGCTGCGCTTGCGACGTAGCACTACAGACTTTTGTGTGCTCTCCACTGTCAAGTCGACAAAGGATAGCTTACACTGATTTGAAGCTGGACTTGCACTTGTATGTCCAAGTGGTAATGTTGACTGAGGGTGTGAAAGTGAATACAACGTGGCGGTGGCAGTAGTTTGTAATGGCAATTGCGGCATGGGAGCCGTTCGCTGCTCTGCGAGACTTATAAATGAATGCTGCCGTTCCAGTTGCTTCTCATAACCACTGAACTTATCGTAGTCGATGAAGGACATATTGGCATAGCTGACCATATTATCGATGGCTTGCAGCGACTGCAGCGAGGCGCTCCACTTTGGGTTCATCTTCTCTTTTTTTTTATCACTAGTCGCGTTACTGCTAGCGCTAACAGCACTATTACCACTCAAACCACTAAATGTACTCTTGAAGGATGCAATGAGCGTATTAGAGCGCCGCTTTTGGAAATTCAGCTGCGGATTATAGTTTACGTCGCTAGGTGTCAGCGATACAACTGACGGTTTTCGCGGCATGTTTGACACCGGATCTTCTTGTGGTGTTGAGGTTGTTGGCTCAGCAGGCTGGCGCCGACCGGGTGTTTTAATTGAACTGGCGGTATCAGCACGAAGTCGTATAAGTGGCCAATGGGTATCAACAGCATCGCTGTCAGCTAGGGAATTTTCCCGCGGTGATGTTGGCGACAAAGGGTCCACCGATTTCTCAGCTTCCTCTGAAAGCTGTTCAAGCTGAGGTTCAATAAAACTACGTCGATTGGGTCGTCGTAGTAGTATCATCGATCGACTACGCGTGAATGTAAACGGTGTCTTACCGGCTTCGTCCTTTAACTCATCAGTGATTGTCAGGTTCTCTTTGCTCCCGGTAATATGGTTTATAAACCTGGACAACTTTCCCCGAAAGCTATTCGAACGCTCCATTTTAGGAAGATTCTCGTTGGAAAGCGTCTTTAACTGAGTCGTTGTTAGTTGTAAACGACGCTCTGCCTCGTAGTACTCTTTAAACTTTTGTGTGATGTTTGTTGAATTTGATGACGAGGTGTTGTTGTTCTGTGTCATGTTGTTATTATTATTGTTGCTATTGCCTTTCGTTACGTCTGGTTTAGCTTTTGTATTAATAAATGAATTAGCGGTCCCAATTTTGTTGACAGTTGATTGTTGCTTTTGTTGTTTTTTTGTTGCCTTTTGTAATTTTTTTTGTCCTTTTGAAGAACATTTTGCCTCTTTACTGGAATTCATTTTTCTGTCAATTAACTGAAACAAAAAAATATGATGAGGTATTAAAATAAAGTTAATGTACTTCTTGCCTAGAGTTAAACGATTTTTGCATGGAAATGTCTTATGTACAGTCAGCTATGTTTATATAATAATATAAAAATATAATAATATAATAATATTATACTAAAATAATGGACAATAATGTACAAAACAAAAAATAATCTGCAAAAGTGCAAACCCCTCCCGCTGAACCATTTATTCGCCTACTAAAAAACAAAAGTTACATTTACTACAATTAAGATTTATTAAAATTACTTTACCAGGTATAAAAACTGTCAAGATCAGTTTGCGACCTGCCACCAAGAAGAGAGAGAAATATTGAAGAAGACAGATCGTTTATAAAAAGCATAAATAAAAAGGGGCCAGGATGATTTTCTTGTGGTACTCCAGATGTAACCAATTTATATACTAAGCCTTTAAAAAAAAGTCCAAGCAATAAAAGACTGTTTAACGGGGTCAAAAGCTTCAATGTTTTAGTGGTAGTATATCTATATTTCTATGAAATTATAGATCTAGATAGTTGATGCAGTTGAGAAGTTATTGATTTCACAAAAAATTTAAACATAAATAAATTACACAAAGGTTTTAAAAGACATTCAGCACAGTACTTAAGCACACACCTTGTCACTCCACCCGGTCCCTATCAACATACGGGCTATATGGCCCTTAGATCTCTTAACAGAAAGCTTTTCGTGATTAAGTGACAAAAAATACAATTTGCAGCATAAGGATAAGGCAATATCAGTCGACAAAGTTGAGCACTATACATCGCAAAGTGCCGCTTCTTCGCAAAAACTTTGCAAAAGTCATAACTTTTAAACGGAATAAAAATTTGTCAAAATTTGGACGGCATTTAACAAATAACACTAGTTTACAGCAAAAAAGGAGCTGGCCTCTCATATACTTTTTTTTGATGTATTTTTGGGCGCTGATTTGCATTTTTGAAATCGCCCAAAAATACATCAAAAAAGTAGTAAGGGAGCCCAGCTCCCTCGATCAAAAAAAAAATTGTAAGCTAGTGTAATTTTTTTTGCTTTACAAAATTTTGACTTGTCAAAGTTAAATTTAGAGAAATTACATATTATTTTTATTTTTTTTTTTTATTTTATTCATTTATTTATTCTGGCTATTATAAGTGCATTTACAAATATCAAAAAATTCTGAAGGAAATCTAGGCACAAATGTTTCTACATATCTTAAGTCTTTCGGATAAATATATAAATATAAATATATACATATACAAATATATACATATACAAATGGAAAATATATATATATATGTATATATCATTAGAAAACTTGATCATGATCTAAAAAATCTGACTACTTATAGAACTCACAGGAACAATCGTTTGAAAAATGTGTAGTTTGAACCACATGTTTTTTTTTCAAAAATATCTTGTAAATTCTATGTAAAAATTACTATACACCATATCAACTATTTCAGATATCTGCCATAGGAACGATCCGTCGAAAATTAATTTGCAATACTTTACAAAATGTGCTACGAAAGTGTGACCCCACTATGTAATTAAAATTTACCCAATTTTTTAGGTTTGTTACCTGATATTTTTAGGTACAAAACTGTTTTTGATAATGCTTCAGAATTGAATACAAAATTTTAATATTATAGCCAAACCAGGGCAATTCACTTCAAAATGCACTCTTAAGTTAAAAAATGTTGAAAAGATTGGTGTTGTAGTAAAATATTAATTTAGAAATATAATACAAAAATTTTAATAATTATTTTAATAGTATTACATTTAGAATTGGAATATGTTTCAATAGACACAAAATATTTATATGTCGGAGTCACTGCAACAAATTATCCCCATGTGATGATCCAAATTTTTTTGGTTTGCAATGTTTTTTTTAGAAAAGGCGCCACAGTGCGTCGCACAGTGACTCGTTTTCATGGCGTAAATCAATTTTCGTGTTGGTGCGTTGGTCAAATATGTTAAAATTTTGCAATCAGAAATTAATTTATTTTATTTAATGCAGGGTTTATATTTTTAAGAATTCTTTTGTAGCGTGTGCAGCTTGTCAAAGTACATGTAATTAGAAAAAAAAAAACTGAAAGAGAACATAAACGCCTTATAAAGGCAAAATTAAAGCTCTGCACCTTTATATCGGTCTTTGGTTTGGTCTCCCATATTTTTTTTCATACTATTAGGATTTTTTTTAAAGTCAATAAAATAAATAAAAACAAATTTTAAACAATAAATTTTTTTTTTTTAAACGTTATAATTTTGACAAGTTTTCTTACTTTGAGTTAAGTTTTAAGTTAAATTCCAGTGCGTGCCACCTGTTTAGACTATTTTAAATGATTCTGCAGATATTTAAGAAGAAAATACAAAAAAAAAAACATAGCTACAATTGCCCGCATTGGAAGTTATATGACTTTTAGTGATTTAGCCCATACCAAAATGCCTGTCAGGTTTAACCCCCATCTATCCTAATTTTAAAACCACAAGATCAGATGCTTTTTATAAGCACTTTTCTGTTAGTAAACTGACGTTGTTTGGATTTAAATCGAGGTCTTCTGTGCTTCTTGTTTCCATAATTCGATGTCTTCTGTGTGAGTACATTCAGGACCTCACATAAAATTGGATTAGTTGCTTTTTTCGCACATGTTATATTAGAATAACTTAGGAATACGTCAACATTCCTAGCATTTAATGAGCTTCACAGTCGTGAATAATTTTCCTTGGTTCGCACAATTCAGCTTCTCTAGCACATCTTTATAGAATGCCTTTTAAATATGATGATATCATTACTAAGTGCAGCGTATGGAGCTACAAGATATAGTGGTCTGATTTTGTTCAAACTTGGTCAGATTGTACAAATCGTAAATATGCATCGATATGCCAAGTTTGGTTTGAAGTGTCTTCGATTTTTCCTCCATAGCTATGTGATATAGTGGTCCGATCTGGCTGAGTTTGACATACAAACTACATTCATTATAAAGCATTATCTTTGCTGAGTTTCATCAAGATAGCTCAAAGATAAAGCCAAACACATTGCAACAGACGGACATGGCTATATCGACTCATCTCTTCGTCCTGATCAAGAATATATATACTTTGTGGGGTCGGAGACGTCTCCTTCTATGCGTTACACATTTCGAGACAAAATTATAATACCCAAGGGTATAAAAATCAGATATAAGTAGAAGGTTAATTTGTTTCACAAAATTTCACAAAATTATATATATGAATTGGAGCAAAAAAAAATGTGTGCCATTGGTGAATTTGACAAATGAATGGGCCGATTTAGCTTTATTTTTTTTATTTGTTCTCCATTTTCAGAAAAACTTTTTTTTCTTCACATTTAAAGTAGATAGTTCGATGTAAAAAAAATTTTTCATTCCATCAATTATCTACAATTTAATACAAAACAAGAAAGAAACAGCTATCTTCGGAACGCCGAAGCTTTTACCCTTGCAATAATCTTAGAAAATTTTGAATACTCGACCGATTGTTCCTATGGCAGCCACATGACATATTCAAACTTTATTACATGGTGTTCAACTATTTTCTGTATCAATAAGGTGAGTTTGGCTCTGATATCTTGAAAATCTGCACTGCCTGCAAGAGAAAGAAGCACCTGTGACGAATTTTAAGAAGATAGCTGAGAGACTAGTTTTCATAGAAACAGACAGAAATGTCTATATCGACTCAGCTCGTAGTCCTGATCAAGAATATATTTACTTAAATGTACCCTTTTGTCTTAGAATATTTTTCGACGAAACTAACAAAAAGTTTCTAAATTCTTAAATACTAGCCTAACTATTGTTATATCGACTGAGTTTACATGGCCCTAGTTTATTGCTGGGCTGGAATGTTGTTGCGTTGCAGATGAGTTCGGTTGCAAACCCGTGATAAATACCCTTCGAGGTGATTTGGGTGCAAAGATATTTTAAATTGATAATTAATTAATTATTAATTTTAATTTAATTTTTATTAATTTCTGGCTTTTATAATGTTTTCGTCAGAAGTAGTAGCATTGCATCTCACAAAGTAACTTGTGAGTGTACTCGAGGAGTATCGATTTGATGCATAAGACTATCAAGCCAGACACGTTCTAAAGCTTGAGAAACGTTGAGAAATATCGCACTGCAGCATTCTCGCTTTTCGAATGCAGTACGTATTTCTGATGTTATACGGTTCACTCGCTCGATAGTTTCATGTTTTTCTCGGAATGCAAATTGATGAGGCGGGCTAACGTTGTGTGACCCTAGGTGAAGTATTATGCACATCAGGAGGCATTTGTCAAACAGCTTTGACATACACGATAGATGGCTTATATGTCTGTAAGATGTAAGCATTTTCAAGGTTTCGGTATTATTATGATGGATACTTTTCAAAACAAATGAAATGGTCGTGTGATCGCGTTGAAAAGTTTGCAGATGAGGCAAATGGCACAGCTCTGAAGTTCGATAATCATTTTTAGAGGTATTTGATCGCATCCTGGAGACGGGGTGGGCGGCTTCCTTTTCTTGCTTCAAAGCCTTATTGAATCTGCTCGAATCTTTTTTAAACCGTGGTTTTAAGAATGGCGATCTTGCGGGTCTGCAACCCACGTTGCAATAGTCACTTTTCCAGAACAAGCTGTTCAATTAGCAGATTTGTTTTGTGTGGGTTGTGCATAGTGTCGCACTTTTGGCTGTGACGAGTAAAAGCACGCAAGTGAATCAGCAGAGCAGTCGATATCCGCTTTATATTAAACCGCGGGGGTATAACGTATTTTTTGTATTTCAGCCAGTTGGTTTTGTGCGGTGTGAGTCTATAAGGTGGCTTTACGAAGTCTGTGAGTTGAAGAAGATTTAATAACACAGGCGAGTGATCGGATGATCTGTACCGTAGAAGAGATGCGTTTCTTCAAGCAGCATGACATCGATTTGGTTTTTAATCAGAAATTGAATTAGTTAATTTGGAGTATTCAGCAAGTATCTGTATCAATGTGTTCTAATTTTGCATGTAATTTTCCATATTTGTGCTCATTATAGCCGATTTCCCCACAAACGCGTCTTGTCATCGATAACAGGGTGACGCGATAGGTCTTGCATGGTGTTTCTACTGCACTGGATTGCAATGGACAAAACTGCAATAAAAAAAACTAATAAATATTCTTTGAATTTAACCATTAGAATTATTATGAAAATTGCAATTTCAAATGAGCATATGCACTTAATATGAAATGTCATGGTCGTGCTATGGTAGGAATTACAACTTCTAGAACTTGTGGCATTTGGGTGCCAACTTGGCAGCGCCCAAAGGTAGTATATGCAGTTAATACTTTGAATTAAAGAAGGGGGTAAGCAACGGTTAGTTCTATTTTGCTCGAACATTATCGCAACTATGATAATATAATAAAGTAAGTATAGTTTTTGACACAGATGTATGTCATTAGAAGGGTCCGCTTTCCTGGGCGCTGCCATTAATCTTTTTTATTTTTTAAGAAAGCAAAATAAAAGTAAAGCTGGAAGAAACATCATAATTTATAAAGAATATTAGAAGCTTACAAGGCTCTGCAGTTCTAGGGATTGTTTTTGAGATATTTGTGATTTTAATTTTCGCGGCTTAATTTTGAAATTATGATTGTTGAAAACATTTTTTTTTCGCAAAATTGAACTAACAGCAACTTAACAGCAACGCTATCTATGAAATTCTACCAAAAAGAGTTTGCATACCCAAACTCGACTTTTACCCATATCTAACAGCCTATGCAAATAGCATAGGCCTTAAACGTGCGTCAGGCGAATTTCGATGTTAATGGTAAACGCTTCCAACGCATCCACCAATGGAAACCCAGCTTAAGTGACCTGAAGTCAATCATGCTTTATTGCAGAGCAAATATCAACGCCTCAATATAGTGCCTTGTGGCTTATCCATGAGCTGGTGAGCGTTGATTACTAGTTGGATTACTTGAGGAAGCGGTGGTGTGAGGGCTGGTTTTCCAGGCCGGTTTTCAGACCACCAGAAAATGAACCTGGCTGCTTTGGCAAATAATACATCAGGTGTAGTGTGGGACGCTACAAACGCGATTGGTGTGTACTGGGAACGTACAGTTGCTATTTATCGAACATAGCTTTTCAACTCCTTGTAGCCTGGATACCCACGGTAATCTGCAGTTTCCATACTTTTCGAGTTGTGGTCTTCTTTATTAGCAGAACAAACGCAAGTAAATATTGGTGTGCACATATTCCGGATAATTTATGCATTGTTTTGGAACTTGTGCGGTTCTTTTACTGAAATCCTGTTGTGCAATAAAATCTGAATTTTGTAGATATGGGGAACTTCGTTCTTCTTAAGAGCTTTATTTTTTGGCTTTCTTACTTCTGTTTAAGATGTTTGTTACTCTTTTAGCGACAAACCCTTTTTATTTTAGAGCATATTCTATTTCTGGTTCTTTACCTTGAAGTACCACTTGCAAACCCTAGCTTCTTTTTAATTGGTAATATAAAAATTTTTCTTACTCGCTTTTAGGTATTCAGAAACTATTTGGAAATGCTCTTATTTGAATTTTTATTTGAATTTTTTTTTTATGCTTATTTCCTTAGTAAGATGAAAGACTTAAAAGTTATTGTTTCCCATTAACTCAACAATATTGTTAACAAATGCATTGGAGCTCTTCTTGGGGATGGATATGGGTGTGTGCTTTCACTTCTTTGATGCCACTGGTGCAGCTTTGTGTGGCTGATTATTGATTGATATTGACAGCTAACAGCGCAATCATGTTGTTGTTATGTATCAGTATTATGTATCAGTTGCTAGATGGTTTAAATATCTGCAGTATATTTTTTTGTTGTCCTTTATATTTTGTGGGCTGAGTTTGCGTTGGATTTGTATGTAGCGATCGATACCAGTCTACTCAGCCGGGCGCGGTGTTTGATTTTGGTTTGATTCTACATTTTCAATGTTTTTTGTTATTGCAGTTAATAGTTTTTGTTGTGTTTACTTCATGACGTGACAGTGGGCAGAACGGGGGAACAAGAACGCGCTCTCTGTCCGTAAGTATTAAAGAGAGCTGAGTTGCGCACAACGCACAACGTTGTCGCGTATCGAAAAATACGAGTTAAACCCATTTTTTTGGTCTATAGAGCTTCTACGAACTTTTAATTGAGCTTCGCTGTTTTGCGCAATTTATTCGTTGATTTGTGAATTATGCACATGCATAAAAAACATTTATGATAATTCATTAATTAAATAAAACGTACTGTCACTATTTGTGAATCGCATTTTTAAGTTTTACGTTTTTAATTTTAATTGCTCCCTTCTGTTAATTTTTTACCGAAAACGAAATTTTTTCCGACCGTAAACGACCACGTCTTTGCAAACTCTAACATCATTTCTGTCGTTGGGAATTGTTAACAGAAAAATTGCCTGCTAATTTTCAGCAGCGACATATTAATATTTTTGAAAAGAAAATCTGTATCTACAAATTCAAAAAAGATGTAAAATTAATCTACATAAATATTGAATAAAACAATAATTAATAAAACAATAACTTACTATATTTAATAAAGTACACTCAACAAAAGGCAGAAACAAACACGTACCGCAACTACACCAAACAACATAGCACCAGTTCTTAAGTGCGCACGCGCTGATCTGAAGGATCGCCGCCAGTCGGAGGCAATGTCATTGCAGTTGATGGGCATGATCAACGCACGCTTCAATGTACAAGCCAGCTTCTTCACCACCAACATGAGGGAGGCGGTAGATCGCATACTCAAGGTGCTCATGGTCTGACGGGATAACGAGGCTGGCCAGATGAAACAAAAGCGGACGTTAAACAAAAATTATGTGGAACGACTGGAACGGTATGGAAAACTAGCACACCAAAGGCTCAGATCGAACACCCAAAGGTAAAGACGACAATGGCGCAAAACTATAACATTACTTTAAACAAAGACTGGTTCCCAATGAAAGCAAATAGATATTATCCCTAGAATCAAAATTTGAATTCCCCGTCAACAACCAAAACATGAACTAATACACATCATAGCAGACATGGAACAAGGAATACAGGCAATTAAGAATGAGAAGCAGAGACACTGCGAAAGGAAACTGGGCGATGAAAATCAACAATTTTAAATACAAAGTCAGAAGGATAAATATATTTTCAGCATAGATTAACACACCGGTCAACCAGTAAAAGAGCAATGGGACAAAATTATAGTCTCATAAGTAGACTCAGGCAATAAGACACTCGTAAAGTACACGATAAGATGATGACTCTATTGAATGACAGGAAAACATACCAACCGAAAAAGGACCCAACGCAAAAATTAAGAAAAACAAAAAATTGTAAGTGAGTCGCACAAACAAAATTAAATTTATTTGAAACAAAACCGAAAACTATACTGTTCTGGTAGCCATGCGCCGAATATATATAAGGTGCACAGTAATACACATGAATAACACACAATAATAACACGACAAACGTGCCATGCTATATAGGATCAATACTAAAAAACATAGTTTCAGACGACTACAATATAGACACTGCAATAAAGCCACAACAAAACTTATATAATACAAAAAAAGAAGAAGAGATACAGTAGCATTTGACGTATCTTTATTACCAACAACCCAAGCACGACTAAAAAAAAATTTAAGGAAATATTGGACTTTATTCTCATCGACAACAATTATCTAACGTATGATAACTAAATATTTGGCATGCCCATGGGTAATCCGATTGACAACATTTTGGCCAGTACAATAAACAGTCTAAAGAGAAATATACATCTCAAACATATTTATAAAGAACAACACTAAAGGATCGAAATTACCATAGAAATGGAAAATTACAACTAAATAGCATATTAAGACACAGTACTGCAAAGGGACGGCAACAAAATTGGTTTGAAATGATATACAAAAGATATGGAAATTTGACGAATAATTAATTTTCATTCCCACTAGCCTATAAACCAAAAATAAACACGGCAAGAAAAAAATATGAAATACACATTAAACTACCCAACAAACACACTATGACAAAAATAATACTAGACGCACAATCAAACCACATAATGTTTTCCTACAAAAATATAAGAAATCAGTTGACCCGGCGCGTATTGCTACGCTCTCCCTCCAAAAAAATAAAACCAAACTAATCATATTTTAGGGAATATCGCATACAGGTGTTACAAAATCAAGTCATGCGTTAAAATTGCCCTTGGTATGTGCGTGAATCCACCCTTTACTGTGACCTGTATTGGCATACAAAGGGGGAGCAAATTGGTGGCACACAGCAGATACAGTGATAGACTCATCAAATAACGCAGTATGCTTGCGAGACGCTTACCCCCCGCCAGGGCTGTGAGCCCATTAAAAAAGAATAGGCTTTGCCAAAACTATCGGCAAGTCCTCTTGCTATACGCAGAAGATTTGGTTTTGAATTGTAAGAACTTATGTGTTGTTAAGATATATTTTATTGCACGTATTCAGGCAAAGGGAATGATAAAAATAAAAAAATAAATAAAAATTATGTTATAGGACAGACGTACTCAAGTTCATTGATTTTTGAGCTCATTTTATATTGATTTTGCTCTTGGTATAGATGGAGCGAGGCTCGTATAAATGCATTGCACTACTAATGCTAATGGAATTTTTTTATTGTCTTTTCAATAAGAGTGTATTTGAATAATTCAGTCTTGGTTTTAAGTTGTCAGCGAAATGCTTAACATAAAAAAAATTTTCTGTTATCAGAAATGCATAATATGCTTAAAAATATTTTATTTTGAAAAAAGGTATAATGGTATTGGTGATTGCTCTGGCGTAAGCAACTATTGGGCAGTCCTGTTTTAGAGCAGTCTGTCCAATTTATAACGCTAATGCAGAAGATTTAGCAATTCGATCATTTCACTTTTAGTCGCAGTAAAAATTTCAATTGGCTAATAACCAACGAAATAGATCTGAAGGTACTTATGATCTTCGTTTGGTGGTGGTAACAAAGCGCCCTTGTCACCAGCGCAGCATAAGCCGTGGGGTTCAAATTAAAACTTCAGTGCATTCCAATGCTGGTATACAACAGACAATCAGGCTTGTTCCCATTCTCGCTTTCGGCAAAATCTCGAGTAAACGAATTTTCCTCTACGAATTTTGCTCCAAAACTCGCGTATTTGAATTCGCTTACCGTATAAATCAATTAAATTCTACTACTTGATAGCACATTTGACTTAAATAAAAATTATTAATAAATTTTGTTCTTTTGACAATGACACTGCTCCACTGCTCCACTGCTGTAATTCACGCTTTTAAAAGTTTACTAATATCTTTTTAGTAGTCATACCTTTTTTTGGTCAAATCTGGGCTGTTGAATAGTTTTCACCACTGCTATGGGAAATTCTAGGGAAATCCCCAACAATCCGCACTGCTATGGGAAATTTTAGGAATATCTGCAGGAAATTTAGAGGAAATTCTACGCAGGAAATTTAGGGGAAATTCGGCAAATTCTCGCGTAATCAAATAAGCGAAATCCCACCGAAAATGGGAACAGGCCTGAATAAACCGATAACAAAATAGGCGATTCCGAAATCGTATTCAAATGCAGCGCGATTCAAGTCTGCATTAACGACTGATCTTCTTTGTGCAACCTCTGTCATATGGGCATGATTTCATTGATTCCGTTCTGCACGTTCCTCTTGTGTTTGATTTTCACAGAAATTCAGACTATTTATTGGTTGACGTATACGTCGTCCAATGTTTGATCGTCTAATAGCAGGCACTAGTCAAGCAATTGAATAAACTCACTTTGGTAATGTATAGATAGCTACGTTCAAATTATATAATCTTATATAATAAAATACTGTATAATGTGACATTCGTGTTTCATTTAAAAAAAGAATGCCTACTGTGATTGTTGTAATACTGCAGTATACGAAAATAGTGCGGTTCATTTTTTCCGGCAAATATTCTTAAATTTTTTTTTTAAGTGACAACTGAAAAAGATTGCAGCTAATTATCGGCTCATTCGTTCTTAATTTCACATGCTTTTCTTGCTCTATTTTAATATATATATATATATATATATATATATATATATATAAAACTCTTTAGCCGGACTGATTAACTCACTGACTGATTTGCGACTTACCGACAGGCCAAACGGTGGAAGATAGAAACCTGCGTCTTTTCATTTGCTTGCTGGCAATTTCTCTGTTGGCTTTAACATAGCTTAGTACGACTGAACTAGCGATATTGCTTATGCACTAGCGTAAATCAAAACAAATATGTTCGTCCTCTGGTTGTTAGCAAAAAGTTATTTATCATATTTGCTTACCCACACTGTTGTATTTTTGACATTTATTTCGCTCAGTGTAACTTCTTCTTAGCTGCCGACATACTATGATTTATTACTGCAGTGGGCCGACGAATGCGACCGAGCTCACAATAACAAAATTAATTAGGGGTTGCACTAGTAAAATTTCGCAACCACAAAATACACAAAAACTCTCGACTGAATCCTCCCCGAGGGTGCCGACTGGAAATGACACTCCAGCGATCTGGCGAGAGATTGGTGTCAGCTAAGTCAGAAACCCCATCAAATGCGTTGGTTCATCTGGCATCTGAGAACGAGTTTCTGACATGGTCTGAGGTAAAGAGCTGAACTAAGTTGTAATGCGACCCGTGCCAAGAGACAGCCTGGCTGGGGGCCCTTTCTAAAAAAAAATAGCTCAGTCGCAAACGGAGCAACCGGATACCTGGCGACCACCGTATTAACCAGCCTTACCTGCATAGCGCGGATCTCTGTGCAGGTGTACCATCCCCTTCTCCACAACTCGTGGGAATCCAAGAAAGATGAACAATAACAAAAACAACAACAACACACATACAAGACAACAACAAAAACAGAACACAAACAGTCACAAAATATCCAGCGCTAAGGCTCTGAAGACCAGCGCAGACGACCAATCAGCAGAAAAGGACGGAAATCCCACCTGCTGACCTGGGAGCGAAGCAAAGCCCCCCTTCCGGAGCAAGGAAATTGGACGAACTACCGTCAGCCAACGTTGAAGGTAAAAAGTATACATATGCCGAAAAGAGGAACGCGGCATATTTTAAAGCATCAAAACGGCAGCAACGCTGCCAGTCCAACAATCGAATGGCTGCGAAAGGTGGAGTGGGCAAAAACCGTGTTGCCAAAAGGTCGAAAGTCGTCCCAAATACATCCTTCTCGAATATTATAAGGGAACAAACTTTATTTGGTGTTCTCGACAAGGGAAACCCAGATGGACGCATTCCAAAACACCAATGGAAGTGTGTCGAATCCACGCTCTCTAATCAGTGCTATGATCTGATGGTAAAAGAGCCCGGACCACCACCTGTCTGCAAGGACATGTCAAAGTAGTGGCATGTGAGGATGAGCGCTCAGTACCCTTCTATAAAGAAGTTATCTGTAGGATTGGAGAAGTCTACCCAGGTGCAAATCTGGTCGCAGTGGACTGGAACGAAGTTCCTAGTAGACTCTGCGCAAGGCTCTGGATTCCAGTAGCGCAGAAGGACCCAGAGAGGATCCTATTCATACTGCAGAAATGCAATCCTCACCTCCCAATGGAAGATTGGAAAGTGGTAAAGGTTGAATGCGGCCAAGGACCCACTAACCAGGCAGTGGTGATCCTGAACAAGAACTCGCTGGCACCCATAGAGACGGCGAAGGAAGAGCTTTACTTTGGCTTCAGCGTCATACACGTATCTAGCCTTAGAGAAGCAGTCGACAATGAGCCTGACGGTTACACCTCTGACGCGTCATCAATAACCAGAGGCGTACATGCGCTGAGTGCTCTCTGGGATTTGTCAGATGTTAATATAACGATCGTGGATGGTTTATCCCAAGATGTTCCTGCGACTTTTCCAGATAAACCTCCACCATTGTAAAGCAGCATCCACTGCCCTTATACTCCGCCTGGCTGGAGGCGGAGTCGACATTGCGCAGATATAAAAGCCCTGGGTGCTGGGAGGCAGGGTTTGCGGCTTAGCGAATAAGGAAAATAAGCTACTCCTGCCTTGCCACAAGGGTAAAATTCGAACCTGCATTCTAGCAAAAAGACATCTAAGCATATTTCTGCTACAAATTTAAAGTAATGGCAATAACACTACAGTAAGTCTGGAGATCCAGTCTCGACTTTTGTCGTCCTACACGGCTTATGAAAAACCAAATCTACCGGACGACCTCATTCTCGACCCGGTGGCAGAATGCGAAAGGCAAAATATAGGCCTGATAATAAGCTGCGACGTAAATGCTCACCATGTTCAATTGGGTGCACAAATACAAATCATCCTTAGCACTAACATGCTCATTTGCAACAGAGGCATTGAACCTACATTTATTACTTAAATAGAGAAAAGGTCATAGATCTAATCTCAAAGTCACTTATCGATAATCTAAAAAGCTGGAAGGTTCTACAAGACCACACCTTCTCTGATC
This sequence comes from Hirtodrosophila alboralis, assembly GCA_035043045.1. Classification (NCBI taxonomy): domain Eukaryota; kingdom Metazoa; phylum Arthropoda; class Insecta; order Diptera; family Drosophilidae; genus Hirtodrosophila; species Hirtodrosophila alboralis. The sequence continues at coordinate 125,532 of JAWNNH010000855.1, read as the reverse complement.
ATAGATATCTAGAAACTTCTCTTTCATTCGAAATTCCCGAACCAATTAATTTTACTAACGTCAAAAGGACGATCTATACAGAAAACTAATTGAATAGAAAATATGAATCAGCTTTTAAATAAATTCAATCCCCCATTGTGGACACCGCAATTACAAAGTCTCCGCACAAATTGTAGATCCCTTTTCAATAAAGCCCATTTTCAAAAAAGTCGCTAAGCATGAAAATAAGAAACTCCTGGAGAAAATTCTGTCCCGAAATCGAAAACACCTCCGATGCCGCACGACTCAGAAAAATTCTGTCCATAACATCCCCCCCTTTAGGGTATCTCAAATGTGACAACGGCTCTTGGACCAGCTCCAGTGCCGAGTCTCTACATATACTTTTATAAAACCACTTCCCTGACTGCACCGCCGTCAACCCAACAAACATTTCGAACGCAGGAGCAGTCACCTCTCTTGACTACCTCTTATGAGCGTAACATTATCTAGGCTATCAACAGCTTTAAACTATACATGTCACCTGGACCAGATGAAATAATTCCTACTCAGATTCAGCATACTGGCGCTTTAGCCATAAACTGGCTGAATACCATTTTCAAAGAAATTCTCAGACTAGGACAAATTCCAGAAACCTGGCTACAAACAAAGATAATCTTTATCTCTAAAGCCGATAAGGCATCTCACACAACACCCAAGGATTTCAGACCAATTAGTCGTTCATCCTTTCTGTTAAAAACCTTAGAGTGTCTCTTAGACCTTCACTTAAGAACTACGCTAAAACCAACACTCATATCGAGGGCTTAACATACCTACCAGAAAGGCAAATCTACTGAAACTGCCTTACACTTATTAATAGCCACGATAGAAAAATCTATCCACAATAAAGAATAAGAATAAGAATTCCAACACTCACTTCCCCCAAACTTAAAAATTCCACTCTTATTTTCAAAAACTGTGCTAAATATTTAGGCTTAGTACTAGACAGAAAACTAGACTGGAACAAAAATACTAAGAAAGATACATAAAGACCACGATAGCCATATACACATGAAAAAAATAGATCGGTATTAAATGGGGTACGTCCCCGATGGATATATACTGCAATAATCATCTCCTCTACGGATTAACTTTCTGGTGGCCTGCCTTATTAAAAAAGACCACTCTAAAACAATTTAATAAAATACAAAGATCAGCTTCAATCAGCTGCCACTCATCAATTCTGATAGGAAATCAACTAATCCGTAGTAAAACAGACTACTGTGTTCTAACTGAGCACTCATCTACCCCTTTTAGCCTGATGATCCCTCAAAGAGAGGAATGGAACTTAAATATACCAGACCCAACTGGTGCTATACTTACTATACACAGATAACTCGAAACTAAATGATCGAATCGGTTTCTGCATCTTCTCAAAACAAGCAGAAGTTCTAGTCATTAAATCAGCCCTCATCTGTCTAAAAAACTCCAACCGTATGTCCGGAAAATCAACATATACAGCGTTAGCCATGTAGCTATCAAATCTATTAGCGCCATATCCACAAATTCGCTATCAGGGGCATTCTGTCGGAAATCTCTACACGAGAAGGCCCAGCAGTTCCCAATTAGCCTTATATGGGTGCCAGGACTCCAAAACATAGAAGGTAATTGTATAGCTGACGAACTAGCCAGACAAGGCACTACTCTTCACAGAGAAAAATAGTGCACGTGTGCCTATGGCTACCTGTAAGCTCAATATTCGTAACTACTTCCGGGATGAAGCAAATAAAACGGCAAAATTTCACGAACTGCCGCACAGCCAGACAAACTTGGCCAATTATTGAACCCAAGCGTACCATAGAGCTATGTAACCTCAGCCGAATAAGCTGTTCCGCTGCTATTCGCGCTCTCTCAGGGCACTGGCTGGTGGGTGTACATGCAGCCAGACTAAGCGCCCCCTACAATGATTTCTGCAGAAGCTGTAGAGATGAAGAAGAAGAAGAATCAGTTGAACATCTTTTCTGTTCCTACCCAGCCCTACACAGATATAGGATACAAGATTTGGGAAGCCCCTTCTTAGATAATATAGGTGTAATATTTAGAATCCGCCCAAAACAAATAGCAGACTTTATATCTGCCACCAAATGGGACCCCATCAAAATTAAGTTCTTAGTGCGGAGAAGAGTCTCAAGATCCAATGGGCCATTTATGGCGTAAGTGTGTCGAACTGTAAATCAGTTTAACAGCCATCCCACATAACCTGTGTGTTCCAAACTCGGAGTCAGGCGCAAAAGTTCTCATCTCGAGCGAGCTCACAAAAACAAAATACCCCAACAAAGGGGTTTTCAAGCGCACAAAAAATTTTTGGGATCGACCCATAAAAGATTTGTTGTTGTAAATGTTGTTGTGACTCACAAGCTGATTTTTTGTGCCCATCACTGGTTTATAATATTGCTTATATTTGATTTAAATTACAATTTTACAATTAAAAACTCAAATTAAAATGTATGTACAAAGTTTATTAAAAGTTTCTGGACCATAAGAACGTGGGAGCGTGAGTGATAGATAAAAAATCCCCGCGTATGAATTAGCGATATTGCTCATGCATTGTCTAAATGCAGGGATCAATGTAACTTTATTATTTCATTATGTTGCTTTTTGGTTTACAGAAAAATAGATCGTTACTTTTCTGTATTTTGTTTTTTAATTTTAATCTATTTAGAGTTGCAGCTTTAGAATTAATTTATTTTACTTTGAATTCGTTTGCATCTACACATTATTTTTTCCTAATTAAGGGGACGAAATCACATGTTTACCTTTTCAAATAGGTAATAAACTTTCCTCTCAACCCGACGTATAACATTTTTAAAATAAGACTTTTCGTTCAGAAGTTATTAGAGATTGAAATGACAAAGTTTGATCAACAAAATGCAGATGTTCTCTTATAAAGTTAATATTTACGCACTTGTCTAATGTATTGATATATTTTGTATAATAATAGTATTCCAAAAGGGTATTATAATTTTGCCACGAAATGTATAATGCATACTTAGTTTTTGACGCATCTTGCACAGTTGCTTCTCTCTTTTCAAGGCAACAGAGCTTTTAGCTCACAGGAGCGATCGGTGAAAAAAAAAACAATGTTATATTGCAAAGGTAAATAGCTTCGGGTTGCCGAAGACAGTCGTTTCTTTCCTATTTTAGTATTTTATTTTATTGAAGAATATCTATAATTTGTTTTGATTGTCTACCAGATAACTGCAAGTGTGTCACTTTTTGGCACCCTACTTATACCCAATGAAATGTGTGTCCCGGCAATACGACGCACTCGCTCATAAAATGTCTTGTTTTTCATTTGCATTTTTAAGCAACACGTACCGGTCGCATTAATACTCAAAACAAATGTAGAGGAATAAGCGCAAGTGACAAAAGGCAATGCGCATGAATAAAAGTAGGAAAAACACATGGGCTTTTCTACAAAAAAGTCCACCACGACCAACAAATTAAAAGTCATCCAATACTTTTTTTAACTTTAACTATTATGCTTCAAAGTTAAAATCATGTCAATTTTGATTTGCTTTTACCGATATTCGAATGTTACGTAACGAAACAAAAAACAGCATTTCGTATCATTACAAATACACTTATGATCGCAGGTGCGTGAAATTTCAGATCTTAGCAAAGTTTTATACAACAATTTAAATATAAAAACCTTTCGGGTCACAAAAAAAAATATATATTTTTTTAGAACATTTTTAAAGTGTGTCACGTAACGCCACAGTATACGCTCTTTTAGCGAATACACCTAGCCATAGATTTACACAAATATTAGGTTAACATTTTTTTTTTCTGAATTACTTAATTTTCCTTTTAATTTAATTTTATATAATATATGTCACATAATGCCCTATCACGTAACACTTCAATATGCCCCGCTTTTTAGGGGCTTATGTGTTTATGTCTTATACATACGACCAACTATTAAAAATGAGTGTATTCTGAACATTTTGTAGAAATTTCTTAACAAAAACTGCTTATTAAATACGAGAATGAAGTTAAAAAAACAAATCTATTAAACGGTTTGCAAAATAAAACTCTGCGATTAAGTACATAATTTTTTGCGATAAGAGTGCACTTGCAAAAGATACATTAATAAGGCGTCAAACAAGGTATCGTTCGTTAAAATCCGTGAATAAATAATCAAGTTATAGCCAGTTATAATCAACATAATAACATACAGATTTCCATGTTTAAGGCTACGCGCAAGTCAATGCATACATTTTTCGTTAAGCTGTTCTTCATATTCCTCACCATATAAAATATATATCAATGCGAAAACACGATTTTGGGTATGTTAGGGTTACGTTGGGTTATGTACTGTAACTTGGCCATTTATTTATACATTTAAAAAAAACGATACCTATGAATAGAATGAAATGGTTTAGCGGACGGTTTTCAATTTATTTTTTGATTTTTTCAGACTTTTTAAAAATATTATAATCTTCCCACATTGGAGATTTTCACAGAAAAATCAAAAATTTTTATTTTTCACTTCTTAACTAATAACTTCTATACTTTTTCGGCTGATATTTAAAAAAAAATTGTTTATTTATTTTAAAATTTGTAAACCTACGGATCCAAAGAGTGACACAGAAAACCAAAATTCTAATTTTGGAGAATGGCATAAAAAGAAGCTTTTTTAAAAATGGGCATATTTTTACGCAAAATTTCCATTTTAGTCTCTCATAACTTCTGAACGAATTATCTAAGTTAAGAATGTGTTTCAACGGGTTGATAGATAAATTTATTATCTTTTCAAGAAGATATACATCTTAAATATCATTCAACTATGTTCGAAATTAATGTCACTTTACCAAAGCTACCTTTTTGAAAAGTCGAAAATCCAGCTTTTTTCGATTACCTCGAAAACAGTCCCGGCAGACTATTTTATAAGTTTTTTTTCGGAATCAGAGACCAATTTTACATGTATTTCGACTCTACAAACTCCGGGCTACAAAATGCATTTGTATAGTGCCGTTCTGCTTTAACTTGATCGCTTATTAGCATTAGAGTAGACAATTTAATTTTCCTTTATTCTTACTATAAAAATTTAATATTATAATTTTATTAAAATAATTGCACTGAAGCAATAAATAATAATAATATTTATATTTTAAATATTAATTGATTAATTTTCATATATATTTTAAGTTTGTTAAATGTTACTAAATGAATAAATAAATAATAATTTCTAAAGTTAAATATTATTTTGCATTGTTTTCAGTTTGTATAATGCGGTAAAAATTAAGTTAATTCTTCTTGCTTGTCAACGTCAACGCCGATGTATCCATACCAAGAATTAAAAAGTAGCTAGACAGTAGAAATGGTACCCAACTGCTTTCATCATGGGTCCATTTTCCACTTCGGGTTTCGTCGGGTGTTTCTTATGCTCTTGTTCTCGTAGAGAACTCAAAATTCGTTTGCGGACCTGTGTAGAGAGAGTGCGTGAGAGAGCAGCTTGTGGACAGACGGCACGATATAGAGCAGAGATAGTCAGCCCATGCCCGTACGCACGATATAGAGAGCCATAGGTAACGACAAGACGGCTGCAACTTTTCGGCTCTCACTGCGCATGTACGTCACTTTTCACCAAAGACGACACAACAGACTCCAAATGTATGATAAATAGGCACTTTTTTTTAGTTAATCGGTGGCTGCTGCTGAAGGGGGGATCTGGCTTGGAAGGGACTCCCCGCATAATATAGGAAAATGTCAAGTGCATCTAATGACATATCTCTGACCTCTACATTTTGAATAGATTATCTACAATAGCTTACCAAAATCAGAAAATGTTGAAAAATTTGTATCTTTGTATGAAAAAGTATCAACATTTTTAAAGAATGTTTATGAAACTTAGTACGTATGCATTTTACACATAAATATAGTACATATCCTAAAATGGATCAGATCGGATAACTATATCATATATTTTCGGTTTCAATCTGAGTTTGTTGTATAAAAATCTTTTTTGTTTATCATTATATCTTAACCAAACTCACTATGTCTCAGTCTGTACTTTACTTGCTGACCAAATTTAATCAAAATCGGACCGTTACATCATACGCTATATACTTTGAAATAGAGATACTTTACATAAAATATACAAATTTGGCATTTTCAGAATTTAGCAAGCTATTGCAGATAATGTATTGAAAATGTAGAAGTCGGAGGTATGTCATTAGAAGCGCTTGGCATTTTCCTATATTATGCGGCGAGTCATTACCAAACTAGATCCCCCAATCAGCAGAAGCCACCGATTAACTAAAAAAAAGTGTCTATTTGGCATACATTGTGAGTCTGGCATACATTGTGAGTCTGGTGGTGCTTATTTTAATTCTCTATTGTGTTCCTAGATTTATTTTTGTTTTTTCTTCACTATGATTTGAATATGTTTGAATGGGTATGTATATTTGGCTGGCAGTTCCTTTCTTGTGTGCTGATGTAATAGTGTAAGTCTGCGTCAATGGGAGCGTGTTAAGGCGTAAGAAAAACATCACAGTACAAAATTCTTGCTTAACATAATTAAACTTTAATAAAATTATGCCGGACAACACCGGATAATATAAGGTATGTACACTGCGTTTCACACAAATAGCACACCAGGGCAAACTTAACTTATATTGCTCATATCTTTTAATCAATGTGAGATAATAGAAAGCAATTAGTCTGTATTAAGATAACAATTTATTGTCTATAATACAAAATTAAAATTATTTGAATTTGCTCAGCACAATTCAAGAATTTAGTATTTATACAAAAATACTACGAAAAATGGTGTTTAAACGTGTTTCACATAAATAGCACATTTGACTAAAAATCGATATAAACTTATTTTCGTCTGGGATTTTTAAACGGTCAATTATGAAATTTAATATATTATAGGGGATTTCAGTAGTGTTTCGAACCTCCCTTGATTTAAATTACCTCGTATATTCGAATTTGAATTGAGTCATATAGGCTTTTCAGATAATTCAGTCATATTAAAGCCGATGTTAGCTGAAAAGCGTCAAAGAGCATAGTTTTAGATAAATACAGCTTAACAGATTCATAAATCCTCAAAATCCGCCATCTCCAAACATTTTCTACTAAATTCAGGTTCAACGAGTAGGGTGGACAATTCAAAAATTTGCAATTTCTTGAGTTAAATTCCGGTTTTACCGCTCGAAAAGTATGAATATGTTTCATTCTCTTGTTGGTATGTCCTTGAAGAATGTCATCCACTGGAGAAATTCCCTTTTCTAGGAAACATTTGAAAGACACTCAGTTCATAATCGCTGTCAAAAATTTAAGTTCGCAGGTCCTATAATAAGACACAGTCTCGACTGTGCAATCGATCCAACTAATGTTGTTTCTTACTCAAGTCTTGGAAGAAATAGTTGTAGCAATCGTATGCTTCGAAATTGAACAAATACTGTTCAAAAAAACAAAGTGATGCCACTCCTTACTCCATGCTAAGTAGTCCTGATTATATATCTGCGAACTTAAATTTTTTACAGCCATTATGATATATACATATATATATCATAATGGCTGTCAAAAATTTAATTTCGCAGATATATATATATATATATATATATATATATATATGATATGATATGATATATATATATATATAAGGTATGTATGTAGATACTTAGTTAACTTTGAGCTTTGTTAACTGCACGGCATAAAGGTAAGTGAAGTCGCAAACGCAGTATTTTTTTATGTGTACTATCTACATATATATATATTATGTATGTGCGTACAATGTATGTAAGAGTATTTGTGTAGAGGTTTTATTGTTTTGAGTGTTCAGTCCAATTTGACAACCAGCTGACAGCCGAGCGCGCAATCTTTAACATTCAACTTGTACTCTAACTGCTCTCTCAAACGTTCTCTTCCATAAACGACGCAACACAAGCACGCAAATCGTTTTTTAACTCGTTTTAGTATTTTATGTACAAAAAAATTTATTTGCACTTATATATGTACTTATGTATATATAAACCTATATAAATATAAATATCAAACCATCTCTTCGTCACTTATATTTATGCTTTATTTTATATTATTTACTTGTTGTTTTATGTGTCCAAACACTCGTAAAAACTATATGAATATGGAAATGTGTGAAATTTAATAAGAACATATAGTAGGTACATATGTTTGTACTATATGAGCTCAGTTCCGATTCGTCATCACTTTGTTGCCGGCTCACTTGCCCCGCATACAAACGTATGGGTGTCTTTATGTACATACATACTGTATAAACATCGTTTTACTTACCAGCTGGCTTGTTATCACAATCACTTAATTTATAGAACTATTTACATCATATGGCACCTTTACTTACACCACGCTAATCGCGAAAATAGAGAAAAACTCTTGCTGGCACGACTTTTTATTTAAAAGCAAGCAACAACACCACTAACGAACTCCGCGCGCGCGTGTTTCTAGCGGTTAACTGATCGGTAGGCGCCTTTACACCTGAAAGCGTGATGATTGAAATTAACAAGGTTCCTCAATGTGGACGTCTGTTCGTCGCTCTTAAAGAGCGTAATAATAAGTATTTGTGACGTCAGATTTAAACTCAAACGCGGCTTTCTGTATATGTGTGTATGTATATATTTTCGTGCATAAATATGCATACACATATAAATGTTTGCGATAGAGGCAACGTTCCACAAACGGAGAATCTGCGCACTTCAAATTTATCAAATCGTTTGCAGATCACTGTGTACGGATCGTGGTTGCGCTACTGATATTTCTACTTAGTAATTAATAGTCACTTGTTTTTCGCACGCTTAATATAGATTTTTAAATTTTTAAGCTGCAAACGCATAGCAATTGCAATAGTATTAATTTGTATGTTAAATGTAGCCAGGATAATTAAGAAAGTCTGAGTTTTCAGCGTGACAAAATAAATAAGATTTATAATGTGCGTGTATTTGTGATCCGAAACAGAGGGTAAATTATTAATTTTATTATAATTTTTGCAAGTAAAATCGTATAATATAATTTTGCAAATGTATTAACACGTAATCGCTGATATTTTTTTTGAACTATTAACTTGGGGCGTGGAATGATGTACATGTACATACATATATTATTAAGTGCGGCGGCGTGACTTCATGCTTTGTTGAAATAAATATTTATGTACACATCAATATTTGCACATACATATGTTAGTTGTAAAAGTCACAAAAATATAGTAATCATATTTGTGTACGTACATGTTGTTTGTATGCAATCAATGTGTCAAAATTTGCGATAAGTTTTCTTTTCCGTACATATATATGCACATACATATGTACATACAATGTACATTCATGTACATATGTGTGTGCAATGAAATACTCCTGTGTATTGAAAAACATGTACATTTATATATACATATTCGTTGATTGTGTGTAATATCGATTTTCGTCGTGTTTATATTAATGTATTCATATTCAAATACAGTTGCTGTCAAAATAATAGTAGTGCGTGTAATGTAATTCAAAAAACTCAAAATTAAAGGACTTTTAATTTATCTAAATTTTTAATTTATTTTTTTTATGGAACGTAAATATATTATTAATCCATCTGATATACCAAAATTAGTTAACAGTTATTATTTTTAGATTTAGAATTTTTTTTCTTGTATAAGCCTAAAGAATAGACGGTTAAAATAATAGTAGTAATGAACATATTCAAATATTTTAATGATGAACACGATCTTAAACATATTTTTTTTTATTTAGAAGGTTAGATATGTGAAAGACACTTAATTAATAACAAAATTTAATAATTTGTTGCTAAGCCTTTATTGTGAAATACAGCCTTACAAGGACGAAACCTGAAGTCCACAAGGCCTTGGTATCGTCTTGGAGGTATTGAGTTCCAGGTGTATTTAACGATCTCCCAAAGATGATTATTATTTGTTAGTTGATGCTTTGCAGTATCCTTGTTGACATCGGACCACAAATGTTCAATGTTCTTCAGATCATGGGACTACGGGGGCCAGTCCATTACATCAACTTGATTCGGTGTAACCCATGCTTTGGCTTTGGGCCGTTGTCCTCTTGGAACTTCAAAATTAACGACATATAATCCGCAGGATAGTGTATGATTCGAGGCCTTCCACGTTTATCTTTTTTTGGCGAATACTTTTTGGCGTTTCTCATCATGATTGACGAGCATTCAATCAAATTTTGCACTTCTTTAAAAGTTTTTCCCTTCACAAATCAATTTTTTAATAAGAGCACACTTCTCAGAAGTGTAAGACTTGCCATGCCACTTTGTTGCAACTCTAAACAAATACAATTTTATAAAATATATTGTAATTTATCAAATTACAATAATAAATACCAAATCATATGCCTTTCTTGCTTTAAATAATTTTTTTCAGTTTTGAATAGTTCACTACTATTATTTTGACCGGATCAAATTAAGAATGGATCACGAAAAAGTGGAATATCTCATAGAAGCTAATTCAACACTATGGTCTGACAAAGTCAGAAAACAAAAGCTCAAATGAACCTACGAAATATCAATGTTTTAATTTTATGTCTGGTGGCACTACTATTATTTTGACCGCAGCTGTATGTACTTGTATGTACGTTCGTATCAAGAAAATTAAATACAGACTTTGTACATAACACAAAAATTTTGCAAATTTTCAGTTCTTATACCTGTTTAATCCATAGATACCAACTCCAGTTAAATTGAACACACTTTTTAAACGACTAGCAATGGACGCAGTGAAGCCAGTGCTTTGCGTTGGTTGCACTGTTATTGACTTTGTGACAATCAACGAGCGCTATCCCAAAGAGGACACAGATCGACGATGTCTCGATGGCTTTTGGCAGCGTGGCGGAAATGCTTCTAATGTAAGCACTGTGCTGCGACTGCTGGGCGCTAATGTGGAGTTTTTTGGAATACTGAGCCAATCTGATACGTTCCGTGTGCTACTGGAGGATTTGCGGCGGCGTAATATTGCAGTGGATCATTGTCCCAAGACAGAGAAGGATCCGCCATTCTCGTCTGTTATAATTGTCAAGGATACGGGTTCGCGCACCATTGTACATTGCAATAAGAACTATCCGTACGTGTCTTCTGAGGACTTTAATAAAATTGATCTTAATCGATATGGCTGGGTGCACTTTGAGGCACGCAAAGCTGAGGAAACAATAAAAATGATCACTGCTGTGCAGGAACACAATAGAAAACATAAGGATCGCATCATCATCTCACTAGACTTTGAAACAATGTTTGAGGAGAATCTACAACTATGCAGCTTATGCGACTATGTTGTGTTTTCCAAAGAGCTCGCTAATCACCAGGGCTGGAAGACGGCGCAGGCAACATGTCTTGAACTGGCGGAAGCTCTGAAACCAGCTTGTCCGACTCTTATTTGCCCATGGGGTAGCAGTGGCGCCGCCGGTTTGGATGGCTCAAACAGTTACTGTCACATTGAAGCCTATAAGCCAGATCAGGTTGTAGACACTCTCGGCGCTGGTGATAGTTTCATGGCCGGCTTCATATATGCAACTTACATGCTGCAAGACCGCCTTTCACAGGCGATAAATTTTGCTAACCGGGTGGCCAGTTACAAGATCACAAAGTTTGGATACGATCACATTGCCAACCTTCCAAAAAGTGAAGAGCACACGAATAAAATAAAATAAAATAATAATTAACTTAGATAATTCCTGAAGTACATATATTTCCTAGGTGGTTCGTTATTTCTTTTTAATAGAACAAAAATAAGAATCGTTGGTAAATCTTAAACTCTTTATTGACAGTGAAGTCAGATTCAGTTTGATGTATTCCACAGAGAAGATGACGGTAAGTAACATTGAAATACTCTTGGTAACCCCAAAAACGATTTACTAAAAACTTCTGCGAATTTTATCATTCCACTAAAATGATGGAAACCTCTTTCAACCGAAAACCAATTCATTGGTGTCTCAGAAACCGCTAGTCGACGATTTTAAAGTCTCTACTGTTTTAACCAGAGATTTTTGTAAATACACACAAATCATTTTATTTAAATAAAAGTTATGTAAAAAGTTAAAACAATAATATTTATTTAATTAACCTGCCTTTTCATTTTTCTAAATTAAATTTGTTTTAATTCATTAATTTGTATTTTACAAAATCTGTAGTAAACGCTGCTAGAGAAGAATCCAAAGCGATGCCAACATGTTTGGAATTGAATTCAAAACTTTTCGATGGTCTTTTTATATTAAAATGTTAATATATAATTAACGATATAAGTGATATTTTTAAAGATAATAAATATTAGAATTGTTAAGGTCGGAACAATTTTTATTGCGTTATAATAGCACATTAATATTTTAAAATTAAAATATTTATGGCCTAAGTTATAGCAGGAACAAGAGAGTATATAGACCCGCCGCCCCATAGAAGGAAAATGGTTACCCCAAAATTTTTTGTGTTGCTTTTCTTTTTGAGTAGTGTATGCGAGAGAACTGCTCTCTCATTTTGGTCGTGCTCTTTCTGTCGATGTATACTTTACCGCGAACTGAAAGAATTTAATAACTACGCACGAAATACCCTTTACCATTGACTCAACATAAAAATTATTACATTTTGTATTTAAATGAACAGATTCACAATTATTTGCACATTTATAGCATAATACAACATATTGATTTAAGCTAAAACCCTAAAATGATTTAATCAGACAGACGTAAGAGAAGACATTTTATTGTTTAATGAGTTTTAGTTTTCTCACGTGTGCCTTTGAGAAAATAAATTAATTAAATTTATAAAAATATATTAAATTGCAATTAAATGGCAAAATCATCCTTATGTCTGTGTAATAAAAATACACAATTTATATGTAAATGTTGAGATAGGTCACGAGCCATTGAAATTCAAACATACATTTATATGTATGTATGTACATGCATGTATGTGCGCAGGCTGAACAATTTTGCCGCGGACTCGTCAAAGATCGTTAACATTGCCAGGCACATGTGTATATGTATATTTATGTATATATGTGCATGCTCGAGCTATGCATATTTGTTTGTGTGTATACTGTATAAGCATTCAAAAGTCTTAAAACAAAATTCAAACAAAATTTCTTTAAGAATTGAAATTGAATTGAATTAAGTGCCAACAAAATATTATTAGTCGATGTTGGCATACCCTGCAAATTTGAATGAGAATTTGTAGTAATATTCGAGTATTTGCTTACTTGATTTAAAAAGAAAACATCAATTATGTTGTATTATGCTATAAATGTGCTAATAATTATGAATCTGTTCATTTAAATACAAATTGTAATAATTTTTATGTTGAGTCAATGGTAAAGGGTATTTCGTGCGAGTTATTAAATTCTTTCAGTTCGCGGTAAAGTATACATCGACAGAAAAAACACGACCAAAATGGGCACTCATTTTCCAGTACATTGAGCGAAAAAGTTGTATACATTCGATCGACACAATAAGCGTTGATGCGCCAAGACAGAATATAAGCCGCCCAAATTACTGAAACTTGAACGCGAACTTAGTAATTAGCATTTATTTAGGATCTGACAACGAAAAATTAATTATCTTTTATTTTAAATTTATCAGTTAATGCAGAATGTTTGTATTACAATAATACATGCATATGGGCTCACAAATATATGTGTTGCTTTTCTTTTTGAGCAGTGTATGCAAAAGATTTATCATATTTGTGATAATGGTTGACCAAAACAGAAGTTACTACTGATTACCCCATTCTATAATTCAAAGTATCAACTACAAATGTTGCCTTTGGGCGCTGCTCACAAGTTCTAGAAGTTGTTATTCGTACCATAGCACGACCATTATATTTCATATTAAGTGCATATGCTCATTTGAAATTACGTTTGTAATAAAACTTCTGTGGGTTAAATTTAAAGTATATTAATTACTTTTTTTTTTACTGATGCAAACGCATCTAGTGCAGTAGAAACACCATCCAAGACCTATTGAGTTAGCCTGTTATCGATGGCATGACACGTTTGTGTGAAAATTGGCTATTAGATCAGCATTATCATTACGTCCGCCAAAATCATAAGTATAACTTTAAATTGTGCCTTTAAATCGTTTTAATCGATGTGTATGCGTGATAGACTATCGGACATACCAATTTTGGTCTTTGTAGCTCTTATAGTCTCCGGGGTATGTGCGTTCATTAACTCACAGGACTAGATCGATTCGGCTATTGATCTTGATCAAGAATAAATAAGCTTTATATGATCGTAGAAGGCTCCTTATGCCTGTTACATACATTTTCACACTTTTATGACACCATTTTATCAACTTTTAATGCGTACAGTACAATTATTGTAAATACATACATAGTGGTCTATGGGATAAGATGTTTTGTGAATACGGTCATCGTAGCTTAAAATATTCATTAATGTACAAGTCTTTATCGGGGTCACATAAAACAAAGAGAGCTTCCATTGCAGTTATAATGTGATGAACCAAACTTAGTCAAGTCTATGTAAATTTTGTGAAATCGGCTCGCTGATCATCTATATCCGCGCCGATAACCGACGAGGACGCAATGCCAATGCCGCTGGATGCGCTGCCGCTTTGTTGCTGACTGTTTTGATTTTCAACAAGCTAAAAAAAATGAAGTCAGCTTTTTATCTGTAGACTTTGTGTGCATCACAACTGTGCGTGTTTATTACCTGTGACCGCAAACGTTTTATTTTGCGTAATCTTTCAAGCCAATTGGATGCATACGGATTCATCTTCTGAACACTTTGGTAAACAAGCGACGCCAACTGCAAAACATGACAAAAGTTACTGTCAAAAACTCAAGAATGTGTAAGTTGAAAAAAAAATAAAATGTTTTTTAAAAATTTTTTTTTGTGGTTTATTTGACTTTGAATAGCACTATTTTTTAATTTTTTTAAAAATTTAAAAAGTCTGCGAATTGAAATGTAATATTTAATGGAAAATTATTTCAAACTATAAAGAAATACTGTTGTTTTTAATATTTATTTATCATTTTGAAATAATTCAGATAGTAAAAAAAAAAATTGTAACTATCACGAACGTTACATATGTTCCATGATGTTAAATAAAAATTTTCAAATTACGATTTATAGCCTAATAACAAATAAGAAATAATAATAATTTGAAAAAAGTTAATAATAATTAAGAAAAAATAGAAATAAATAAGAAAATGAATAATAATTAATATATAAATAAATTAATTAAATAATATCAACAACCTCAGCCCTTATTTTTCGACAATTCTTGCATCCTTTATCGAGGGAACTCTCGTACTCACTGAAAAACCAGCTTGACTTCTCATATTCTTTTCGGTTTTTTTTTTACTAATTGCTGAATAACTACCAGATTTACCGTCCGATTTGGACAAATGTATGCTTAAAATATTAATAAACGAATTATATAACATATAAAATCTTAAGAAGTATTTAAACGAATTTTTAAAATTTTCAAAAAGAGCAAGTGAAATTCAACAATTTTTTAAAAATGCAAAAAAGTTTACATTTTTCAACTTTGAGGGTTTGTAATGGTTTTAATTTTTATTTGATCCGCATAAACGGCATACCGTTAGAATACAATTGTATATTATATTGTGTTACATTTTTCAAGATCAAATAAGATCTGATGTGGATATGAACAAACTATTCGAAATACTGCCAAAAAACTAACTAAAAAACCCAAAAACTATTTGCGTTTTTTTTTCAAAAACCATTCATTGAAAAAAAAGTGTGCATTTTTGAAAATACATAAAAAAAAGTCATTGAAACTCCAGTTCCTTTTTTGCTGTAAGGTAGTGTAATGTGTATATTAAATATTGAAAAGAATATTTGCTTGAAAAAGTAACTTACGATCGGGAACGCTACACATAATTAATAAGAAAAATTTTGCTCAATTTATGTCTGAAAATAAATTTTATTTTAATAAAGCAAAAAAATCTCGGTTTAGGTTTTAATTTTAAACACTTTCAGTAATTGCTCACGGAGTACTGATTATAAATACTATTTTTGTTTCGCTCACGTTACTCTAGAATACCAAGTAAAAGAAACGTAAAAATTTACCGTTGATCGGCTTTTGCTTGATCTCTTATCATTATTTTTAAATTATTTGTTGTTGGTACAATGATTATATAAGAGTGCAATCGTAACATATCGTATATAAATAGTCAACAAAAACTCAAGAGAAAAATCACAATGATAGGACCAAAAAATAAACAGAATCAGGTGTGTAGTTTGCTCCACAGTTTCCTCCAAATAAAAATTTAAATAAATGGTAAAGTTAATGTTTTACTAAAATTTAAGCATTTCTCTTTATGAAAATAAGAAAAAAAAACTTTTAAACCACTTTTGATTTTTTGGTCGTTGTGAACCTTTCTGCGGAAATGCCCATAAATATTGCGGGTATAGGCGTGGACGTAGCACATACTAAAGTAAGAACAATGATCGCAATTTCTGAGGTTTGTCCAAATACTAGCATTGATATAAATAAATTCTATGTTTATTCTTACGTTTGCATGCAGTGCCATCTGCCTGGCTAGTAAGGGCGCACTTCTATCGGAGACTATTCGTGGTTCTGGATGACAGACAAACTTGGAAATCTCAGATCGCGCCTTTACATAGACACGATTCGAATTAAGCTCCAGTGGTTCGACAATCACACAGGCGTAATTGAATTGGCCCTGTTATAGAAATTGTTAAGTAAATTTGCAGTTCCTGTAAATTATATTTAGAATAATACCGATATAGTGGTTAGATTGTACTCTTCACCACTCTCGTTGTAAATTATTTTTACAAAGTCGTTGCCAATATGCTTTTTCTTTTCATTGCAATTGGGATCGTCCTGAAAATTTGTGGGCATTAATGTGGCCACATGAAATGTGACCTGAAAACAAATAAAAGACAAGATTTTTAAATGAATTTTATATTTATGTAGCTTACATCGGCTGTCCCCACCTGTAGTATGTCATCTTTCCAGATGTAGGCAAATTTGCCATCGGCCCCGCTCTTGTCCAATCCAATGAAGAGATTGTTCTGTTCGGCTTCCTTAAGGCTGACTAAAGTTCCAATGTTTCGCAAAAATTCCACATAGCGGGTGCTTCCAAAAGAGTTGCGCAAAATTTCTACCTCGTTGTTACACTGATATCGACCGACGTAGAGAACACCAATCTTGTGGGTTTCAAACGGTGGCACCAGATCGAGCAGCGCCAATGCATTGGAGTGCTCAGGACTTACTTTAAGTGGTGTCTCAGTTACCTCTAACTGGCCTGTACTGTAAAGTTGCAGAAATAAAAAGCTTGGATTCATGCATAGCTTGGCATTGATGGGTGTTTTGGCAGCACCAAAGCTACGAAAGCTGCTTGCTGGAGGTGGTCGCGCTTTACTGTTATTTACCTCGCGCACCACTGATATGGTCTTAGAGCGGCCACGCATCATGTCACCGGCGCCGTATTCTGACCCGACGCCGGCGGCTCCGTTGTTGCCATTCCCACTACTACTAGACTTAGATAAACCCAAAGTCGCGCCGCCATAACTTGTTACCTTCGAACTCACCAGTATCTGACCCTGACCAGGTGACAAAGGTGGCTTACCAATGGTGCTCAGCTTCAGAGAGGTCACTGATCCTAAAGTCTGCAACAGAGCTGGTTGAACGGTGGTGCTCGCTACTTGGCTGCTGACATCATCAGCTGAGTGCTGTTTAGGCGGAAGCGTGCCTGACGCAGGCTGCTGCGGCAAATTCAGCTCTTGTGCTGTCTGAGGTGGCGTTGAGCCGGGTATTTCCTCGGGTATGGCCTCGCAGCTAACACGCATATCTTTTGTGCTGTACTGAACGCTTTTTTTTTTTAATGTTAGCTGCGTTTCTTCGAGTGATGTTTTGATCGTTTCAGGATCCTGCGAGAGCGGCGCTGGCTTAGCGGCTAAAAACGCTTGTCGCCAGCTGGAACTCATCTCTGGACTAGAGTTAACTCGTCGTACTGGATTGCGTGCTCGACTTTGCGCATCGCCAAAAGTCAGCACATCCTCATCGGCCTCACCATCACTGACGCTGCCACTGAGCGCTGCCTCTTTGCCACGCTTTGTTCCGGCAGTCATTCGTGGAATGGGTATGTCAATGGCAGCTGTACCACAACCAGAGGTACTCACAGAGTGAATTTCCTCTTGACGCTGCAGTGGGCGCGCCTTGCCTACTAGTCGATTATGCATTTCGTTCGGTGGTGGCGGCATGACCAAAGCAGCCTCTGGTTCCGCCTCTAACTTTAACTGGTGCAGTTCTTGTTGGTGTGTCTGCATCCTGTTGTCCGGTCCAAACACTCCACCATAGGCGGTGGGCAAAAAGAGCGAGACAACACTATTAAATGGAAGATCTTGACCAAAGCAGTCGTTTGCTATAGGATTTTGAATGCGTGTTATCCACGAAATGTTACCCGTTGGCCGCCTTATGTATACCTCGGCCCACCCAGTGCAGGCACGCGCACATACTGGCTGCTGCACAACTGAACTCGATGGGCTCACGCTGGCTGTTGACAGCGCCAGCGAATTGCCCAATAGTGATGTGTTACTGCCTGTATGTGACCCGTCGATTGGATTGTTAGCCCCAGATGCCTCGGGATTTGAGCCACGTCGTGAAATCGCCTCTAACGAAGCTGTTGAACTATTGGAGATTTGACGATGCGGATGCGCAGTGGCGCCTGAATTCGATGCGGATGAGGATGAAGTTTGTTCTGTGCTACCAGCGCTCTCGTTGACGCTACTGTGTTGTAAACTCATTTTGGTGTAACGGCGTTCTTGCTCAGGCGACAGAGGTTGCGCAGCTTCGCTAAGACTCTTTGAGCTTAAACTGATGCTGGAATTCTTGCCCATTTGAGTGCAGCGATCACAAAGGCCATTTCGTGTGGGACCTGAGGGGCAGCCCGATGTGGTAATTGTAACAAGATTGTGACCTACAAGCCAGGTTTGCGATACGCCGTCCTTTAACAAATATTCAACGGCTGGTAAGCTGCAAGAATCTGTAAATAATAATGTGTATATACAAATTTACACTAACACACTCACCGTTTTGGTAAGGACGGACACGGTGAGAAGGTATGACGAGCTAAAAAATCAAAGCAGGTTTCGGCCAACTCAGTGTGAAAGTTGCGCAGACTATTGTTCATCAGCGGGCGCATCTCGGAGTCATTACGTGCGGCAGCACTGTTGCGGCTGCCACGTTCCGTAAGGCTGGTACTGCGCTTTCGGTTAGACGAGTCTTCATTTACATTCAATGAATTTATATTAACGATATCATTGGACAGCATTTTGGCATTCAACTGCATGGACTGTAAGCAAACATTTTGCGAACCGATGCTGCAAGAAATATGAATAATTGACTTACCGACTTGATGTACCCTACGCAGTTCTTGCGCACCTCAAGCTTACACTTGAGAAACCAGCCTGCAATAACGTGATGAGCTAGTGACACAGTGTAGTGGTCATAGCGATGTGGCTTTGTGTAAGGCAATGATATAGCAAACACATACATATTCTGCATAGGCGTAAAGTTTGTGAACAGATGGTTCGATAGATGAATCAAAACTGTCAAATAAAATATATATATAATAAAAAATCCGCAAAGGCATACGTATTTAAGTCAATTTTTAATATAAATTTTCTTTGAACACGTAAGAATACTATAGTCGAGTATACACGCCTACGGTACACCCTGTACCCAGTCAGTAACCGTAACATATACGTATTTACATATACATACAGACTTAAAAGAAAGCATTTTAGACGGCGCGATGCTTTGGCTTAGCATTTTGCAGCCTATGTCAAAACGTGATCTGTATATGGAATCTATATATCAAATCAGGTGTCTAACTCCTATAGTCTCTGAGATCTGTGTGTTCACAGGGCAGAAATAGATCGATTTGATTCTGATGAATTGTATATATATATTATAGGGTGGGAGATGCAGCCTGCCTGTTACATTAATATGCACTATTTAATGACCTCATTTCATAGAGGGGAAGAAAGGAGGTACATTCTTTATGTAAAAATTTGGAGTAATGTCTTCACTTACGTGATAAAAATTCCAACACTGGTATTGCCACCGCATTGGTATCGGTCATTCTGCTCATTTTAAGTAAGACGTCCGGCAGCTTGCGCATTAGCGCTTCGGGCATCTCTAGTATCAAAATGGTCATCGTATTGATGCAAACACTTGCAATGCCGGTGAGTACGCGTGAGTTCAGCGCCGTAATGATGTTGCAGTGATGTTGTGGTTGGATACTCTCATGATAGATGACTAGAGAAGCTATTGCAGGTAGCACAAGGGCATGAATGGCATCATCGGTTGTTCCCTTGAACTTTTTGCCCGAGTTAATTGTAAACAACGTGGTTGCTAGTTCGTCAATGTCGTTACCCTGTATAAGAGCTTTGTTTTGTAGCACCTTTGGTAGCTCTTTAATAACCAGCTGAAAAACCTGATAATCGGCGTCGTGCTCCAGACACAGCATAATTAGCTTGCAAGCTCGCCGTATAGAAATTGTGGCTTGCGTTTGTTGTGCGTTTGGTGAGTCGATGCCCAAGTAATGGCTAAATTTCAATATATCACTTTTATCTTCAGGATAACCAACGTGATAGGAGGCATTGGCACGAGTCTTGAGCAACCAGTTGAATATCTGTAAGATATTGTACGCGATAAATAGCTAGATAAAAAATTAATAACATTACGTCGATCACCTTCATGCGCACAATGCTTGCTTGCTCAAACACCTTTGGCCGCTCGTAGTGCAGTTCGAGGTGATCTATTAATATATTGAATATTTTGATGGCATGTGACGCTGGCATACGATGCAGTTTGATGACGAAAACATCAACAAGCCCATCTATAGCTGCAATTATGTCCACAATCTCTGATTCAGACCTAATAATGCTGCCCACATCCGACGCGTTGTCTTCTGACGCACATTGACGCATTTGTTCAAACGGTCGATTGATGAGAGCCTCCAATATGTCTAATAGTTCCATACAACGTTTCGTGTCACAGTGCGCCGCAAAGTTAGCGAGTGCTTGAGCCACCGCTGTGCGCACCTGCATACTGGGCTCTTGGTGAATCTGCGCCAACTGTGATACCACAACGCGATCAAGTATCTCTTCCTCATAGTTGGATCGGTTTTGGTTCATAATTTGCACCAGCGAATCAATCGTTTTGATGCGCACATTTACGTTGGCCATGCGATAATAGCGACGTACGAACTTTGTCAATACCAGAAGCCACTCGGGTCGTGTGGCAGTAACGTGTCGCGTTCGGTAGTCGATTAGTCCCAACACGGAAGCCTCTGAACGACGATCTGCGACACGCTCGATGAGGTCATAAATACGATCAACATTACCAAGTATATGTGCGCGTTCGTCTTGCAGCAACTTCTCAATGCAATCAATGTTCTCGTGAAAATTGATTTGTAGATGATACAAGCGGTCCTGTTTTACCCCCGAAAGCTCTGCAATACGATTACTTAGCACTAGTCATGATGAATTGTTATCATAATACGCACCATAATACTTAATGTTTTCTACAATCGCCGACATAATATCACATATCAGATCCCATATGATCTCGGATAGCTTGTACTTGTTGATTACCATGCGAACGCTAAGAATTACTTCATAGGTAACAATCACCTGATGGCTATCCAGTGCCTGTAACGATACATATAAGTAATTATTAAATACAACCATATGAAGTAGTATTGAGTACAAATCTATAATATTGTACTTACACCGAGAAAACCTGTTAATACGTTTGTTGCATAGATCATTGGTGAAACCTGGAAAATTATACTTGAGCCAAAGATATTCATGTTCAGATGAAATACTGCTCCGCGCAAGAGTTGTGCGTCCTCGTACTGAGTGCGGTCGTTGAGTATGTTACACATCATCTTCATAGAATGATAACCAAGCTGAGTACCTAATAGATTCTTCATTATCTAAAAAAATAACGAAACAGCAATGTAGCCTCACAACAAAATGTATAATTTCTACCTAGTATTGGAATAAAATCATACAATTAAATTTTAAAATAACAAGAAAAAACGAATATCTTCGGTAAGCTGCTGTGCCAGTGCAAGATTCCCAAACACTATGTGTATAATTATATCAGTTTATTTAACTTTGGAATTTATTAACCAAGCGTGATAAAATTTTGATGGATAAAAATGAATAGAATCAAAACCCTAATTTTACAGGGACTGAATATCAGAAATGTTAAGTACACCCGAGTAATTAAAAGTATATATTTTTTTTAAAACTATCTCATTTAGAAGACCCATAAAAATTATGATTTTAATCCAAAAATGCGTACGAGTGTAACGTGCGTCACGCAGGATTTGCCCATATTTTTTATCGGTTCAAAAATATTCTTTTTTTTTGTCTTTACATACATTTCTACTACGTTTAATAGGTCACAGGATGCAAAAATAACGGTTAATAGGCAAATCAAGTTGGCGTGACTATAATTTTTTGTTATTAATCATTATTTGGCACATCTAACAAATTCAGAGCAGTTATTAAAATACATCATGAAAAAACAGATTGTAAGGGAGTTCATAACCGTAAGGAAGGTGCGCTACCTGCCGCGACCGCCGTTGTCTCCCCCGCATTTACCCCGGCGGCGTGTGCTTGTCGTAGGTCGTTGTGCTTTGGATATGATCACCTTGTGCGATCGACATCCTATACCCGGTAAGGTTCAGCGTACCGAGGAAGGTTTCTGGCGTCCCGGCGGACATGCAGCCAATACATGTAGCGTTCTTCGACGTCTAGGTACTGACGTAGAGTTTCTTGGCCAGCTTAGTAGCGCTGCCGCCTTCGAGAGCCTAACGTCTAGCTTTCAGGCCATGGGCATAGAAATCTGCAACTGCCCGCGCACACCTCAACAGCCACCACACCAGAGCATTGTCGTTGTGCGTGACCATGGCACGCGCACCACCGTCGAGTACTCTAAACGTCAGCACGAACTCACTTATCAGCAGTTTGTGGGTGCAGTCGACTATCGTAAGTACAGTTGGATACACTTTGAGTCGCGGAATCCGAAGGAGACACTTCATATGATGCGGGCTGTACACGCCTACAACGCGCAGTGTAAAGATATCAACATAGTGATATCTGTCAACCTGTCTAATTTGCATCCATTTAGTCTTCTCATGGCCCAGTTGGCGGATTATGTGTTTGTACGAAAACAAGTGAAGATTACATACGGCTACATGAATGGACGCGAAACGGTGTGGGCGGTGCGCGAACATATGCATGTAGCACACAACCGCTGGCTGGCGAGACAACCTAAGAAAACTCCATATTCCATAGAAAATGAGCCACAAATACAGGACACCCGCACGGTCCAAGCGCGTCACAAACCTCTCCTTATATACGATAACTACAGCGAGGGAGCCAGTTGCTTAATGCCAGATGGCACATATTTTAAAGTGTGCGGGCACAAACCTCAAAAGATTTTAGATACCATTGGAGAGCACGACACCTTTGTGGGCGCTGTGATCTATGCCATGCAAGAGGTTAAAATGCCACTACGCGATGCAATGGAGTATGGGACGCGGGCAACCTGCCTTAAGATTTCACAATATGGATTTGATGGTTTGCGCTGTATGCCTAAAGATCTAATCAGTTGCTATTACGGTTAAGTTCATTACGATAGCATTAAATAATAAATATAAATGAAAATTTGGAATAGATAATAGAATTGATAGAGGTATTTGTAATTAAAAACAAAATGGCAACAGTCGAGAATATCCGACTACTTTGCACCATGTGCCCAGTCCAAATAAATGTGATCTGTATTTGGATGGGTAATTCTTGTGAACATCTTATTCTATTGTAAAGATTGCATTTCGAGTTATTCAACAAATATTTTGGAGCGAAAAATTAAGTAAGAATGATATAATCGAGTATACCGACTTCTGGGCACGAAATTCGCAGACACATATATATACTCCCCTATACATACGCAATCAGTGTAAAGCAGTTCAACGGCTATGCTTGCATAGCAAGTAACTGTGGCGCTTCTGCATGCATTTACAGTTGATATCCGATCGTTATGAAATTTGCGAAGCATATTCAGATCAAAAGATGACAAAAATAAAATTGTGCCTATAAATCGTTTTTATAAATTATCAATTGTGAGTATCGAAAATATGGAATAAACTTGAGTATGGTATATAGGAATCTACATTCCAAATGTCGCAGCTGTCTGCTTTATACCAGTTATATTCATTAGCACCAATTTCAATGGTTACAGGATGTAAAGATTCAAATTATACAATTAGTTAAAGCCGGCTTTTGATGGTATTCTAGTGGCTTTTTAATCATTATTTTCAACACTTTTGTAGAGGTAGCGGCAAGACTGGTTTCCTGACTATCAGTGCTGTTGTATGCTGCAGCATAACTTCACGATGGCTACGCTGAACGCCCACAAAAACTGCTATTGTTGCGAGAAATATTGTAGCAAATCCAGTCTTTAAAAAACAGCCGAAACTTTAGTTGGGTACCACTGGGTTGACCTGCTTCAACGGGCAGTGTCTCACATATTCACATACGTCACCATACTTGCAAAAGTGTGCAGACAGTTCTAAAGCAAGTGGTAGATAACTAAAGTATTAAAGCTATGATATATATATATATATATATATATATATATATATATATACGAGCCCCGACCACTATTAATTGGTACGGCAAGCTTTTTTACCCGTATACAATGTTTAACAGACGATATTTACAATACTAAAGTAGATAACACATGCAAATCTATATTTTTCTGAAAGATCATTTTATTCTCTTAATTTTAGTAAAACAATTTTTGTTTTTCTTTAACAACAACAACAACAACAACAATGATTTCTTGTAAATGCTTTGCTTAACTAATAAGAAACGTTTGGCCAGTATTAATTCATACGTTGCGTTAGCTTAGCTTAGAATTGAAAGAAGATCAAAACAAAAGCATTCAGTGTAACATAATCACTATCTAGTCATAATCTGGAAACAGCTATGCAATACAGAATGTAAGAAATGTGTTATTGCTTCAAATTATTAAAAGTTTAGCAACGATGGCACGTGGTAAGCCGATTTGCAAAGAAATAAGAAGTTTAGTTCTAGATAATTATAAATCTGGTAAAACTTTTGGTGAAATAGCCAAGCAATTAAATCTGGCTAAGTCGTCCGTTCAAGGAATAGTAAAATTGTTTAAGAAAAATGGCAATATTGAAAATAATGTCGCAAATAGAGGCCGAACATCGGCAATAACAGCTCGTGATAAAAGGGCCCTCGCCACAATTGTGAAGTCTGATCGTCGCCAAAGTTTAAGAAGTGTAGCATCAGAATGGTCTAATAAAATCGGAAAAACTGTTAAGCGTGAGTGGACGCGCCTGCAGTTGCGAGATATTCGATATAAGTTCTATAAAGTATGTATAGGGATTATCTATGTTACATACTCAATATCTTAACTTACTCTTAGGCCAAGGAAAAACCATTACTTACGCTTCGCCAAAAGAAGAAGCGTTTACAATGGTCTCGGGAACGGATGTCTTGAACTCAAAGACAATGGAACTCCATCATATTTAGCGATGAAGCTAAATTTGATGTGAGTGTCGGTGATGCATGAAGGAAAGTTATCCGTAACAAAACGGAAGCGTACCATAAAGACTGCCTTAAAAGGACAGTTAAGTTCCCAGCAAGCATAATGGTGTGGGGTTGTATGTCTGCCAAAGGGGTAGGACAACTGCACTTTATTGATGGGATGGTCAACGCTGAAAAATATATTAAAATACTAGAAGAAAGTTTGCTGCCATCAATACCAAAACTGGCTGACTGTGGTGAATACACGTTTCAGCAGGATGGAGCATCATCTCATACTGCCAAACTAACCAAATCATGGCTGCAGTATAAGGATATTGGGGTCTTAGATTGGCCAGCAAATAGTCCGGACCTAAGCCCAATCGAGAATATATGGGGAATAATGAAAAGAAACCTAAAAAATGAGCCTCAAAGAACCCTTTCTGATTTAAAAACAAAATTGCAAGAGATGTGGGACTCTATTTCAACAGAACAATGTCAGAATTTATTAAAATCTATGCCAAAGCGTTGTAAATGTGTTGTAAAGGCAAAAGGCGATGTTACTCAATATTAATATTTAAAAAAAATTACATGTTTAATCAAATAGTAAATATTTAACGCACCGTATGAATTAATACTGGCCAAATTTTTCTTATCAGTTAAGCGAAGCATTTACAAGAAATTATTGTTGTTTTTGTTGTTGTTAAAGAAAAACAAAAATTGTTTTACTAAAATTAAGAGAATAAAATGATCTTTCAGAAAAAAATAGATTTGCATGTGTTATCTACTTTAGTATTGTAAATATCGTCTGTTAAACATTGTATACGGGTAAAAAAGCTTGCCGTACCAATTAATAGTGGTCGGGGCTCGTATATTTTTTTGGTCAATTACGTATTTATTATATTCTAAGGTCACATTTATGTTCGATTTTGACAATTTACTCTGTCTTAAGATACCTTGTCCTACCAATTGGATAAAGTGCACTATTCATATATTAGAATATTTATATATAAATAGTTTGTCATACCTTAAATGATGCTTGGCAGTAACGCGAATGGTTAACAGTCCGACAGAGAGTGACTATACACTGGTGCAACGGTTCGCTGGGAAAAATGGTATATCCGATAACCAGCTCCAAAATGGTCAAGCACTGTAGTCCTATATCATCGTCGGCTACAGCGCAACTTAATTCGCATGCATTCCTGAAGCAAACAAAGACAAACATGGCTTAAGGTAAAATTGTTAATACAATAAGTTTTACACCCACTGCACAATTCCGACGAGTATATCTTTGTCCAAGTGTGCAGCATTAAATTTAATTAGATTAACCAACATGTCTAGGTATGGGCACAGCAAATCGGCGTTTGTGATTGCTGGTATCCAAAGCAACATAAATTTTCCAATCTGTTTATGATATTCAAAAATATAAACGAATATTAAATAATAACACTAGATGATTGCTCACTTTATCCTCAAAGTTAGTAATATTCTTTCCGTTCTCTGTGAGTGTGTCAAGGAGCTCTAGGAGATGACGCAGGTCCTCAGGCGCTTCATGATTTTGTACAACCAGAAAAAACTTTTCACGCATCAACGTTAAGTTTTTGTATTGTGTGTGAATAAGCCGCTTGTAGAAACTTAAGGCAATCTGGCGCGTTTCAGCTGGTTTATTAGGCACAATTAGATCGTTGGTTAGATGCCACAGCTTGGTTATAGAAGTCTGCATTCAAAAACATAGTATGAACGACATATATTGTAGTGCTTCTCCAGTCTCTTACCTCGTCCAAGTTAATGTTTTGCAAATGCAAGTCGCCCAACTCCTTTAACATTTTACAACGCTGCGCAATGGGCTGCTCTGGTCGCAGCTCATGCTCAAATTCTAGACCCAATGTGCGCTCGCCAAAATTTCCTAAGTATCAGCATTACTGAATTAAGCATTTGCAGCAAAGGTACAATTCAATCAATATTCCTACCTGCGGACTTTGTAGACTTCAAAAAATTTTTAAATTTAGATTTATCTTTGGAGGTCATTATTTATCGTTGTGTTTGTCTTACAAACAGCAAAATGCTTATATTACACCTAACAAATTAAATATAAGAAAATGAAAATTAAGCGCAGCACAGCAATGGTAACAACAGCTGAGAACTGAAAATTAAGCCAATGTGTCCTAACAGAAACAAACAAATATAATAGGGATAGCTCTGAAATATTTAGCACGCATCGACTAATAGTGGGTTTCCATTGCGGGATGCGTTGGAAGCGTTTGCCATTAACATCGAAATTTGCCTGATGAACGTACAAGGCCAATGTATCTTAGGTATGAGAGATGAGCTGTTAGGTAAGAGAAAAGTTGAGTTGATTCCAAATGAACGCGGGTTATGCCCGCTCGTTTTTGGTAGAATTTCATTGATTGTGGTGCTGTTAAGTTGTTGTTAGCTAAATTTTGCGAAAAATAGCTGGTTTTTCATAACCATAATTTCAAAAATAGGCCGCGAAAAATAAAATGACTAATATTTCAAAAAGAATCAGTAGAACTTTAGAACCTCATAAGCTTCTAATATTCTATACAAATTGATAACTTTTTTTCCAGCTACACTTTTATTTTGCTCTTAAAAAAATGTACATGGTTCCTGGCAGCGCCCACGGCTGCAGATCCCTGTAACTATATACATCTGTGTCAAGAAATTAATTTACTTTACTTTATCATATTATCATATTTGTGATGATAGCCGACCAAAACAGAACTAACCGCTGATAATATTTTAATATATCTATAATTTAAAGTATTAACTGCATACATTAGCTTTGGGGGCTGCATTTGTACCACAACACGACATTGAGATTTCATTTTAATGCTCATTTGAAATTGCACTCGTCATAGACATTTTAGTGTTTAAATTCAAAGAATATTTATTACTTTATTTATTGAAGTTTTGCCCCTTGCAAACATATGATGATTGCAAACGCATCCAGTGCAGTAGAAACACCATTCAAGACCTATCGCGTCAGCCTGTTATCGATGATATGACGCGTTTGGGTGGAAATCGGCTCTACAAAAAACGAAATCTGCTATCGTAAAATAAAGTCAGGCTTTGAACCTGCGTCAGTCGAATTTTGATATTTTGGCAAACGCTTCCAACGCATTCAGTAATGTAAGCCCAGCCTTAATTTACATATGTACGTATCACGATTGAGAGAGACTAGGTTACGCCAAGCGCACGACCGTTATGTTCCTTTATATTGCGTCGCAAACATGTGACGTCACATGTTTAGAAATACGACGCAAAAACTAGCAATGTATGAATAATAGGCGCTTTTTTAGTTAATCGGCGCAATGACTGCCGAAAAGTTGTAGCCGTCTTGTCTCTATGAGTCTCTATATCGTGTGTGTATAATTTTAGCAAATACGTAACAAAAATCGATTTGCTCGGGAAACAATGTATTTACTAAACAAATTTATTGTTCGCTGTTAATAACAGTTCAAAAAATGTTACGTTTTTAGAACATTTGTTTCAGTTGAACTTGTTCCGGAACTTTTTTGATAAAACTGTATTTCGTCGTATGAAAAAGTGTACGAATTTATTAAAAAAAAATTTTAAAGCGTCGTTTTGCTTTGCGTATAAAACGCTCAATATAAAATTAATTATAAATTGCAAATTTCGTTTTCAAGCTGCAGTCACATCAAAGCTGTTTCTAATAAAAAGAAACCAAAAAGCAGTTATTTGTCTCATTTGACGCATCACATAAGGCAACACAGAAGGTAAGAAGTAATATTTAAATATATATGCACATACTTATATATGTATGCAGACATATATATACAAGAGTCTGTACAAAATAATATTTTGTGCAAGTATTAATTTGTAACAATATTTGTCTTTAAAATTAATATGATTATATTAACGCGTGTTCGTCGTTCAGATTATATATTGGTAAATCCACATGTTAATAAGTGCACAATTTAGTCATGTGCGTTTCATGCAAAACTTTATCTGGGCTTTTTTTGCATTCGCACAGATTCAAGTATTAATGTATGTACATATGTACATACTTATACTTATATATACTATACTATATACATAATTAGTTGCAATATTTTCGAGAAGGTTGTATTAGAGTTATCGTTCAACAATCGATATAAGGGCTTTTTAACAATAAAAAAAAGTTGAATATCGTGCGGTCATAAGATCATTGTTTTTAAGGCAGTACGCCTACAAAAATTAAAAACGGTATTGACGCTGTCGCTTATCATTTTTAACTGTAAAGTTTTTCTCATAAGCATAACTTTCAAGTTCATATAATTGTCCAATTAACTAATGCATATTTTTAAAATTTCGCAGGCAACAATGAGCTCCACTGAAGAAAACAGTAATAGTTCGGCAACGACTCCACAGGAAATCGAGTCATCTGGTGAACAAACCAATGCCAGAGACTTGGAGAAAATTGAAGAGGAGAAACTAAAATCTAAATATCCAAGTGGAATGAGAGTTCCCGGCGGTCATTCAGCATTTCTACAGAAACGTTTACAAAAGGGGGTAAGGATGTCACTGCACTTTCCTTTCCGTTATTTTACTAACATTCTGTTTTTTTTTTTAGCAAAAATTTTTTGATTCAGGCGATTATCAAATGGCCAAACAGAAAGGTGGTGGCGTGAAGCAGGTTTTTGCCAACAAGGTGACCACCGGAGGGGCCATACCAACGCCCGAAACGGTGCCTGCGCGCAAGACTTCTATTATACAACCGTGTAATAAGTTTCCAACGACAAGCTAAGCTGTCAAATATTTATCAACTGTTAACTCCCAACGCGCTTCTAAATGCTCTTTACCTAATATCAAATATTTTAGTCTATTGCTAAGTTGTCTGATCTATGTGCACTATGTCGTTGCACAGGCGCCGATATTTTTGAATTCGAAATTATGCAAGTTTTATCTGATTTAATTTGTTTCCAACTACTTAATTTTTTTTTATAAACCATTAAAATGTAAGAGTAAATGTATTCTATGCTATTACCTTATTCCGCTAATCTCAAGAACGTTTAATGTCATAGCAGCTCACATATAGTAGCAAATCACTATGAAAAAAGATTTATTTAAATCGAACCACTGATCGTTTAAGTTGTAAGTTATTGAAATCATAATAAAAAATAAGTTGGAACCAGTTCGATTCAAAGGTTTCCTAAGTTAACATATACTTATCTTGTTTTAAAAAGAAAGCCGCTCCGAATCATCATAATTTTGCATTTAACTTGGAACCGTTATTAATTAATAGAGAAGGTTGCTGTTTGGACTTTACCTATAATAAACCATAAACAATAAATTTTCATCACGCTTGAGATTAGAATTTTTACCAGCACTACACGCTGGACTACAACTGTTGAGGGTGTAATAGTTTCATCGCATTGAAAGCTTTTTCGAATAATATCTTTTTGAATCGCATCAAGAGCCAAGTTGATCTACTCGTGTTCTGTTTCTATTCAAACTAGTCAAGTTTTGAAAGTTAGCTTAATGAAACTACACAAGTGTCTCTTTACTGTACGTAATATGTGTGTCAGAACTGTGCAGATTACATTTATGTTTGGTAATGCTTTTTAGATTTCATAAAAGTTGAATCGTGTGTAAGTTCATCAATCAATTATCTTTTACACCCTTGCAAAAGAGTATTATAATTTAGTCACGAAATGTGAGATGTTTCCGACCATATAAAGAGTATATATTCTTGATAAGGACGTCGACGTTATTCGATGTACCCATGCCCGCCTGTCTGTTTCAGAATCAGCTGGACCGGAATACTATATCATATTGCTGCCAA
Source organism: Hirtodrosophila alboralis (assembly GCA_035043045.1). NCBI lineage: Eukaryota > Metazoa > Arthropoda > Insecta > Diptera > Drosophilidae > Hirtodrosophila > Hirtodrosophila alboralis. Next base: position 94,111 of record JAWNNH010000855.1, on the reverse strand, counting down.
AGGAATGATCGGTTACAAAAAATTGGTTTCAATGTATTAAAACCAAACTCCAGATCGATATAAAAAATTTTTTCTGTATAAGAAGAAATTGTTTTAATAAGAATTTTCTGTGGTAAATTCATCTTCGTAATCACATTCATACACATTCAACAAGCTGTAAACAAACAGCTCCGATCTTCCACAATGGCTTTATAACCCGTTTATTCATTTTAGTGGTTTCACGCCAAAAGATTCATTTTCACACTCAGAAATAGTCAGAAAACTTCTGGCTCTCTTGCTCTGTCTTCGATAAGATAAGTGGCTAATTAAAACCTCGGCACAACTCAACCCCCGGAACCTCCATAGGGCTGACTTCAAACAGTCAAATATAACCTTCATACGACTATGCACATTCTAAATTAATGCTGCAGGTGGGACAAAAAGAAGTACTTGGGTAGGAAGTTTGTCTCCAACATCAAGGATTTTTCAGCCAGTGCACTGCTCTCCTTCATTAAGAAGGTTTAGGTTATCCTGCTCACTTAGGGAGCCCTAGGAACCAAGATTGAGAGAGACTAAATTGGGGGATTTGGTTTGGTTTAGGAAAATGTCTAGCGCATCTAATGACATATCTCTGACATCTACATTTTCAATAGATAACTATAACATAAAGCCTCCATACAAAAAATCTCTTCAAAATATTGTTGTATGAAGAGTTTTTTTGCTTATCGAGATATGTCGACCAAACTCACCAAATAAAAGTCTTATATGCTCTACAATACCTGACCAAGTTTCATTTAAATGAAACAATTATATCTTCATAATATAATAATCAAGGATTACATTTTTTGGTTGTTAATTAGTGTGTTTTCATACAACAGATTTTTCGAATGTTTATTTCTATGGCAGCTGTAAAAGAGAGCGCGAATAGCAGCGGAGCAGTTTATTCGGTCTTTTCTGGGTAGTTTGTCAGCTATACAATTGCCTTCTAAATATGTATCGGTGTCCTGGCACCCATATGGGGCTAATTGCGAACTGTTGGGCCATCTCGTGTAGAGATTTGCGACAGTTTGTCACTGATAGCGAATTTGTGGATATGGCGCTAATAGATTTGATAGCTACATGGCTAACGCTGTATATGTTGATTTTTCCGACATAAGGTTGGAGTTCTTTAGACAGGTTAGGGCTGCTTTAATGACTAGAACTTCTGCTTGGAAAACACTGCAGTCTTCCGGGAGACAATTGACATGCTTGATATTCAGTTGTTTTGAGAAGATGCAGAAACCGATTCGAACATTTAGTTTAGAGTCATCTGTGTATAGTAAGTATAGCACCAGTTGGGTCTGGTATATTTAAGTTCCATTCCTCTCTTTCAGGGATCATCAGGCTAAAAGGGGTAGATGAGTGCTCAGTTAGAACACAGTAGTCTGTTTTACTAGGGATTAGTTGATTTCCTATCAGAATTGATGAGTGGCAGCTGATTGAAACTGATCTTTGTATTTTATTAAGTTGTTTTAGAGTAGTCTTTTTTTAATAAGGCAGGCCACCTGAAAGTTATTCCGTAGAGGAGAATGGGTTTGATTATTGCAGTATATATCCTTCAAGTTATGTACGGAGAAGTGCCCTATTTAATATCGATTGATTTTTTGCATGTGGCTATAGTGGCCTTTGTGTATGTTTCTTGAGTATTTTTGTTCCAGTCTAGTTTTCTGTTTAGTAATAAGCCTAAATATTTAGCACAGTTTTTAAAAATAAGAGTGTAATTGTTAAGTTTGGGGGGAGTGAGTGTTGGAATCTTATATTTCCTTGAGAAGAAAACAACTTGGGTCTTATCAGGATTTACTTCTTACCCACTTTTTGTCGCTCAACTGGACAGTATGGTGAGCTTATTTGTCATAAGGTCACAAAGTGTTTAAGAATATTTTCCCGTTAGAAGGATTGCAACATCATTCGCATGTGCTATAACTTTACAGCCTCCCCCTCTATGTCGCATAACAGTTCATTTACCGCCAGGTTCCATAACAGGGGTATCACCTTGCGGGTTACCCCTACTGACATACCTGGAGATAGTTTTGCCTGTGAGCAGTCTTTCGATCAGCCCCACAAGTCTTACATCAATACCCAGGTTTGTTAGTGCGTTAGTAATAAGCATTTGGGAGAATGTTGTTGAAAGCGCCTTCTTTATTGTGGATAGATTTTTCTATTGTGGTTAGTAATCTGTTAGTCTTTGTAGGTTTGCCCTTCTGGTAGGCATGTAGAGCCTCCGATATAAGTGTTGGTTTTAGCGGTGCTCTTAAGTGAAGGCCTAAGAGACGCTCTAAGGTTTTTAACAAAAATGATAAAAGACTAATTGGTCTGAAATCCTTGAGTGTTATGTAAGATGCTTTACCGACTTTGGAGATAAAGACTATCTTTGTTTTTAGCCAGGTTTCTGGGATTTGTCCTAGTCTGAGAATTTCTTTGAAAATGGTATTCGGCCAGTTAATGGCTAAAGCACCAGCATGCTGAATCTGAGTAGGAATTATTTTCTGGTCCAGGTGACATGTATAGTTTAAAGCTGTTGATAGCCCAGCTAATGTTACACTCACATAAGAGGTAGTCAAGAGAGGTGACTGCACCTGCGTTCGAAATGTTTGTTGGGTTGACGGCGGTGCAGCCAGGGAAGTGGGCTTCTAAAAGTATGTGTAGAGACTCGGCGCTGGAGCTGATACAAGAGTCGTTGTCACATTTGAGATACTCTACAGGGGGTGATGTTTTGGACAGAATTTTCCTGAGTCGTGCGGCATCGGAAGTGGCTTCGATTTTCGAACAGAATTTTCTCTAGGAGGTTCTTTTTTACTGCCTGGTGGCTTTCTTGAAGTGGGATAGGCTGGATTCATATTGTGTTCATTAGTATTAAGTTTTCTGGCTGTATTGAAAAGGGACCTGCAATTTGTGCGGAGGCTTTGTAGTTACGGGTCCACCATGGGGGTTTTTTTTCTACCCTTGGGCTTACTAGCTGGGCTTAAGAGCTTGGTTACAAGCTAGATTGAAGGTATTTACAAACTGATTCATAATTTCTATTGTGTGGGGTCATGTAGGTGCCCTTTCTGGAATAGATTGTGCTATTAGTTTTTCTTATAAATTGCAGTTCGTCCTTTTGACGTTAGTGAAATAGATTGGTTCAAGAATTTCGAATGAAAGAGTAGTTTTAAAATATCTATAGTCAAAGAAAGAGTGGTCTTGTATTACCTTCCAATTTTTCAGATTTCCGACAAGTGACTTAGAGATTAGTGTGAGATCTATGACCTCTTCTCTATTTTTAGTAATAAATGTTGGTTCATTGCCTCTGTTGCATATGAACATGTTAGTGCTAAGGATGAAGTTAAAGAGTGACTCACCCCTTGGTGAGCATTTATATCGCAGCCTATTATCAGACTTTTATTTTGCCTTTCGCATTCTGCCACCAGGTCGCGAATGAGGTCATCAGATGGATTTGGTTGTTTCTATGCCATGTAGGACAACAGAAATCGGACTGAAGAAGACTAGATCTCTAGACTTACTGTCGTGTTGTCGCCATTACTGTAATTATGTAGCAGAAATATGTTAAGATGTCTTTTTTTCATGTTTTTGTTAAGATTTATTTATTTTAAATATATGTAATATATAACAATAAAAAAAAAAATTAATTAAATTAAATTAAAATTAAAAATAAAATAATATGAAAATAAATAAATAAATAAGGAAAGAAGTAAAACGAAAGTAAAATTAATTTTAAGATAGGCATAGAGAATCAAAGACAAGTAAAAAGAAAATTAGGAAATTTTAAGGAAAGTTGTAGAGAAATCTCTATTGCGTTAAGGGATTTCTTGTAAGATAAATGGAAAGATAGGATTTTAAAGAAGGAAGAGAGAGTTCAGTTGCAATTACGTGATATAATGAATTATAGCTTACACATAAAGCGTGGAAAGAACTGTGCAAAGCATTAATCAGTTGTACATACTGGGAAGGTCAGACGAAAGTAATTTCTCGTTGCACGACGAGGAACAGAAAAATGTATACAACCTAAAAGAAACATAGTCGAGTCGATCTCGTCAATAATTAATTTAATGGAGAAAAACAACACCAAGAGTTCCTCTACAATTAATTAAAGACGGAAGCTTGAGAAGGAGAAGCCTACTCGAGTAAGATGGTAAACAAAGGTTTGGATCCCAGTTTAAACCTCGTAAGGCAAAACGCAAAAATTGTTTCTGAACAGATTCCACCGATCCTGGTTAATAGTGTACAGCGGATACAAGAGGCAAGAGGAATATTCCAAAATCGGATGAAAAAGGGATACTTAAAGTAGCTTCGTGGGAAAAGGATCATTAAATTCTTTTGCCCATCGTTTAATAAATCCAAGTACTCCGTTGGCTTTATTAATAATGGTCGAAATGAGTAAATTGAAGTTCAATTTGCAGTCTTAATTTGACTCCAAGGTTTTTTATGGTAGTTATACGTTGCAATGGAAAATTGACAATCGTATAAGTGCCTACATAGGGTCTAGTGCGATAGAATGTCAACAATGAGAACAATTGAGCTGTAACTTATTGGTCAAGCACCAAAGTTGCATAGCGTTCAAATCGTCTTGCGGGAATCTGTGTATGAAAATATAAGTCTTCTATCAAATGCATACATAAGCATGTGAGACTGGGACAGAATGGTAGGTAAATCATTGATAAATAATGTAAAAAATAAGGGTCCCAAATGACTACCTTGAGGTACACCAGAATGTAATGTGAACCGAACTCGAAATGGGTGTCGTGGTTCACAGAGTCAAAGGTTTTACTGAAGTCGGTGTATATGACATCAGTTTGCCTTTTCCTTGAAAATGCATCATTTACCAAGGTGGTAAATTCAAGCAAGTTGGTCGTAGTGGACTGGTCCTTTACAAAACCATGCTAGGCAGGAGAAATGAAAGATTTACATAAATGTTGCAAAGAAAAAGCAAGGATTTTTTCAAATAACTTTGGAATAGAAGATAACTTTGCAATACCTCTGTAAATCGATATATCAGAATTTTTACCGTTTTATGAAGTGGATTTAACAATCTTTCCAAAGATCTGGAAAGATTGTGGACTCAGGAGATGAATTAAAAAGTTTTAGTAACGGTTCAGTTAAAGAAGTGTTGTACTCCTTAAGGACACAGCTGGGAACGTTGTCCGGCCCAGGAGAGAAAAAAGATTTTAAGGAATTAATAGCGGAGGTTAGGGAGCTATATGAACTATTTGGACTAAAGATAGAATTAGAGGGTATAATAATAATGTAATATAACATAATACATATATATTGGAAAAAAATCACTTTCCTTTGACATCCTCGTAGCGCAGTGAGTTTCGTCTTCACACCTCGAAGATCTATACGCAACTGACTGCGTCGTTCCTTCTTCTCTTTATGCTAACCAACGAACCACACTCGGCGACAGCGACGCCACGCTGTCGCCTCACTAAAACGGTACTTCTTAAAGCGACAAGCGGCGACGCGCAGTCGCCTCGCTAAAACGGTACTTCTTAAAGCGACAAGCGGCGACGCGCAGTCGCCTCGCTAAAACGGTACTTCTTAAAGCGACAAGCGGCGACGCGCAATCGCCTCGCTAAAACGGTACTTCTTAAAGCGAGAAACGACGCCGCGCAGTCGCCTCGCTAAAACGGTACAACAACTGCAGACAACCAATTACAGCGCAATTAAAGGCTGATGCAATATTACCATAATGATGAAATTAGTCTTCTGGTGAAATTCCCTAGATTGTACACCCATACACTTATACTAGCATCCACACACTCTTAGTGTGCGCCGACACGGCCATCCTGACCATTACACGACCTCGTGCAATTTTACCAAAAATGTTTTGTTACCATTCAATCAACTTTCAAATATAACTTTTAGTTTTTCATCTAAACTTATATTTTCCATTAACAAATTACATCTTCATATTTCTGTTTTTTTCCCCAACTAATACAAATTCTTTTTCTTTAACACAGCTTATTTTTACATTATCATTAACCACAAAGGTTTTACATTATAATACCTAATGCGCCACACACCATGATCAAAACAATTGTTTTGCACTTGTGCTTACATTATTATTACAAATTTCACTATTAGCCCTTAAGGCATCTGTACTGTCTCTTTCAACAGTTACTGTCTCTTTCAACAGTTTCTTTTTACATAATTTCATTACTGTCTCTTTCAACAGTGTCTGTTTCAATTCTTTATTATTGTCTCTTTCAACAGTGTCTGTTTCAATTCTTCATTATTTAAATCCTTATCACCGCTTTCAAATTCGGCTGGTATTTGTCCATTTGGCATTTTTCTTATGTCATCATGAGCATATTTATATTTTCTATTATTTGTCAAAGACCTGAGCATATATCTATCCCCCTCTAACAATTCAGTTATTTGAAACGGCCCCCTAAACTTTGGACATAACTTTGTTTGATGCCTTTCTTCATTTTTTAAGAACACGAAATCTCCAACCTTGTATCCAACAACTTTAGCTTTGCTTTTATCAAATTGCACCTTGTTATATGCTGCTGCAGCTGAAATATTTTGACCTGCTCGTGCTCTTACTTCTGTTAAGTCGACCTCTTGTACCATATCGCAGGGTGGAAGCAACCCCAACGGACGGGAAACTTTACCGATAAACAATTCTAAGGGGCTTGTCTTTGTCACTCGACTAACCGTACAGTTTAAAGATAATTGAACTTCTCCTAAGGCATTTTGCCAAGATCAGCTGCTAGTTTCAACTGCAGTTAAAGTTCTTTAAGGTGCTCATTATTCGTTCAACTTGCCCATTTGCTCTACTTGCACCTGTCGCAATCAAATGCAGATTAATTTTTTGTTGTAAACTCACTAAATCTAGTGCTGGCGAAACATCTGCCCTGATCCGCTATCATACGATTTGGTAACCCAAACAAAGATATAGCCGACGTGACAGCCTTTATGCAATTTTCAGCATCAATTTTAAGCGTGTTTTTTTTTTTTTTTTTTTTTTTTTGTGGGAAACATTTAATTTTACTGTTATTTCTCAATAACTTACATTAAACTTAACAAACAATAATAACAAAAACAACTTAACAAAAAAAATGACAAAATTAAGTCTGGTTAAAAATAAAAAACAACACAACTTAAAAAAAAAACAAAATTAAGTCTGCTTAACAACATTTATATCGACCTTAACGCAAGGTCAACCGGATGTAACCTCCGCAGTCTACGTCGCAATGTGATACCTCCTTTTTTTCGTCGCTTCAGGAGACGCCTTGCTAATATGTTAGGATGATTTCTTAGCCGCACCATATAGCTTGCAGTCTGTCTATTTATAACATCTCCCACTTTTGGAACACCTAGGTCTCTTTCAATATTTGCAGTTCTCACGTACCAGGGAGCACCAGTTAATATGCGGAGAGTTTGTGCTTGCAGTATGCGAATTTTTGCTAAGTGGGATTTTGCAGCGATTCCGTACACTTGCAATCCATAACGCCAGGCAGGAGCAATACAGGTCTTATATATTGTTACCTTATTTCTAAGAGACAGTTTATTTTTGCTGTTTAAAAGCCATCCAAGTCTCTTGATTCTTTGCCTGAGTGACGCTGTAATGCTGGATATATGCTTTGTGAACGTCAGGCGTCTGTCCAAATGCACTCCCAAATATTTATAGCTGGAGTGTTGTTCAAGTAGTTCGTCATGCAAGAAGACTCCCGGGCAGATATCCCTACGTAGAGCGTAGGTCACGTTGGCACACTTACTTATATTGATGCCAATGTTCCAGCGCTTTGCCCACATTTCAAAACTATAGAGGTATTGCTGTAGTATGTCCGTGGCTTCAAAGACATATGAGCTTCTACCCAGAATGGCTGTGTCGTCAGCAAAAGTTGCGACGAGAAGGTCCTGAGGGTCATCTAGTGCAATTTTGGAGCCAGTGGGCATGTCTTGTGTGAACAAGGTATACAGAGTGGGCGCCAACACACTTCCTTGAGGTGGTGAGGTGCGTGTGAGTTAAATAAACAAATTTAGTAAAAGCGTCTACCTGAACAATGATATACTCCTTCTGATCGGACTTGCCACTCAACTTTCCAGTTATGTCGATGTGAATGGTGTGCCAAGGTGTATTTAGCTTTGGTATTGGATGAAGACTAACTTGAACTTTACCCGAAGAAGACTTTGACATTTTACACGTAATGCACTTCTCAACAAACTTTCGAATATACTTGGACATGTTATCGAACCAGTAATAGTCGTAGGCCTTATCTAACGTCTTCTCCCATCCCAAGTGCATGATTGGCTCGTGGATTTGGTTTATTACGGACCATCTAAATGATCGAGGAACAATTGATAAAGATCGAGTTCTACCATTTCGTTGAATTTTTGGATATAGTATTCCTGCTCTCAAGTTTTAGCAATTTCCTCGGCAAGAGAATTTTCTTTCAATTTATTTACAATATTAACTATATCAGAATCTTGACGCTGTTAATTAACTCGTTTTTCACGAATTTTGTAAGTCAATTCTGCTGAGGGCAGATTTCTTAAAAAGAAGTCAATATGAGACATTCGTTTACCTTCTCTATATTCTATGTCAAATCTAAATGCCTGTAAATACGCCCACAATTTTTGCACCCTGGGACATAGATCCTGTTTAGTTCTTGATGCTTTAAGTGAGTTACAATCAGTGAAGACTACAAAATTTCTACCCAATAAATAATGGCGAAAATGTTTTATAGACAAGACGACAGCAAGCGTTTCTATTTCATAAGAATGATAACGTGATTCAGCAGGAGAAGCAGCCTTACTAAAATATTCAATAACATGAGACTTGTTGTTGATTTTGTGTAACAAGATGGCACCATATCCACGAGAGCTTGCATCGGTATGCAACTCAAAAGGATGATTCGGGTCAAAAATTACTAAGACTGGCTTTTGTGTAAGGATAGAAATAACTTTTTGTCTTATTTGTTCATGGTCCGATCTCCAAATAAACTCATTTTTCTCCAAAGTCAAAAGATATAGCGGTTTCATAAAACAAGAAAATCCTTGCATAAATTGCCTAAAATAAGACGCTAATCCTATAAATTTTCGTAATGCAGAGACTGACTGAGGAGGTGGTAAGCTAGTTAACGCTGTAACTTTAAGCGAATTCGGACGGATTTCTCCTGAACTCACTTCAAATCCTAAATATTGAACTTTTGACTTGAGGAAAGAACATTTTTGTATATTGAATGTGAATCCAGCATTCGTGAGACAATCAAGAGTATTTTGCAACCTTTCCAAAGCTTCACTTTTTGTTGCAGCAGCCACCATTACGTCATCCATATAAACGACAACAAACGTATTTGCAAGGTCTCCAAGTGCTTGCATGACTGTGCGTTGAAAGACTGAAGGTGCATTCTTGAGCCCAAAAGGCATTGCCGAAAATTCATATTGTCCGTCGGAGTGACAAATGCTGTACACTCTACCGATTCTTCGTGCATAGGAATTTGATAATACCCACTTGCCATATCCAGACATGTAAAATATTTCGCTCCAGAAAGTCTGGCTATCTGATCTAGTATAAGGGACAGGGGATATCTATTTGCGACTCTGTTAGCATTTAATTCGCGGTAATCAACACACAAACGATGCGTGCCGTCTTTCTTGTTAACCAACATTATGGGATTTGCGTAGTGTGAGCAACTTGGCTTTATGATCTTACACTGCAATAATTCATTAATCTTGTCTCGTACCAATTCTCTTTCTTTTGGACTAAGCCTATATGGTCTTCTTTGAAGAATTTTTCTTGGATCTACTAATTTAATTTTTATTTCACCCGAACTAATTCTAGTCAAAGGAATTCCATTAATAAAAGATCCTGAATATTTTTCAAATAAATCTTGTAATTTATCTCTATCTTCCCCAACAAGATCAGTATTTATTTCACAAAATCTCTCATAATTTGAACAATAGTTTACAGCTTTTGATCTAATAATTTCGAATTTCCCTGGTGATATTACAACATTGAATCCAGGGGACAATACTTCTCGACCAATAACAATATCATTCTTCAAACACTCGCTGTCCAAAAAATGAACAATACTTCAAATCAATATTGATTAATTTTTACGTTACTGAGTATTTGTAATGTGCTACATATGCCACCACTACCAATACCCTGCAACATCACTACATTGTTAATTCGTTTACCAATTAATTTGTTACTTATCATTTGTTTTATTAATGAACATTTCGCCCCATAATCGAACGTTCCTTAAACTCGGCCCAAGTTATGTCAGGATAACATATTTGCGCAAGCCACTGCGACGCACTACCTTCCAACGATGCACTCAAGGCCATTACCAACGGGCTGCCTTTAATGGTATTTCTGCCAAAATTATATTTACTGTTGAACACCACGCCGATGCGTCGGCGCCATCGCGGTCGGCGTTGAATTTTGGTAGCACAATTGTTTTTTTATTTATTGGTTCCAGTGTCGTTGATTGTACAGCTTTGATAAGCTCGATCAAATTTTTATTTTGTATTTCCATTAACATTCGCCATGGCCCATCTGATTCACTAGGTAGCGAGCCAGATCCCACTTCTGATATTGGAACAAAATCACTTTCCTTTGACATCGTCGTAGCGCAGTGAGTTTCGTCTTCACACCTCGAAGATCTATACGCAACTGACTGCGTCGTTCCTTCTTCTCTTTATGCTAAACAACGAACCACACTCGGCGACAGCGACGCCACGCTGTCGCCTCGCTAAAACGGTACTTCTTAAAGCGACAAGCGGCGACGCGCAATCGCCTCGCTAAAACGGTACTTCTTAAAGCGAGAAACGACGCCACGCTGTCGCCTCGCTAAAACGGTACTTCTTAAAGCGACAAGCGGCGACGCGCAATCGCCTCGCTAAAACGGTACTTCTTAAAGCGAGAAACGACGCCGCGCAGTCGCCTCGCTAAAACGGTACAACAACTGCAGACAACCATTTACAGCGCAATTAAAGGCTGATGCAATATTACCCTAATGATGAAATTAGTCTTCTGGTGAAATTCCCTAGATTGTACACCCATACACTTATACTAGCATCCACACACTCTTAGTGTGCGCCGACATATACTATAAAAGGATAAGCTGAGATAATAGGGAAGACACAAGAGTAGGTAGATTGGAAAAGTTGGCAAATAGATCTGCAGAAGCAGAATCGTTGCTGGCTTATCCATCACAAGAAAAAAAGAGGAGGGTAAATTTGAAAATCTACGCTTCGAATTAACAAAATTAAAAAATGGTTTAGGCTCTTAGAAAAACTGTCTTTTGCAACTAACTAACTAGACTTTTCGTAGCAAAGACAATTTAGAATGGCGAAATTTGACTTGGCTATACAGTATTAAGCCCAGTCAATACTTGAACCTGACTTCTTAAATTTTTTAAAATATTTTGACTTAATGATTTTAAGTAAGAGAGTCGAGGCGTAAACCAATCAGACTTTGTTGAACCAGACAACGGAGTTGAATTAGGGGTACACGCATCTAAAAGTGTGTAAAGAAGTCTTTTGGCCAGAGAGAGACACTGAGTACATGGGGAAACACGTTACCAGAAAATATACCTATATATAATTTTCCACGTACTGGGCCAGGGAGAGTTACCTTCTCTGTGTTGCACCTAGCGACACACCTACTTATTCCACATAGCTGCTATCGAAATTACTCGTGAAAGGCAAATTTATACCCTAAGTTTATACCCTAAGCCGCGACCACGGGTAGCGCTTGGCTTCGACTAGAGACAGGATATACACGCATATTTATACCTACATCTAATGCAGTCCAAAAAAAATATATATAAGGCAGGCAGACGTACAACCAAATTATTCTTTTATTGTTTGAACACACTTATACTATGTTCTGCGCGTACGGATATATATATATATATAAAACAAATATTAATAGTTTCTTATAAATACCTACTCATTTCACTCTAAGCTGCTCGTTTCTTTACACACTTTGGCAAACTCCCGTTACTTTATGCTCTGTCTCTTCACTCTTCGGCTTGTACTCCCGATCTCGACTCCCTTCTTTGTTGGCGGTTGGTTGGCCAGCCATCTTTGGCTTTGCCAAATTCGCCGCCTCCTATCGATTGGGATATTCGCCACAATTTCCCTTTTTTATGTCTGGCCGCCCTCTGAAGGAGGAGCGTTGCCACCGACTTCTTATTTTATGGCGAGCTGTTTAGGCTCTACCCTTCAATTCAAACTTATAATCTAATTTTGTCTTTCGCTTCTTAATCTTAATGCTAAGTCTTATAAATATGTAACTATGTGTGGTGTTAACGGAATATGTGCCTTAATGGCGGTTGCTTCGTGCGTCCTTTATAACCTATACGATAATCTTAATACTAAGTCTTATAACTATGCAGCGATATATTATCTTAAGTGTGTTTAAGGGCAATATTTATGTCAGGCCCATTATCTAAACGGACCAGTTAGTTGCATGAATAAGTTCATTAAGCAAGGGATAGTTTCCCTTACGAAAGCAATTGTCGACTTAATAATTGCGGACTACACGGTTTAAAATTGAGATAAATATCTCTATGGCAGGATAATGTAAATCTTCAGGGACAGATAGATTAAGTCCCTAGAGACGGCAGTATTTGCGAAATCATTGACAGAGACCAGATCCACAATTCTGTTCAAATGATTTTAAACTGAATTCATTTAAAATAGTGAATAATCTAGCATGCAATCTAAAATGTCATGCTGATTTGAAGGAATGATGTAATTTGCGCTACTGAAAAATTACCATGAAATATAAGGTAAATTGAAGTCACCCAATACAACAAATAGGTCATTATCCTTCACTTAAAGAGACACTTTTTTTATACAAGCAATATGAAGCTTGTATAAAAGAAGTGTCCGCATATAAACTTGTATATCAGAAGATGGAGGGATGTAAGAACAAGTGATAAAAATTACACGCGTTGAAAAAGTTACCTTAACAGCAACAATTTCAACATCAGTAGGCACGTTAAGGTGGATACGTTCCGATTGAAGTGTAGATGCAATGCAATAATATCGGATTCAAAAAAGAGACTATTCAAAAATAGAGATTTTTGAGTTTAGTTAAAAGTCCACTAACATTCTGATATTCAATGAATGCAGAGTCGGGGCACAAACCTAGTTTTTTGGATGACACTTGTGAAGCAGAGCTACCAGCAGGAAGGGTTACGGGTACAGGCACAATTCGCCTTTTCTGTTTTAATTCGTGGACAATCTGTGAAGTGGCCAAAATTTTGGATCACAAATGATTGCAAAAGGGGCATGAGGGATACCTATCTTAAACGATGCTATTTCGCGAGGCGTAGAAAAATTGAATTTAGAAATGGTCTACTTAGCGGAACATTTACTAGAAATGTAGGTTGCCACAGACTCGCAAATAGTGTCAGAGGATAATCTAGATAAAAATACTTGCTTACGCGGGGCAACTACAGGAAGAGTAGGGATATGAGTAGTTCAAAGTGCAACATTATTGCTACTTTCTATAGGAGCTGGAATGCGCGGCGGAAGACTTTTCCGGCTTGGTACCACCCGCACCGAGGACTAAATAAGAGGGGCAATAACTATAGCTGGATTGTTCGTCGCTGGAGATAGAGCAGGGAATATACTATCTAGGTTGAGGTTGCGTGGAGAAGGGGATAATGACAACATTGGCGAAACATCCAGATATTGTGAAGTTGCCAATGGAGTCGAAGGTAGTATAATGGCGACACTTAAAAATTGCGAGTCAGGGCGAGAATCAGATGATGACTCAAACTTAAATTGACTTAGAAACTCAATACTAGACTCAAATTCGCTGAAGAGAAGTTGAGCCACACTTTTAAGTTTTAAAAATTGATTTCTCACGGAATTCTACAAGGACAATACCATTTTATACCGCCACAATCTTTTTTGATAGTGGCGGAAAGCATATCTATGTCCCGACCACTAAGATCTGCACACTTAGCGTGCATGGCATTTGACAATACACAAATTGAGGTTGTGCCGCATCGTCAGAACGCTTAAAAGTGCAAACCTTCTTGCAGCACAACATTTTTCCTACTGGGTATTCAAAAATAATAAGTAAACAACAAAAAAGAAACAAAAAAGGACGCGTTAATCGTTAAATGAGCAGAGGCACTCAAAGCAAGAAAGCAAAACGCAACAACAATAAATTGTGAGCGAGGGAGAAAAGAAACTTCACTTGCTTCCCACTTAAGGAAATGCACAAAATGCGAAATACGCTCTTATAACTTAATAGATAAATTGCTAAAAATAGATCGCACTCAACTAGTCGCAAGAGCAAGATGCAACACAAACAACCTGTGAGAGCGAGCTGCAAAGCAAAGCAAGAGTAAACACAAACACACATACACGCGTTTGAGGACAAGTGCCAAAAGGGAGCTTGGCAAATAAAATAAACCAACAAAATCACAGCACAGACGCCAGAAAATTAAGTTTGCAAGTATTAAACCACAGAATGTATAACTGATAAAACTTCACGCTGTAATAGCAAGCTTTATCATTAAATAGCAAAGTTACAAAATAAAATAACAAATTTAAATAATAAATTAAGCACAAAATAAATAAAATACGGAGCACAAAAAAATACGTCTATTTCACCCAAAAGAACTCTCTCTTTTTGCTAGAATGCAGGTTCGAATTTTACCCTTGTTAAGGCTAGGAGTAGCTTATATTCCTTATTCGCTAAGCCGCAAACCCTGCCTCCTACCACCCAGGGTTATTATATCAGTGCGATGTGGATGCTGCTTTACAATCTACAGATGTCCCTGCGACTTCTACAGATAAACCATCCACCATTGTTATATTAGCGTCAGAGTCATCTGACAAAACCTCGAGAGGGCCGTCTTCGTGACTTAGCGCCCGTAGGCCTCTGGTTATTGTGACGCGTCAGAGGTGTAACCGTCAGGCTCGTTGTCGGGTGCTTCAATCTCTGAGGCCAGATCCCGCTCGACTGGATTATCGCCGGGATCCGCTTCAGCTGCTGCATCCGACCGGCTGTAAGCTCACCCTTTGCCGCCTCTATGGGTGCTAGCGAGTCCTTGTTTACTTGTCACTACCTGTTTAGTGGCTCTTTGGCCGCATTCAACCTTCACCACTTTCCAATCGTCCGTTGAGAGGCGAGGATTGCATTTCTGCAGCATGAATAAGATTCTCTCTGGATCTTTTTGCGCAGCTGAAATCCAGATTTTTGCGCGGTGTCTGCTGGGAACTTCATTTCAGTCCCCTGCGACCAGATTTGCACTTTTTGTACACTTCTACAACTCTGGATATATCTTCTTTGTAGAAGCGCACTGAGCGCTCATCCTCACTACTTTGACATTACCCTGATACCACCCCATGTCCTTGCAGACAGGTGGTGGTCCGGGCTCTTTTACCATCAGATCGTAGCACTGATTAGAGAGCATGGATTCGACACACTTCCATTGGTGTTTTGGAATGCGTCCATCTGGGTTTCCCTTGTCGAGAACACCAAATAAAGATTGTTCCCTTGTAATATTTGCGAAGGATGTATTTGGGACGACTTTCGACCTTTTGGAAACACGGTTTTTGCCCACTCCACCTTTTGCAGCCATTCGATTGTTGGACTGGCAGCGTTGCTGCCGTTTTGACGCTTTAAAATATGCCGCGTTCCTTTCGGCATATGTATACTCTCTACCTTCGACGTTGGCTGACGGTAGTTCGTCCAATTTCCTTGCTCCGGAAGGGGGCTTTGCTTCGCTCCCAGGTCAGCAGGTGGGATTTCCGTCCTTTCCTGCCGATTGGTCGTCTGCGCTAGTCTTCAGAGCCTTAGCGCTGGATTTTTTGTGACTGTTTGTGTCTGTTCTTGTTGTTGTCTTGTATGTGTTGTTGTTTTTATATTGTTCATCTTATATAGATTCCCACGAGTTGTGGAGAAGGGGATGGTCCATCTGTTCAGAGATCCGCGCTATGCAGGTAAGGCTGGTTAATACGGTGGTCGCCAGGTATCCGGATGCTCCGTTTGCGACTGAGCTATTTTTTTTTAGAAAGGGCCCCCAGTCAGGCTGTCTCTTGGCACGGGTTGCATTACAACTTAGTTCAGCTCTTTACCTCAGACCATGTCAGAAACTCGTTCTCAGATGCCAGATGAACCAACGCATTTGATGGGGTTTCTGACTTAGCTGACACCAATCTGACTAAGTTGACACCAATCTCTTATGAGATCGCAGGAGTGTCATTTCCTGTCGGGACCCTCGGGGAGGGTTCAGTCGAGGGTTTTTGCCGACTAAGCTGCTCATACAACAACCGTATTTTGAAGAGATTTTTTGTATGGTGGCTATATGATATAGTTATCCGATCGCACGCATTCTAGGTTATATGCTATGATTAGATATAAGAATTATCTGTGCTAAGTTTCTTAAAGATACTTCAAAAAGTGAGATACTTTTTCATACAAAGATACAAATTTGGCAACATTTTCTGACTTTGGTAAGCTATTGCAGATAATCTACTGAAAATTTAGCGGTCATAGATATGTCATTAGATGCGCTAGACATTTTCCTATATTATGCGGGAGGTTGCTTCCAGCCGATTAACTAACTACATGATTTGGGAAAGCCGAAAATTTGCAACCGTCTTGTCGTTACCTATGGCTTTTTGTATCGTGCCTAGGAACTATATCGTAAAATCAAAGTCTTGAAAGCTAGAGCGTGATGAACCACATGGCAACCCAATGGAAAACAGAGACTGGGCACCTGTCATCAACGCTTTGCCCTGTGCAAATACTTTATATTAAATAAATTATCTATGGTATATTAGTAGACCTCGGATTTTGCATATTTTTTTTGTTTTTATTAGGTTTGTTTTTGTTTATCAGATTTTTATTAAATTTTGTATCTAGATGTGTTATCGTTTAATGTAATAAATTTTAGTGCATAATATTGAAAATATGCAAAATATATGCAAAAAAAAATTAACCAAAAATATGTTAAATATATGCAAAATCCGAGGTCTATATATTAGTAATGATATGCTGTTACACCCCATATCCACACAAACGCGTTTTGTTATCGATAATAATAATAATTATAATAACATAATAATTTTATGTTAAGTGAATATGAATATTTGGAATTGCGCTTAGCAAAAAAAATCTTTTGGTTGAGTTCATGGAATTTGTATTAATTTGCTCACCCAAGTTTTCGTGTTTTCTAACAAATGATCAGGGTATTACAAACGCATTAACACTAGTAGAAACACTGGCGATTGTGTGAAATGTACGTAGAAACGATTGATAGTGGAAATCATAGAATAAAATTAATTGAGTTAATACAGTATATTTCGAATATGAAATTCTACAAAAAATGAGTTAGCATAAACTACGTTCATTCCAAACCTGGCTTCCATACCTAACAGCCTTTGCAAATAGCAAAAGCTTTGATCATGCGTCAGGCGAAATTCTATAATTTTACAAACGCTTTCAATGCATTCAGTAGTATTACGCACCTAATTTGAAACCGATCCTAAATTGCTTTTTTTTATATTGTATATATATATAGTTAAATGAACTTAAAAAAAAAATATATATATATATAAAATATATATATATATATATATAATATATATATATATATATATATAATATATATATATAATATTTATATAATATATATAATATATATATATTTTTTTTAATCAAAAACAAGTTACAGCATGTTATAGCCGATTTCCATACAAAGGCGTCGTGCTGTCGATAACAGGCTGATGCGATAGGTCTTGAATGGTGTTTCTACTGCACTGAATGCGTTTGCAATCAGCTGATAATTTTTCTGCAAGGGGCAAAACTTCAATAAACAAAGTAATAAATATTCTTTGAATTTTTATGACAAGTTCAATTTCAAATGAGCATATGCACTTAATATGAAATCTCAATGTCGTGCTGTGGTACGAATTACAACTTTTAGAACTTGTTGCAGGTGGGTGCCATCTTGAGCAACGCCCGAAGGTAATATATGCAGTTGATACTTTGAATCATAGAATGGGGTAATCAGCGGTTACTTCTGTTTAGGTCGACCATCATCACAAATATGATAATATAATAAAGTAAATAAAGCTCTTGACACAGATGTATATAATTATAAAGGCCCATTGCTCTGGGCGCTGCCGTAAATCTTGTATATTTTTTAAGAGAGCTAAATAAAAGTGAAGCTGGAAGAAACATCATCATTTATATAGAATATTAGAAGTTTACGAGGCTCTGCAGTTCTAAGGATTGTTTTTGAGATATTTGTGATTTTAATTTTCGCGGCTTATTTTTGAAATTGATATTGTGGAAAGCAGCTGTTTTTTGCAAAATTGAGCTAACAGCAACGCATTCTATGAAATTCTACCAAAAACGAGTTTGTATACCTAAACTCGACTTTTTCCCATACCTAACAGCTCATTTCCCATACCTAACAGCCTATTCAAATAGCATAGGTCTTGAACATACGTCAGGCGATTTTCGATATGAATGGCAGACGCTTCCAACGCATCCACCAATGGAAATCCACTAATAGTGAAAAACTGTTTATCGCTGTTAACAACATTACAGCATATGTTAAGTTCTTTCTGTTGTGTTGGAAAATCAAACAACGAATAAATACAATAATTATAATTTGAATAATAAAAACATTACTTTTGAATGGATGCAGCACAGAATTGCTGCCGAAGTGTTTTCGAATTAATCACTAAACTCGCACAACTATTGTGTGAAGATGAACATGCTCAAGCTGAACAGACAGTTGGTACTTCAGTTATGCCTCTATCAGCTTCAGTATCCAAGCGACGCACACAGATTTACGAATATCTACTTCGTCCCACAGCGGCAGAGAGAGTTGGGGACCGACTCTGTCCATGTTTGGATAGGCTACCGCAGTGTCAAACGCTAATACAAGAGCACCGTGCTTCATTAGGTTCCTTATTAGTTAACAATATAGCAAACTGTATTTTAAACATATCCCCATCTCAAAGGATAAAAAAAGTTCAAAAATCTAATTCCCATGTACATTCAAATGAGGTTGGTCGGCCTATTAAGCAAAGCAAACAACAACTACTGCCCAACCCTTTGCGCCTAGAAACACATCCCTGCAATGAAGACATGAACGTCGACACAGATCTGTCCAGGCCAAAGATGTTAAAGTCTATTGACGACTTGCGTGATTTGATGCAGCCGCTAAATTTTCGTCAAAAATCCAACATTGTCTTAAGCGATTTCGACGCACTTCGCAATGCTTTAAATAACTATAGGACAAAACAGTTTTTTTCTTCCGTCTTGGAAGACTCGATGAAACGTGTTACAGAATCTAAGATGGGAATGCAGCTAGCACGCTTTAGGCCCCGATTGCCGCTGCCGGCCAAAAACAAAACAGTTGAAAAAGTGGATAAAATGGGCAAGATTATCAATGCAACTGAAAAGCTATTTATCTCAGATCAGAATGTAGGTAACGAGCTTAGATGGCATCAAAATAAGACATTGCCACTGTATTTAATTGAGCTGCCCGATCTTATCGATCATTTAAAGAAGGCTGCAGGTGGGAGAATACTATTTGAGAAAAGTATTTACTGTTAATCAATAACTAATTAATTTTATATTTTAAGCGGGTCTGGAAACTGAAACCTTTTATTGCACAGCCGATGAATTATTTTTGCTGCGACCACATACAACTCTGAACAGCATGCTGCCGGAGGTTCTTGCCGACTTTGCAAAACAATTTCTTGACTCTGGGAACGCTTACCGGCGTCTAAACATCCGAACTGAATGGCATCACGCACAAAAAAGCAACGAACATCCTCTGAACCGTGTAAGTCCAAATCATTTGCAACTAAAAACGATTAGAAACGAATTCATTCAAATTCACAGACGATGCGTGACACAATAATTACATTCCTAGAAAATAGCCGATTGTTTTTGATATCAGTGTCTGTAAATAGCTTGCCACAGCTTTTGCGCAGAGCGCTGCCCACCATGCAACTAATACAGCAACTGGAGCTAATGTTTCAGGCTCATCTCAACCGTAAGTGCACTTAAATTTGATGAATCCATAAAAACGATCACTCAAACAATGAGTTTTAATAAAGAAATTCCTTTTATTTTTCAAGATAACTTAAACAAAGTACCCAGAAAATTTTCCCCACTGACCTTAAAATCTATAATCTGATATAAAGTTATATTCTGAAGTAAATAAATTACTTTTTGTTGCGTGTAATGCTCTGTACAGTTAGACTTCTAGAAGAGAAATTATTTGTATAAAAATGGGACAACTAATTAATTAAATTAAAACAAGTATAATTGGTATAGTTGAGTGTAATTTACGCATTTACGTACTTACATACTCATTTATTTCATTCAGTGCAGTATTTAAAGTTTAATCAGGTTAACGGCAGCGCAGTGAAGAATGATGATGAATGAATGATTGCTTTTGCTCTGTAAATGGAATATAATAGCGGGTTGGAGAATCGAAACTGTGAAATTAACTTAATCTAATTCCAGCTCTTATAGTTTCCGATATCTGTGTGTTTGTATAGTCGGACAGATGGACGGATATTCAGATGGACGTACTGATATGGTTAGATCGACTCGGCTGTTAATCAATAACACTAGCTTACAAATTTTATTTTTTATCGTGGGAGCTGGGCTCTCATAGACTTTTTTGATGTATTTTCGAGCGCTGATTTCAAAAATGCAAACCATTTTTTTTTTCAAAGAATGGTTTTCGAGAAAGCCGCAAATAGCTAGTTTTTGGCAGTATTTTGACTAATTTTGTTCATATCTACATAAGATCGATGATATACACAATCCAATATAGATTGTATTTCCTTTCTAACGCTTTACCGTTTCTGCGGATTAAATAAGAATTGAAGCCATTACAAGCCCTCAAAGTTGAATATGGTGAACATTTTTCGAATTTTTTAAAAATTGTCGAATTTCACTTACTCTTTTAAAAATTTAAAAAATTCGCTTAATTACTTCTTTAGATTTTATATGTTAGATAATACTTTTGCGAATAATTTAAGTATGCCAAATCGGACAGTAAATGTGGTAGGTCTACAGAAATTAGTAAAAAAAAAACACCCAAGAAAAAATGCACATGGCTCATCACTTTTGCAGTCATATTTGAAGATGAGAAGTTCGAGCGAGTATATTCAGTGACTAGAAACTTTAGCTACTGCGGCGATTTGAATGGATTGTTTGATTTATTTAGAGAGAAGCATGATCTTGAAGATTGGCGTATCTTTATCAAATATTTTCGCTTTGATTTTTTCCGCAGACAATATGTGAAATTTTTTCTTTAAATATATACCAACGCATTACTGTTTTCTCTCTTAAATAGTAAATTTTTTATTCAAATATGGCTTATTTTATATTTATTTTTCACCTGTTTGTCTCTATGACAGCTACATCATATAGTGGTTCGCTTTTGATGGAACTTCGTCAGAATGTATTAATCATCCTTCTATGTGTTACATACGTCGTGACATATTTATATTACCCTTTTGCAAATGAAATTACAGTGAATATCAGCGAAGGTACGTTCGGCGCTTGTCTGCTGAGAACCATTTGGTCTGCTATTGAGGAATGCATTAATGATGACTACATGCAGCTATTAATGTACCTGTTGAGATCGTTGTGCGAGACATACTATGGCCAGCTCGAGCGGTGGCTTTACCTGGGCGAGCTGGAGGAATCTATAAACGAGCTTTTTATTAGCAGTTGCACACATAAAATAACGGATGAGCGCAGCAAAGAGTTTTTCGACAGGGGCTACCATGTGCGATCTGATACGGTGCCTGGATTTCTCACAGGTTGTGAGCAAGCTATTCTTCAGTGCGGAAAATATAATCGTTTACTCAAATCCTATAACCCACAGGTAATTTGCCTAAAGAGACCATATAAAAAGTATCCATTAAAAAGTTCCGCTCCCCTTACAGCATGTAATTTTCAGTCTGAAGCATCCAGATTTAGTTGTGTGCCTGTCAGATCAGGAATTGACAAAAATGCGCCAAAGGTTGGAGCTACATTATGACTGTTTACTGCAGCATATCAAGCCTTTCAGAATTCAAAGCATATTTGAGGAACGCGAAGCGCGCTGGCAGCTCTTTGGTAGCCTTATGTTAGATTGCACGCAAGCGCACATTACTGCCTGGGATAAGCGCCAAAGTGATTTGCAATTAAAAGCGAACGCAGTAAAACAACAACGTTATGACGAAATTAACGAACAGCGGAATGAGCAGCAGCAGTTACGCATAAAGCAACAACGGTTGGGACTTGTCTGTGAACTGGAACATCAAAGAAAGTTCAATCAGATAGACGATCATCATTTGCAGCAGTGCAAGCAAACAATGGAAGTGCAAATTGCCGTCCTTGCCAGTCCAGACGAAAGCACAAGCAGTTGTCGCAGTTTTGTTTCCTGCTGTGAAGAACTAGACCTAGAAGAACGCGGACAATCTGATATTCTTGATTCAAATGATAATGGAATGGAAATGGAGCGCAATCGTAAGCGTAATATGTCTTCAGGGCAATTTATGGAATCTCAGACGATGGTGCATCTGCGTCAGAGCGCAAAATTCACTTTTCCGCTTTATTTAGAGGCGGGACGTAACCGTAACGGCTCTGAACTGTCGCCGGATATGAACATGAATGTTGAGAATTTAAGTCAGTTTCAGCGTAATCGAAAGCGCATGCAAGATCACAAGAAGTTTTTTTCGCTTGATGATGTGCACAGGGAACAAGCGAACAGTTTGTTACGTTCGGATTCAGATCATGCACAAAATTACAGTCCTATTATCAAAAGAGAGTTTAATTTACCATTAGAGCGCCACAATGTACTCGTGGGGACGCCATTACAAGCAACAACGCCTATGTCAACCACATCGGATGCAATGGGAGTGGAGATGTTTACAAGCGTGATTTCAAACTCGGCTGTTGATTCGGGCAACAATAATGCAAATTTTGATACCAATCCTGTTAAGCCAGATAAGACATCAAAATCAGTTGCGGATGTCTATAAAAAGTCACCAATTGGATTCAACAATTCACTATTAAGTTTGCCCACTGTCCAAATGAAAAAACCAGATTCAGATGTTTCTTGGCAGTCGAAACTACCGAGCAGGTATAATCCATTTATGATCAAGCGCTATATGCAATTGTCAATCATGGTGCCACTGAATGCTCACTTGACAATGTTGCGCAATGAAGTTCTGCGTATTTTCTACGAGCTACGCGTTGATGAGTATTTTTTGCAGTTACGGAACTTTTTTTTTTTAATGGACGGCGAGTTTGGAACTCTGCTCATTAGTGGCATTCTGGAACATATAGAAGCTGGCATGAAGCCGCGTAGTCTATGCCGAAAAGGCGTCCTAGATGCCATCCTCAATAATGCGCTGAGGAACAGAACGGTAGACAGCGACGGTGTTCCTTCAATTGTGAACGTGTCCGAAAATCTCACGCTGAATTGCACAAACATACCGGATGCATTTGATCTAATGAATATTGATGTCTTGTCAATGCTGACACTGCATTGCAAGGTGGCTTGGCCACTGAATTTAATAATCAGTGATGAGACATTGACTAAGTATACTCAAATATTCTCAAACTTGATTAAACTTCGGCACGTGAGCTATATGCTTGAACGTGCCTATCAATACCTTCAGCAGTTAGCAAAGTTGCACGGCATTGTAATACAGGCTGCACCGCAGTACCGATATTTGCAAATGGTGCGCCACAAACTTTCACAGTTTGTTATAACACTTCAAAATTATCTGGATACTAATGCGCTGCAGGCTACTTGGAAATCATTCAATAACGAGCTGCAGACCGTCGATTCCATTGAGGGCCTATACCAAAGACATGTGGACTACTTAAAACAGGTCGCATTTTTGTCGCTGCTTAATCGTCGAAGCGCAAAATTTCGGAACACTATTGATGATCTACTTGTGATTGTGCTTCGTTTTTGCAAGTGAGTTCAAATTTTATACTTGATGTATGTATCCACAATATTTTCAGTTTTATTCACAGAATTTTGCATTCGAAGCCATTTGTTTTGAATGAAGACGAACAGTTTGTTCATCCGCGGTACAAGCGATTGGTCTACGAGGAAGGCGAGTTTGAAAAGTTTATGCGTTATATTATTTACTTAGGAAACAAGATCGCTGATTCCGGATATCAAGAGAAAATTGTTGACTTTATACGTATTATAAACTTTAATAATTACTACAATATAAATTAACCTAAACTAATAATCTATATATATAATACAATCATAATACGAGCTGACTCGATATAGCCATGTCCGTCTGTCTGCCTGTTTCTATGCAAACTACTGTCTCAGTTTTTAAGCTATCTCGTTCAAATGCGGCATGGAGACTGGCAGGCAGTATTTTATCTGAATCAGAGGGATCGAAGCATATATCAAAAACCAAACCTGGCAGATAATGTAGTATTATGATCGGAACAATGTGACGTTTTATCAAATTCGAATCACCATATTTTACAGCTGTCAGATAAACCATCGGTCCAAAATGAGTTCATTTGTTATGTCAGAAATAAGCAAAATGATGCCATTCAAGAGAAAGCAAAACTGCACGCCATATAGAGCAGCACATCCTGAGCTCGTAATTTATCTTTTTATGTACACACAGACTTTGATTATGTTTGTTTTTTTTTTAATCATAGGACTTGATTACACAACTTAAAATTTCAATAATTATATATACTTGACATTAAGTTTATATATATTTGAATTTTTGACATTATTTTTAGGTTAGGTTAGGTTGAGCCGGTAAACCACCGTGGTGGTTACACATAGACTTCGGCTGGTCCTTAGTGATGCCGGATACTGAAGATCTTGAGGAAGCTTTTGTAGTCCTCTAGTTGTTAAATTCGCTTTGCAAAAGACAATAGTGCATTTTGGGAATGTTTGGCCGCTTCTTCCAGTGATGCGAGCCAATACGAATTGAAGTATTTGAGCCTGTGTTGAGCGAGTGCAGGACAGCTGCAAATCAGCAGGGTGTGTTTTTCCACTTCCTATCAGCTGCAGGCAATGCGATTTTCTCTAGGTCGCTATAAAGCGACTGTAAGGTAATATCTATATTTTCCGCATTTTCATGAGATAGCCCGACACCTTCTTTCGCCAGGCGGTCTGCCATTTCGTTTCCATCGATACCCCGGTGGCTGGGAACCCAATAGATGTGAACTATTATAGCAGTGCTTAGGTCATCTAATGCTTCCCTGCTTGCCAGAACATTTTTGGAACTGATGGTAGATGCCTGCAAAGATTTTATTGCCGCTTGGCTATCCAAGAAAATATTAATGTGTTTGTGTGTTCGGTGGAGCTCTAGGTCTACCTCTGCAGCTTTCCGTATTGCAAAAACTTCCGCCTGGAATATGCTCTGCACAGTACACTGCTGCTTCGACTCCCGAATCCATTCTTGAGCCGTCCGTGAATATGTGGACAGCCTGTTTATCTAGTGCCGAGTGCCAGTCGTCCGGTCCCATTAGCGTTGTTCTACTTTTGAAATTGGTCAGAGGAGTTAAATAGTCTGTGCTACTCTGCATCTCCCTGCCTATCGAGCAGTGACCAAAACCTTGGAGTGTCATTTTTCCAGTTGCTGTTTTCTGTGCAATGAGTTCTGCTTGAATGTCCAGGGGGTTGACGCACAAATTTGTTTCTAGTGCTTTAGTTGGAGTGGACCTCAACGCCCCCGTGATGCAGACTAGTGCCTGCCGTTGGTTCCTCTCCATCAGGTATGTGGATTTCTCAGTGGCCTGCCACCATACCAGAACGCCGTAGAGAAGGATCGGTCGCACCACTGAAATATAGATCCAATGCATCAGTCGTGGTGAAAGGCCCTGACTCTTCTGCAGCTCAACAGATTGTATATCCACGAGTGTACTGCAGAGTGGGATGCTGTAGCTCTCAGGCTTCGCATTATTATTTCCGTCGACACATTGTTGAATGCGCCAGAAATGTCCAGAAATACGCCCATAGCATATTCTTGTTGGTGAAGTGCCTTCTTAATTGTGGCTACTAGGGAGTGTAGCGCTGTCTCCTCTGATTTCCCTTTTGTGTATGCGTGTTGATTTGACTCCATGGTCAATCACGCCTTCTCTTTAATGTGTAGTTCTAAAAGTTTTTCCAGTGTTTTAGCAGAAAAGAGGTGAGGCTTCTTGGTCTGTAGTCTTTCGACCGTACGTGATTGCACTTGCCTGCTTTGGGCAGGAACACGACTCGTGCAGTCCTCCAGGCTACAGGCACGTATCAATACCTTAGACATGCTTCAAAAATTGGCTGCAACCCTGGGATAATTCGATTTTTGGTCATCTGTAGCATGGCTGGAAATATTCCGTCTAACCAAGGGGATTTGTAGCTCGCGAACGATTCTATAGCCCACTTGATTTTTCTCGGGTTAATTATATCTTCGGTGATCTCTGATCCCGTTGTTGTATCGGGTGTGACTGGTTCAGCGACTTCTGTGCAGTTAGGGAAGTGCGTATCCACAAGAGCGCATATCGCTTCCCTACACCTTTCCGACCATCTTACATCCTCAGTTTTTAACTGACTCTGTATGGTTGGCTGCCTTGAAAACAGCTTCCGGAGTCTCGCGGTATCTGTGACCTTCTCTATGCCGGAGCAGAAGGTTCTTCATGAGTTTAGTTTTGCTTTCCGAACTTCTTTCTTAAAGTCACGGAGTAGTATTTTGTATTCATTCCATATGATCTCTTCTTCCGCTTGTTTGGCAAGTTTCAAGAGATCTTGTACATCCTTCCTTTTTACGCTGAGCTCTGGAGTCCCCCAGGGCGGTCTGGTTCCTCCTTTTCCCTGTCGTGCGCTATGTAGCAGGATGCTATGAGCGTGGGCTCGTTCTTGTTGCCTCCTAGCGTCACGACAGTAAGATCATCTGAGCTGTAATTAGACATTTAATAAGCATAGATGCCTTTCCTTACAAGGATGGCTGTCCTACTTACTGTCATTGCGTGGAACACGTTAAAATTAGCTGACTTTAGCCCAGAAACCTTGTTGCCCGCTGCCAACCAAGGCTCCTGAACTAAAGCCACATCGGCGAGCTTTTGCTCCAGATATAGAAGGAGCTCTGCCGATGCTAATTTACTTTTATGTAGATTGAGCTGGAGTATCCTTAGCTGCATGGCTGTTGGATGTCTCCAGCTTCGATGGGACGACTACTATCGTCATGTAGCCATCTTCATCCTCGTCGTCGGCGGCTAACACCATGGCTTCCAGGCCAAGGTCTTTCTCCACTTCGTAGATTTCTAGTGTGTTGTCGTTTTTGTCTTCGGGATAAAGTTTGCGGGGCCAGTCGAGATGGAGATAACATCGTTTCGAGACCAGCAAATCCATTTAACACACGAGACTATACCATCGTCATCATGATTACCAGTTTTTTTCAGGATTACCAGTCAGGATTACCAGTTCTAGTCAGGATTACTAGTGATATCCAGTTCTAGCCAGGAATACAATCCAGGATTACCAGCTCCCGCCAGGATTACCAAGGATCTCCTGTAGATCCCGCCTAGTAGCAGCAACAATCCCTTCCGGATCCCACCGATACAAGCAACGGTAACACGGATCCCTACCGGATCCCTCTACTACAGCCGAAATCATCAAGGATTCTCACCGGATCACGTCCACATCGTCAGGAGTAACAAGGATCATAACCTGATCCCACCCTTGCGGAGCTCTGAGACTATCGATCAGTCGAGTGAACGACCTCTGTTAAGAGAGAAGATAGCCATAGCTTTGTCACGTTACATCGTACGCGGTCGTATCCTGTGCATCTTCGTGGGTATCCTTGTGACGGGAGAATACACTGATTAGTTCTTGTAAGCAGGGGGGCTACTTAACTAGTTCTTGTCAACACAAGAGTGTTAAATCGCTTCCACGTAACTGGAGACCTGTTGGTACCGACACCATCCAAGCGACTGGAGGGCCTTTAACTGGCTCTCGTGTGGACAAGAGTGTTAGTAGCTTCCTACGTAGCGAGACTTTTGCCAACGAATCCTGTGAGCAAGAGTGTCAGCGATGTCCACTTTATAAGAGAAGTCAGAGGAAGAATTGGCAGTTAAGGGAGGTGGCACTTGGGAGATTACCTACAGGCTGTAGTGAAAGGCCATCTTCATTCAGTCGTATTAAAATACGAAGGGCGACAGGAACCAGCAGCACACGTCAATCGCCAGCCCACTTATTTTGTTAACTATTTCGTCGACCACGCCAATTAAGCAAATATTTTGTTATAAGTGTTATTATTTATCGCAAGTGCCTCACATATAAATTTGTTGGCACGAGTCCTGAAAATTGAGTCTATCCCTAGTTTGTGTATTTGCATTTGTTTGATGCCATACATGCAGATACCGGCAGAAAGAGAGCGAGAGGTGCGCACGTCTGCTTGCATGCACTGCGCAAAAGAAAAGCAACTTATATTTATGTGCGCGTTAGCACTCAGTAATTTTTTTTTTTATATATATAAAGAAATTATTAAAATTTATTTATTTTTGCAAAAATTAAATTAAACTTAACAACTAATAATAACAATACTTAAACAACTAAATACAAAAGCGTAAAAGACGTAAGTGTCTGTGCACCATTGCATATTCGCATTTTGTTTTGATCGAATGTACAGAACTTTTTCGCTCAATGTACTTCAAAAATAATACAATAAAAACCAGCATGACCTCTCTCCAATTAAAGCATAATTGCCACTGAGCTCTCGCAGCAACTGCAGCTGGCTACTTCGGCACGTGTCTGTGTGATTTGCCGATTTTGTTGGGTCCGTACGGGCAAGGTGTGTTTATCTCTGCTATAAATATGTATATGTATAACATAATTGCTTGTTTCACACTGTTAACGTTTAAGTGTTTATATTGTTGCTCATATTATATACATATGTATGTTAAATAGAAGTGTGCATACTGTAGTGACAATTTACTATATAACAATAACGATCAATGTCACTTTTAAGTTCTTGTCAATATTATATTAACATCATGTGGCTGGCTGTACGGAATTGGGTTATTTGAAGTATTAGTATTTATGGCATTATCTCAATGAAAGTGAGAATGGTTGCTGTTTTGCTCATGAGAAAATTGAGAAAAACCGGGTGGGCCTGAACAAAATTCTTATTTATTGTGTGATTTGACTTATGTACATGTGTACATGTTGTGTAGTACAGATTGTTGTTTCTGTTTTGTTTTTTGTAGAACTACATACACATATTATAATAAGTAAATACATTTTAAACTTTATTTATATTAATCGTACATAGAATATTAAAACATAATATGATTCAACATAAAGTAAGGCAAAATTGCATTTGATTTTTATTAGTTTAGTTTATTTTTAATATGGAATTTAGAAATACAATATTGTCAACTGTTTTTGGAGCAAAACCTAAACTTCGCATTTGCTCTCAAGGCAAACATTTTCCCACTTTTATTAGGTAAAGGTTTAAAGTGGATAACCCTAATGAAAAAAGGGGCTGCTTATAAAATCTCAGAATAATTCGTAATTTTCTACCTGCAGTCAGCTTACAATGCCATTTTTGCATTGTAAAAGACGCAAGTGTTTGGCGCGTCAAGGCATAATATGCGTCACATATGCACACATATATGTACATATACGTGTGAGCAATAAGACGGTAGTAGGCACCGACATATTGTGTGAGTGAGTATATTTTTTTGTTTTTGTGAAGGTGAACATCGTTCATTCCATGTTTGTTTCAATACATTTGAGTGTATTCAAAAAGTGAGTCACTTACTGCAGATCTCCGGTACGTAGGTGCCGCGTACTAACTGAAGCATAAGAACGTGAGAGAGTGACTTCGCGACTGAATTAACGATATTGCGATCAATTTAATTTTATTAATTAATTATGTTGCTTTCTGGTAAACAGAGTCTATTTACTACATAATAACAATGATCAAAATTTATCAAAATGCAAATTGTGTATAGTTTTTGACATTAAAGAGGATTTTTGAATTGGAACATTTAGATAATATATTTTATTAATAAAAAAAATTAAAGTAAAGGTACTAAACTAAAACATAAACTGAAAAATGATTAAAATGTGGCTAACATTGATTTTGTTCTGGACATAATAATAGGTACGATTTGCATAAAATATAGAAAAATAATCGTTAATCAATTTATCTGATACCCAATAGTAAGTTTTTAGCTGTAGAAATAAAATGCAATTATAAAATTATAATTATAAAAAATAATTAACATTAAAAGGGGAGTGGTTTTCATAGCAGTGTAGAAGAAAGGCGACTGGTGCAGAACCTCCTTAGAAAGGAGAAAACGTACAAAATTCATTGCAAATTTATTCGGTTAACTTAGTAGCTTTATTACAAAAGCTCTTTAAATCAAAATCAACTATTAAGAAGCATTATAGCTTTATATAGTATCTTTGTCGAATTGCGATCTTTTCCGATTGTCAAAAGCTGTTGCAGGCGAAATTATAAAGATTTTATCATGGAAAATCACACACAAAACGCGTCAAGAAAAACTCACTTACTTCCTATTGCAGCTATCAAGACGAGACAGACTAATGGTAGGACTACTAACTGGTCATTGTCTAGCAGCAGCACATGCTCAGAAACTTGGAATAACAACAGATGAAAGCTGCCGCAAATGAAAGGTGCCAGGAGTTTCTGAAACACTGGAACACTGTTTGTAGGAACAACATACAAATACCTATTTAGATCCCTAGATAACAATAATAAAGAGAAAATTGAAAAAAAAAACTTAACTCAATAGCTCAAAGTAGTGTTTAAATAAGTGAACTTAAACATGTAATTGATGCCGTCAACTAAGAATGGAAATAAGAAATAAAAAAGGAGAAGAAAAAGAAGTAACTTCAATAATAGAATTACTATCATTTAATCTACGACGTTACAAATTCAAAATCTAACCGAAAAATTGCAGAGAGAAATACAATGAGAATAGTAATAAATAATAAGAGAGGAATTTTAAATTTCGTAGGAATAACATGCAAATGCCTATTTGGAACCCTAGATAACAATCATAAAGAGGAACTGGAAGAAAAAATTTAAATAAATGAACTTAACCATGTAATTGATGCTGTCAACTAAGGAATAAAAATAATAAATAAAAATAGTATTCAACCTACAACATTTTACAGAATATATCAAGAATTTGGAAATGGGCATGCCATTAACTAGATGATGAATTTGTAATCAAACATTATTAAGACACGACTGTTTGGAACAAGTTAACTCAAAAAAGCACCTTAACATTAAACGTCTACTTGGCCTAGGTCAGACACTAATGAAATCTTAATCATTTCACATATTCCAGGTGAAATACCTAAACCTTAATATTAAATAAATATATGCAATTTCTAATCTAAATTTGATTACCTTCGAATAATCGTCTACATTATAGATCTTATCTATTCTATCTATCTTATTAAAATCTATGAACTGCCTCGGTAGTCTTCCAAATACTAGTTCGTATAGACAATATTTATGCATTACCGATGATATCGTGTTGAAACAATAAGTGAAATATTGAATCCAAACATCCCTATGGTTTTTGTCTACGGAAATGTATGAACGAATATATTCATTGAATGTTCTATGACTTCGTTCTATTGTCTCTAAAGTCTGGTGACGATATACAGTAAAAGTAAGATTCTTGATCTTTATGTACTTGCACATGTCTGGTATTACTTGATTCTTATACTCAGTTCCCATATCCGATATAAACGTCTTCATTGGTCCGTGTAAAACTTTCGAATATTGCTTTTACGTCTTTATTTGCACTTTTGTTTGCAATTGGTATGGCTACTAAATTTTTTTTTAAATCACATATTTGTGTGACGATCTATTTATTTGCATATTCAGATTTTTGTAGCGGACCAACGGTGTCCACTATCACTATGTCGAAAGCATTTAATGGTGTTTCAGTGTAAATCAAATGGGTCTTTGTATGTGTCGTTGTTTTTGAAATTTGGCATTTATGACATCTACGTATTTACTCTTTTATATGACAAGTCACATTTTTCCAATAGTAGTGTCTTTTAATTTTCGGTAGCGTTTTTATTATGCCAGTATGACCTCCTTGAATTGGATTTTTATGAAATGTAGACAATATTGTTTGTAGCTCTTTTTGATTTTGTATGAAGGTCACCGGCTGAAGTAGCGCTACTCTCAATGATTAAATATTTTATTGTCTGTGCCAATATGAGTTGGCTGATTTCTAAAATACCGGCTTGTGTTTCAAGCCTTTGGAAGAACTGACCTAAGTTCAGAGTTCCATTGGTATACAAATCGTCAACATCAATTCTTTCTTCTAGTTCAATCTGATGGAAACCTGACATTAAGTCAAGGCATGAGAAGCATTTGGCTGCACCCAATTGATCCAAAATGTCGTTATCTCTGGGGAGCGGAAATTTATCGGACAAAAGCTTATTTATTTGACGATACTCGCAAAAGTGCGCTACAGATGGTTCGACTATATCACTAGCTTACAATTTTTTTTTAATCGAGGCAGCTGGGCTCTCATTTATTTATTCTGATGTATTTTCGCTGATTTCAAAAATGCAAACAGTTTTGTTTTTCAATGAATGGTTTTCGAGAAAACCGCAAATAGCTAGTTTATTGGCAGTATTTTGTCAATTTATTCATATCGACATCAGATATTATTTGATCTTAAAACACATTTGTCAATTCAATAGATAATTGTATCCCCTTTATAACGGTATGCCGTTTATCGAAAAAAATTAAAGCAATTATAAATCCCCAAAATTGAAAAATGTGATCATTTTTTGCATGTTTGAAAAATTGGTCAATTTCAATTGGTCTTTTATTAAATTTAAAAAATTCGTTTAAATTCTTTTTAAGATTTATTATGTTAGATAATTCTTTAACTAATATTTTAAGTATACATTTGTCCAAATCGGTCGGTATATATGATAGTTATTCAGCAATTATAAAAAACACTCAAGAAAAAATTCACCTTGTTCATCACTTTCCAGCCATATTTGACAAAAATTTACTATTTAATAGAGAAAACAGTGATGCGTTGGTATACTTAAAGGAAAAATTTTGCATATTGTCTACGGAAATATTCGATAAAGATACGCCAATCTTCAGGTTCATAATTTTCTCTAAATAATGCATTTAAATCGCCGCAATAGCTATAGTTTTTAGTCAGTTGGAACTTTTCATCTTCAAATATGGCTGGAAATGTGATGAACCCTGTGCATTTTTTCTTGAGTGCTTTTTTGTATTTCATCTTCTTGACTATGAGGACTTCGATAATTTTTTATATATATTGGATCATTGTCAAAAGACTGCACAACGTTTCTTTGGGCACAGCTCGATTGGCAGGAAGATGCAGTGCAGCACAGACTACGTGACTTCTCTGACCAATTTCAAAAGTAGAACAACGCTAATGGGACTGGACGACAGGCTGTCCACATATTCACAGACGGTTCAAAAATGGATTCGGGAGTCGGAGCAGCAGTGTACTGTGCAGAGCCAGAGCATATTCCAGGCGGAATTTTTCGCGATACGGAGAGCTGCAGAGGTAGCCCAAGAGTTCCACCGAACACACAAACACATCAATATTTTCGTGGATAGCCAAGCGGCAATAAAATCTTTACAGGCATCTACCATCAGCTCCAAAAATGTTCTGGCAAGTAGGGAATAATCCGCCTTGGCTTCAGCTGATTGGAAGCGGAAAACCACACACAAAACGCGTCAAGAAAAACTTACTTGCTTCCTATTGCAGCTATCAAGGCGAGACAGACTAATGGTAGGAGCACCAACTGGTCATTGTCTAGCAGCAGCACATGCTAAGAAACTAGATTAACAACAGATGAAAGCTGCCGCAATTGTAAGGTGCCAGGAGTTTCTGAAACACCTGGTTTGCAGCTGTCCAGCACTCGCTCAACACAGGCTCAAATACTTCAACGCGTATTGACTCGCATTGCAAAACGCATTCAAATACTAGAGGACTACAAAGCTCCGGCATATTTCCGGCATCATTTAGGACCAATTTTTGGTCTATGTGCAACCACCAATATGCATTGGTTTGTTCATCGAGCCTTAATAGACATTTCTCGCATTAAGTAACATATATTCTCAATCATTATTACTGGTATTTCTATGCGATTTCAAGAATGTTTCACAAACAAAATTATAGTTGTTTTAAAAGTAAGAAAATTATGTAAATATATATATAAATATAAATATATGCATACATATATATATTTCATAAATGTAAAATAAATAATATAATATATGTTATTTTATTTTATTATTTATTTATTTTATTACTTTATTATTTTATTTATTATTAGTGTAACCGGCCTGTGTTGCCACTCAAAAAAAAAAATAACAATAAACAAACCAATTATCTACATACATAAGACGTTTCCACCTGATTGTCTGACTGACTAATTGGCGACTTACCACCAGGCCAAACGGTAGAAGCTAGAAATCTAAAATTTGGGGCAATAGCTTTCTAGTAGCTGGTAGGTATGTACTCTGGAAAAAGTTGATTAAAAATATATTCGGAAAATTGTGAAAATTGCATTTAAAAATGACAATACATGCATTTAAAAATTCCAATTTTCTATCAACCGCTGTATACAAACTTTGCCAGTTGGTATACAACCTAAACTTTAGCGAAGGTGGTTGAGATGGCCCACGCAATTATGTGTTTCCGAGTTCGAATCGTACATGTTGTTTTTCAAACCCTTGCAAAAGGGTATTATAATTTTGTTTTGAAATGTGTAACGCATTGAAGCAGACGTCTCCGACCCCATAAAGTATATATATTCTTGGTCATGACGACGAGTTGAGTCGATAAAGCACTGTCCGTCTGTTTCTATGCAAACTTTTTGGCTTTATTTTTTAACTATTTGCTATTGGCTGCACGGAATTGGGTTATTTGAAGTATTAGTATTTATGGCATTATCTCAATGAAAGTGAGAATGGTTGCTGTTTTGCTCATGAGAAAATTGAGAAAAACCGGGTGGGCCTGAACAAAATTCTTATTTATTGTGTGATTTTACTTATGTACATGTTGTGTAGTACAGATTGTAGTTTCTGTTTTGTTTTTTGTAGAACTACATACACATATTATAATAAGTAAATACATTTTCGAATTTATTTATATTAATCATACATAGAATATTAAAACATAATATAAATCAACATAAAGTAAGGCAAAATTACATTTGATTTTTATTAGTTTAATTTATTTTGAATATGGAATTTAGAAATATAATATTGTCAACTGTTTTTGGAGCAAAACCTAAATATTGCAGGTAAGACATTATAACTGAATTTATCTTAAAATAAATTTAACCGTGACCGAATATTAAAATTTCACATTTGCTCTCAAGGCAAAAATTTTCCCACTTTTATTAGCTAAAGTGTTGAAGTAGAAAACCATAATTAAAAAAGGGGCTGCTTATATAATCTCAGAATAATTCGTAATTTTCTACCTGCAGTCAGCTTACAATGTCATTTTTGCATTGTAAAAGTCGCAAGTGTTTGGCGCGTCAAGGCATAATATGCGTCACATATGCATACATATACGTGTGAGCAATGTGACCATAGTAGGCGCCGACCTATGTCTAAGAGCGAAAGAGACAGACAGCCATTGAACAAACAAACCGTTCATATTCACTGAATTTTCACAATTTTTAAGGGTGAATTATGAGTGAGTCAGCCTTTCACTTAAAGTAGTTTGAGTGGTAGTGAACGATTGTGAGTGTTTCACTCATACTCAAAACTTTGCTTGTGTGAGTGAGTATATTTTTTGTTTTTGTGAAGGTGAACATCGTTCATTCCATGAGTCACTTACTGCAGTTCTCCGGTATGTAGGTTCCGCGTACCAACTGGAGCATAAGAACGTGAGAGAGTGAGTGACGGCCAAAAAATCTTCGCGACTGAATTAACGATATTGCGATCGATTTAACTTTAATAATTAGGTTAGGTTAGGTTAAACCGGTCAACCACCGTGGAGGTTGCACATAGACCAAAAATTGGTCCGTAGTGGTGCCGGATGCTGGAGATCGTTAGGAAGCTGTGTAGTCTACTAGTATTTTAATACGCTTTGCATATGACAATAACGCATTTGAAGTATGTTTGGCCGCTTCTTCCAGTGATGCGAGCCAATACGCGTTGGACAACTGCAAATCAGGTGGTCCAAGGTTTCAGAAAGTCCTGGCTCCTTACATTTGCGGCAGCTTTCGTCTGTTGTTATTCCTAGTTTTTTAGCGTGAGTTTTTCCTTACGAGTTTTACACATAATTTTGGAGACTCTGCAGCCAGGTGTGTTATTCCACTTTCCATCAGCTGCAGCCAAGGCGGTTTTTTCCAGATCGCTGTAAAGCGAACGTAAGGAGATATCTTTATCTTCTACTCTTTCGTGAGATAGCCCAACACCTTCTTTAGCTAAGTAGTCTGCCATTTCATTACCATCGATGTCCCGGTGGCTGGGAACCCAATAGATGTGCAGCCTGTTGGCCAGAACGCCAGTCGTCCGGTCCCATTAATGTTGGTGTGACTTTAAAATTGGTCAGAGGAGTCACGTAGTCTGTGCTACACTGCATCTCCCTGCCAATCGAGCTATGTCCAAAGCCTTGAAGCGTCATATTTCCAGTTGCACAGAGACGTTGTGCAGTCTTTTGTGGAAGGAGTTGTGCTTGAATGTCCAGGGGGTTGACGCACATTAATGTTTCTAGTGCCTTAGTTAGACTGGACCCCATCGCCCCCGTTATACAGACAAGTGCCTGCCGTTGGGTCCTCTCCATCATCTTACGGTATATGGATTTCTCAGTGGCTTTCCACCATACCAGGACGTCGTAGAGTAGGATCGGTCGCACTACTGAAAAGAAGATCCAATGCATCAGTCGTGGTGAAAGGCCCCAAGTACTGCCCAGCATCTTTTGTGATGCATAGAGCGCGACTGTTGCTTTTTTCACCCTTTCTTCCACATTGGGTCTCCAAGTCAGTTTGCTGTCCAGAACCACTCCTAGATATTTGATATGTTTCTTTGGTGTGAGCGGAATACCATTCAGCTCTGGCGGGTTCCACAGCGGTATTTAGTATCTCTTAGTGAAGAAAATGAGGTCCGTCTTGTCCGCGTTGATACTAAGTCCGGAGTTTGTGGCCCATCCAAGTATCACTTTTAATGTGTAGTCCATGATAGAGCTGAGAGTCGAAGGACATTTGCCTGTGATAATTATGTTTATGTCATCAGCATATGCAGTTATCTTAGGGGCTTTCCTTTGAAATTTCTTTAATAGACCGTCTACAACTAGGTTCCATAGCAGCGGCAATAGGACTCCACCTTGCGGCGTGCCTCTATGCGCCGTCCTAGTTATGGATGTGGTTCCTCACTCGGCACTGACTCTTCTGCAGCTCAACAGATTGTATATCCACGAGTGTACTGCAGAGTGGGATGCTGTAGCTCTCAGGCTTCGCATTATTATTTCCGTCGACACATTGTTGAATGCGCCAGAAATGTCCAGAAATACGCCCATAGCATATTCTTGTTGGTGAAGTGCCTTCTTAATTGTGGCTACTAGGGAGTGTAGCGCTGTCTCCTCTGATTTCCCTTTTGTGTATGCGTGTTGATTTGACTCCATGGTCAATCACGCCTTCTCTTTAATGTGTAGTTCTAAAAGTTTTTCCAGTGTTTTAGCAGAAAAGAGGTGAGGCTTCTTGGTCTGTAGTCTTTCGACCGTACGTGATTGCACTTGCCTGCTTTGGGCAGGAACACGACTCGTGCAGTCCTCCAGGCTACAGGCACGTATCAATACCTTAGACATGCTTCAAAAATTGGCTGCAACCCTGGGATAATTCGATTTTTGGTCATCTGTAGCATGGCTGGAAATATTCCGTCTAACCAAGGGGATTTGTAGCTCGCGAACGATTCTATAGCCCACTTGATTTTTCTCGGGTTAATTATATCTTCGGTGATCTCTGATCCCGTTGTTGTATCGGGTGTGACTGGTTCAGCGACTTCTGTGCAGTTAGGGAAGTGCGTATCCACAAGAGCGCATATCGCTTCCCTACACCTTTCCGACCATCTTACATCCTCAGTTTTTAACTGACTCTGTATGGTTGGCTGCCTTGAAAACAGCTTCCGGAGTCTCGCGGTATCTGTGACCTTCTCTATGCCGGAGCAGAAGGTTCTTCATGAGTTTAGTTTTGCTTTCCGAACTTCTTTCTTAAAATTGCGGAGCAGTATTTTATATTCGTTCCAGATGATCTCTTCCTCCGCTTGTTTGTGAAGTTTGAAGAGGTCTTGTACATCACTTCTTTGTGTATTTAGCTCGGGAGTCTCCAAGGCCGTTTTTTTTTTTTTTGCTTTTAGTCGGTCTGCATGATACATGATATGCACCGGTGGTGTTCGAGCAATTCTAAGGATTGCTCTATGTCCTCCTTTGTCGAGATTATTGGCACTGCTTGTAACTTCCTCTCCATTGTCTTGCAGAATTTCTCCCAGTCTGTGTTCCGGGGATTTCTGAATACTCTTTGGTGAAGAGTATAATCGAATTCTGCATTGAATTGGATGTACTTGTGGTCTGAGAAGGAAGGTCTCTCAAGGACGCTCCAATTCGCCACTTTTGTACTAATCCCTGATGCGAGCGTTAAGTCTAAAATGTTTGATGAAGTGGAGCCCACACAAGTAGGGTTTTCACCAACATTTGCTATTCTTATGTTAGTTTTTAATATAAAAGTTAAGAGAGACTCACCTCTGTCGCTTATATCCGGACTGCCCCACACGGTGTGATGCGCATTGGCGTCAGTTCCGACGATTAGGGCTGCCTCAGTGAAGAGTTGCTTAAGTTTCTCGAGTGGTGCCTGTAGTGCGCCATGGAACAGGAAGCAATGATTGTAGGCTCGTCCTTGTTTCCTTCTAGCGCAACGACTGTGTTCAAGTGTGAACATGTTTCACCACGCATCTTACAACAGCTGCAAGCAGTTATTCTAACAACTTGTGTTAGGATATGGAAAGGATTGGGCGCAAATGTGTTCCAGATGTGGATAGGCGATCGCGTTACAAGCGATCGCAATACATACAAGCGGTCGTACTACAAGCGATCGTAATAAAAATAAACGGTCGCCTTACAAGCGACCGTAATAAATTATAAACATGCTGTTGCCTTACCAACGACAGCATTAGAGATAAGCATATTGTTAGACTAAAGATTTTTTACAATAAATAAAGGATTGCTCAGCCGAGCAATCCTGTACGATATCAAACGTCGTCTCTGTATATCATAATTATACATTTTTGGTCCTTCGAGCCAGAGAATTATACAAGATTTTAGAGTTCGAAACTTACCGTCGAATCTAAATTTGTATACATTTTTGGTCCTTCGAGTTATTTTACAGCGTGTTCTGTGACTTACAACAGACCTGTGAAAATTAAGTGTCAATAAATTAAATCTACAAAGAAGTTCAATCATGTTGAAGGAAAAGC
This sequence comes from Hirtodrosophila alboralis, assembly GCA_035043045.1. Classification (NCBI taxonomy): domain Eukaryota; kingdom Metazoa; phylum Arthropoda; class Insecta; order Diptera; family Drosophilidae; genus Hirtodrosophila; species Hirtodrosophila alboralis. The sequence continues at coordinate 54,613 of JAWNNH010000855.1, read as the reverse complement.
AGATCGCACTATTGAAGAAGCAGGTTTCTCTCAGGGATGAGATTCACAAGCTGATGAGTCAAGGTGCAAGTCTGCACTTAATTGAAAGCGTAATAGCGGAGTTCAAGGTCAATAACTCAACACGAATTAAAATCGGGGTTATTGATCACGAATATTTCAATGATAAAATATTTGATTCGACTCTGGCGCACTTTGCGACATACAAAATGTCGATATCTCGAGCAAAGTCGGATGAACCTGTGGGTGATCAAGCTGGAGAGGAATCTGCCGGACCATCCCAAAAAACGTGTGGATGAACATGCTGCAGAGGAACCTGCCGGGTCATCCAAAAAACATAGTGAACAGACTGGAAGAATTGATGTTAATTTGAACACTAAACGCAGTGTAAGCCCAGTTTAATCGAAAGAGTCCGTCTGCGTAATGAGATGGAAAGAGCCAAAATACATTTGGCACATCCAACAAAAGATGAGCTAATGGACATAAAAGAGAGTATAAATGTCCGAATGGAGTCGATTCAAAGCATGCTTACGATGCTAGAAATCAAATGTGAATGGTGGGCTTATAATTCTGATGAAATCGACGATTTTAAAGTCGAGGTTAAAATTCTGTCGAATAAAATCGATAGGAAAATGTCAGAATTACAAAAGCCATCAAGAGATGAACATCAGAGGCAAGATGCCCCAAAGGTGGATCTACCACAATTTAACGGCAATGCCAAAGAATGGCCAAACTTCTACGGAATATTTACGGAAGTAATTCACGAGAGAGTAGATATCAGCGACACAATAAAGCTGAACCTACCTCATACCTCAAAGGAGAGGAAAATACAATGGTCAGCCACTTACTGCTCGGCTCAGCTGCAAACTATAAGGCGACGTGGGAACTTATATGTAAGCGGTATGAAAATAATCGTAAAACTTTCGCTGACCGAATTAACATATTATTGGAATTGGAAAAATTTGAAATGCGACTCGGAAGAGAGGAAATCATTTGTGTTTCCGTTGTCTTGGCACTCATAGCATGATCGAATGTAAAAAAGAGTGGAAATGCCAAAAGTGTAACAAAAACCATAACACTTTGTTACATGAGGACACCAAAACGAAAAGTGTAAATTGTCTCAAACAAAATACTGAGCATGAAACACTATTGGCTACAGCAGTGATCAATGTAAAAAATGCCAGCGGTACCTTCGATCAACTACGTGCATTACTGGATGGAGAATCGCAACGCACTATTATCTCCGAAGAAGCAGCACTGTCCAAACACAGCGTTAAACTTGAAATCAAACCGAGATTTTCAAGCAAATTCAACACAAGGACTGTGACCCTGGTGCTTCCTAAACTACAAAGAACACTTCCCAACAAAAATATTAATATTGATATCAATAAAGATTGGAAAAATTGTTCCCCGGCCGATCCACATTTCAAAAGGCCAGCAGAATTGATCTGATAATTGGTGCGGACCTGTTTCCCTTTATTATGATGGGTCAGGTCAAAACCATCAATGGAGCGCTCGGACCCCCCCAAAGAGGATTTTGACAGCGACTACAACTGTCAAACTTGATGACATGGAAAGTGTAAATTGTCTCAATAAAAATACTGAGCATGAAACTACACATCCTGGAAAATGGCCAATGGGACGAATAGTGAAAACTACTAAATGTCAAGACAACAAGGTCAGAGTTCTCAGAATTAAAACAAGTAACGGCGAAAAAAAATGCACAATCAAAAAAATCTGTCCGTTGCCTACAAAAGACGAAGAAGAGAAAACTGTACGAAGAAACACGTGGATCAAAAATGCTGCAGCAACTGTTCTTAGCCTGTTTATGCCTCGCAATCACGAGCAACACAAAGCAGCTACAACGGCTGCACAAAAGGATTCAATATCTCGACAGTCGTAAAGTACATCTGGGCGACTTGCACTTTTTCACAGCAAGTGGTCACACATCGCTGGTGTTAGTGGTTGTGGTCATTATAGTCCTTGTGGTTTATGCAAGAATGAAGTATTTACAAAAAAAGCAGCTTCTGGCTGTCACATTTACGACCCCCCCGGAGAATGTTCAAGTGCGAACATGTTTCACCACGCATCTTACAACAGCTGCAAGCAGTTATTCTAACAACTTGTGTTAGGATATGGAAAGGATTGGGCGGTAATGTGTTTCAGATGTGGATAGGCGATCGCGTTACAAGCGATCACAATACATACAAGCGGTCGTATTACAAGCGACCGTAATAAAAATAAACGGTCGCCTTGTAATAAATTATAAATATGCTGTTGCCTTACCAACGACAGCATTAGAGATAAGCATATTGTTAGACTAAAGATTTTTTACAATAAATAAAGGATTGCTCAGCCGAGCGATCCAGTACGATACTAAACGTCGTCTCTATATATCATTATTATACAGACTGTAAGATCATCTGTGCTGTAATTAGACATAAGGTCAGAATAGATGCCTTTTCTTACAAGGATGGCTGCTCTAGTTCTACTTACTGCCGTAGTCGAGTAAAAAATGTTGTAATTGGCTGATTTTAGTCCGGAAACCTTGTTGCCCGCTGCCAACCAAGGTTCCTTAATTAAAGCCACATCGACGGGCCCTTGCTCCAGGGCTAGAAGGAGCTCCGCCGATGCCAACTTGATCTTATGTAAGCTGTAGGATCTTTAGCTGCATGGCTACTTGGATCCTCCAGCTGCGGTGGCTCGACTACCAACGTCACATCGCCAACCTCTCCTTGCACTTCATCATTGCTGTTGTCATCGGGATTGGCTACAGGGCTCACATCCTCGAGCCCTAGACTGTGGGTTGCCTCTAGAATGGAATCAAGGCCTAGGTCCTGCTCAACCTTACCAGTTTGTAGCGTGTTTCTATTCTCGTCATCGGGGTGACGCATCTTGAGACGCAGGTACACGCCATCTTCCCGTACCTTGGATACAGCATATCCTCGGCTTCCTTGCTGATCTGCAGGATCATGTGCTGTCCCTTCTTATCGGACTTAGCGACATGAATGACCTGTCAATCAGCTGTCTTGCCGTTTGGGTCGGTCGAGCGCTGGCGTTTAATGGCAATTTGCTCCTCAACCTTGTTGGCGTATTTCCCACTGGAAATCTGCATCGTCGGCTTCTGGGCAAAATGTTTGCAACCCTCTTTAATCTTTCCTTCGGCCCACGCCAGCTTGCTTCTCTCCTCTGGGGTAAGATCGTCGCTGCTGTTAAGCCGAGAGCTCGGATTTTGAGAGCCGCTTTATAATTTGCCTTGGCTTTCATGTCCTCCTTCATCCGTTTGGACCCGACCCTACTAGAGGTACTGGCACTCTCTCGAGAGTCTATTTACTACATAATAACAATGATCAATATTCTATTAACATAATTTTTCGGGTGAGACGGTTTTGCATTCTATAAACACAATTTGGCGGGTAGGACGGTGTTGGAGTCAATTTATTTATGAACAGGGTGGGTAACACCCGGGTGTTGTGCATATGGGTGTTCTCATTAGAAAAATTCAAGGTCGAACCTTTAGGCTGCAATCATAGTGATATTGTAGAATATGATAAGTTTGTCTTTTGATTTTATTTTTTTTGGTATGAAGGCGTGTAAGCTAGTATTCTATATTATATTCAAACATACAAGAGTTGGATTAAACATCTTCATATTAGGATGATAGCCTTCCACTCCACAACAGAACATCCGCGTGTTATAAAGAGTTTATGAACGATGAGTCTCGTACATGCACAGCAATTGTCAATCATACCGACACTTGAGAACAATGTTGTCTGCTCTGACAATAATTTTGTGGTCATTAGAATAAATCGTACGCACAACGCATATTTAGTTTAATTACCGAATCACCAACAGAATAGATTTGTAGGGATATATACGTTTCGTGTGGTGGTGGTAACAAAGCGCCCGCATTATGGTCAATTTGCCCTTGAATCTGAATGTTTTGAAGTAATTTCGAAAAAAAAAATGAGGAATTGTTCATTTTGAAAATAAGAAGACGGCATTACCGTATAATTTGGACTGTAGGGGGAAACGTACAAAATTCATTGAAAATTTATTCGGTTAACTTAGTAACTTTATTACAAAAGCTTTTTAAATTAAAATCAACTATTAAGAAGCATTATAGCTTTAAATAGTATCTTTGTCGAATTGCGATCTTTTCCGATCGTCAAAAGCTGTTGCAGGCGAAATTATAAATTTTTATCATTTAGAAATTTAAGTCGACCGGTTTTCTCTTACAAAAAATTTGGCGAAGATCAAGTTATTTGAAACAATTTAATTATTTTCTTTGGAGCAACTAAAGAAGGATAATTTTGTTTGGTAATGATGCAGGAAGAAATATTCGTCGACGGAAAGGCTAAAAATTGCATATCAATTATACAAAAATTACATTACGCTTTGCGGTGCCTGGACAATCTTGTGGAGGAGCTTTTTGTATCAAGTAGTTGGTCGGATACATCTGAAAAAGACCACCATGATAAGATTTAAGTACAACAAGAAAGAAACGGCTATCTTCTGCTATCATATATGGTCTCCTAAGAAAATTTTGAATGCCAACTTTTGTTTTGATATCTTAAAAAACAAGCTATAAGATATAGTGGTCCGATTTAGATCAAACTTAGTCAGATTGTCCACATTTTAATAAAACACAGATCTGATCAGTTTGATTTAGATACCATAAAAAACAACAAAAAATATATATGAACTCATTTTTCGTCAAAATTTTTCTATGGCAGCTTTAAGATAAAATAGTCCGATATCGATGGTTGTTAAGCAGATTGCTTGATCATAATAAACTGCTATCTGCAAAGTTGTTTATGGACATCTTCAAAAGGCAAAAAGTCATAGATCAACTAATTTTATCCTCAAGAGCCTATAAAAGTGGCGGTCAAATTACGATTTTTCCATTATTTTAGTCAAAACACCTACAGGACCTCAATGTGTTCACTAAAATTTTGAAACATCTTTGAATAAGAATGTTTTTTTTAGAAAGAATCAACACCAACAAATTTATAAATCAACGAAAATTATGCTTCCTGTGAAAAAATTATCACCTAATCGAAAACTAAAAACTTATACGGCCAGAAATAGGATAAACTCGTTTTATGAAAAAAAAAACTTGCACAGTGCAATTTAATAGCTTTCGGAAAGCATAAAACCGAATACGAAATTCTCGAGTAAAGATCAAAACTGCAGGTTTATCTCTGAAAAAAAAGATAAAAACAAAATTTTTTAATTTAAAAATAAGAAAGAAACGGCTATCTTTGGCACGCCGAAGCTATATACCCTTGCAATGGTCTCCTAAACAAATTTTGAATGTCAACTTTGGTTTTGATATCTTGAAAAAAAAAGAAGCACTTTTCGACCGATTGTTCCTAAGGGAGCTAGAAGATATAGTGGTCCAAGTATAATCAAACTTTGTCAGAATGTACAAATCGTAAATATGTATCGATATGCCAAGTTTGGTTTGATATCTTGAATCTTTTTCATACAAACACTTTTCACGAAAATGAAGTATCTTCGATTGTTCCTCCGTAGCTATATGATATAGATAAAGATAAAGCCAAAACTTTGCATAGAAACAGACGGACAGACAGCCAGACGGAAAACGCACATGGCTATATCGACTCAGCTCGTCGTCCTAACCAAGAATATATATATACTCTTTACTAGCTTGCCCGAAGCGCGTTGCTAAGCCTTCACTCAAAAAAAATTAAATCAAAACGCAAACTTATCATATTCTACAATATCACTATGATTGCAGCCTAAAGGTTCGACCTTGAATTTTTCTAATGAGAACACCTGTGTGCCCAATACCCGAGTGTTACCCACCCGGTTCATAAATAAACCGACTATAACACCGTCCTACCCGTCAAATTATGTTTATAGAATGCAACACCGTCCCACCTGCCAAGCTATGTTAATAGATCATTGTTATTATCAAGTAAGTCGACACTGTTAATCAAAAATCAATATAGTAAGTTAATAAAGAAAAATTAATCGCAATACTACCCGTAACCATTAATGCATTGCATTAATGCAATATCGTTAATTCACTTGCAAAGATTTTAGATCTGTCACTCTCTCGCGTTCTTATGATTCAGTTGGTACGCGGAACCTACATACAGACATACAATTTAATTTAAATCAAATCGCACAATAATTAAGAATTTCGTTAATGCACAAATCAGGCCCACCCGGTTTAATCCATACACAAACAATTTTCTTATGAATATAAAAGCAAACATTCTCCCTTTCATTGAGATATTACCATAAATACTAAAAACCATAAAATACAATAGAATATTGACAGGAACAAAAGAGTATATTGACCCGCCGCCCCATAGAAGGAAAATGGCTACCCCAAAATTTCAGCTTAAGTCCATTTTGCACTTCGGGTTTTGTCGGGTGTTTCTTACGCTCTTGTCACGTGAGAGAACTCAAAATTCCATAGCGGACCTTATAAGATCAATCGGTCGATAAGTTCTTGCATGAATAACTTTTTTGTTTTTCAAGAGATGAAAACCAAACTTGGCATATCGATGCATATTTACAATCTGACCAAGTTTGAACAAAATCAGATTACTATATCTTGTAGCTCCCATAGGAACAATCGGACGAAAATTTCTCGTATGAAAGCTTTTTTGTTCGCTTTTATATATCAAACCCAAACTTGGCATATTGATGCATATTTACGATTTGTAGAATCTGACCAAATTTGAACATAATCGGATCACTATGTCTTAAAGCTCCTCTAGGAACAATCGGTTGAAAAGCGCTTGTTAGAAAAACTTTATTGTTTTCAAAATTTTTATTCAAAATTTTCTTAGGAGACAATTGCAAGGGTATATAGCTTCGTCTTGCCGAAGATAGCCGATTCTTTCTTGTTTTTTATTATATTATTATATTTGTGATGGTGGTCGACCTAAACAAAACTTACCGTTGATTACCCCCTTCTATAATTCAAAGTATCAATTGCATATATTTCCTTTCGGAAATGGTGGCACCCACCTGCCCCAAGTTCTAAAATTTGTAATTTATACTATATTACGACCATGAGATTTTAAATTAAATTCATGTGATCATTTGAAATTGCACTTGTCATAATAATTCCCGTGTTTAAATTCAAAGAATATTTATTACTTTGTTTTGTGAAGTTTTGCCCCTTGCAGAAAAATTAACAGCTGATTGCAAACGCATTCAGTGCAGTAGAAACACCATTCAAGACCTTTCGCGTCAGCCTGTTATCGATGACATGACACGTTTGTGTGGAAGTCGGCTATAACAGCTTATGCAAATATTTGACGTACTTCGGGTTATTGTCAATATTTTTGACAAACGCATCCAGCAGTAGAAACCCAGCATAACATTGGTCAGCCCGGTAGAAAGTAGCTAACTTCTGAAAGGCACGTATTAACGATCGACTGTACGATATACAGCAAAAACACAATAAGGCTGAAACCCTTTTTTAGTTTTGAATTTTCATATTTTTCAGTTTTAAATTAAATAATTTTTAGATTTTAAGCGTTCAGTTAATATATCGATATTTCAGGGTTTTTAAGCCTTTAAAAAAATATAAAATCAGTTTTAAGAATACCCCTTATTTTCCTTTTCCATATATCGTCACACTGTCATTGAATTGGGATTATATTTATCGATATCATTTTGATGATAAAAATTTGTCTTGTTTACTAGCCGACCGGTGCGGCGATTGATTTTGTTTGTTGACTACCTGAATAATTCCACGAATTTCGCGAGAACATCATTCGTAGCAAAGCAGGAAGAATTGGCAGGCAGACAGACTGCTCATATTTGTAATGCTTGACGATTTCTCGGCATTACATAAAGGTACTGCGCACACAACGTACAACATGGACACAACGTCTGATGCGGTAATTTCTATACATAAGTTCATAATTGAGCAACAGTTAAACAGCTCTTTTCACCTGCAGTGCTCAGTATCCTCGCTAGAGAGCGAAAGTGATTTATCACTGGCATTTGAACGTGAATTGGGAGAACCGACAGATTGCGATGAGCTACCGGCCTTTGAAATACGAGATTTCTCGCCTCACGGACGCACACCGTCTCCCATTGACGATTTTAATTTTTCTGACTTTGAGACGCCAAAGCAATTGAGGGCGCTGCAACGAAGTCCTGAAGATAGGAACAATACAGAGTTTATGGCGTTGCATGATATCAATGCACAAATCAGTGCGCACAGCCACAAAGCAGATGAGTCGACGTTTGACATCAAACACGCCAACAGTTTGGAAACCATCTTCGAGGGCGTCTTTCTTCATACGCCGCCACGTGAGAAACTCCACAAAAGCGCTGGTTTCAGTTCAAAATCCAACTCGGCAAATAAAAATACACCGAAATGCAGCCGTGCCAATCTAATGGAATTGGTAGCTATGAACCGCGTTAACATCGTCGGTAAGGAAAATCGATCTCCACGCCAGGATGAAGGAACATAGCTCTTAACTAATTCCATAAAGTTTTAAATATATGTATGTAATAAGCACGCACTTGTACACTATGTGTATCTAAATAGATAAAAAGTATAATAATTATTTTCTTATAATTGTATATTTTAAATACTCAGCTTATGTAGCGTTAGAACATTTGTCTTTCCATGTTTCAAACATTAAATTTCGTGAATGTTTAATTTTTTTGACGTAGATTCACTTTATTTATTTTACTAGGTAGAAACAAAAAGAAAACGTTTGGAATACACTGGTTCAGCTATTTTCAGCAGGTAGACAAAAATCGGAACAGATGTTTTGGTGCAGCTACCTGCTGGATGCAAATCTTTCACCTAACAACGTTCAAGTAAAGTTTCATATGTACATATATACTACACTCTACTACTCTGTAGTCATTAAAAATTATTGAAAGGGTCATAAAACTGTGCGTATGTACATAAATACATAAGTGTCATACATACATGCAGAAATATCAATGACCCCTTGAATTATACTAGTTTACAATTTTTTTTTAATCGAGGGAGCTCATATACTTTTTTTGATGTATTTTTGTGCGCTGATTTCAAAGAATGGTTTTCGAGAAATTTGAATATATAATATAAACATTCACCTTGTTCATAACTTTTCCAGTCATATTTGAAGATGAGAAGTATCAACTTATAGAAACTTTAGGTACTAAGGCGATTTGAATGGATTGTTTGCTTTATTTAAAGAGAATCATGATCCTGATGTTTGACGTATCTTTATCGAATATTTCCGTTTTCTCTGTTTTCTCTTAAATTGTAAATTTGATGAACAAGGTGAATTTTATCTTGGGTGTTTTTACTAATTGCTGAATAACTATCACATTTACTTACCGATTTGGACAAATGTATACTTAAAATATTCGTAAAAGAATTATCTAACATAATAAATATTAAAAAGTATTTAAACGAATTTTTTAAATGTTTAAAAGAGCAATTGAAATTCAGCAACTTTTAAAAAATGCAAAAAAAGATCACATTTTTCAACTTTGAGGGTTTGTAATGGCTTTAATTCTTATTCGATCTGCATAAACGGCATACCGTTAGAAAGGAAATACAATTATCTACACGATTGTGTAACAATTTTTAATATTAAATAAAATCTAATGTAGATATGAACAAATAAACTGAAAGACTGCCAAAAAACTAGCTATTTGCGGTTTTATCGGAAACCATTCTTTAAAAAAAAGTGGTTTGCATTTTGAAATCAGCGCTCGAAAATACATCAAAAAAATATATGAGAGCCCAGCTCCCTCGATTAAAAAAAAATTTGTAAACTAGTGTTATATAAGATCAAATAAGATCTGATGTAGATATTAACAAATAAGTCAAAAGTCTGTCAAAAAACTAGATATTTGCGAGAGATCTGATGTAGATATTAACAAATAAGTCAAAAGTCTGTCAAAAAACTAGATATTTGCGAGAGAGCTCAGCTTCTTTTTTGCTGTAAACTAGTGTTATATATTCTCTGGATCAAATCGACTAGTTGAGTCGATTTCTGCCGTAGATCACGAACGAGGACATTTATTTTAAAGCAGACTATTGCAAGGGTATATAACTTCTGAGTGCCGAAGATAGCCGTTTCTTTCTTGTTTTTTATCTATTAAATGCGAAATAATTTCTTTGATATATACATATATAGATACTTTTACAGTTTAAATAAACATATTTGAACCTTTTTAATCTATCTGTAAAGATATATATTAAACTCTTTAGCCTGACTGAAAAATATATTCGCAAATTTGTAAAAATTGTATTTGAAAATTTGCAATGTTATATGCATTTGTTTGTGTGTTCGCATTTATTAGTATCGCATTAAGAATTTATTGCATGACAGAAGAACTTATAATATGCTTACTTCTTCAAATTACCTAATTTCACACTGGGTAACTTTAAACACTTGCATGATGTGTGTAATTAAAATTACTTATGCATTCCTACATTTGCGTGCGTATTCTGCACGATACAGAAAGCCACGATTTAGGGAGGTTATACAAGATCGTTACTTTGTGTGAAGTCACAATATACGACACACGACGCAACAGATTTAAAATGTATGGCAACAAAAGACTTTATTTAGTTAATCGGCTGCTGCTGCTGATTGCAAGATTTGAATTGGAAAGTTGAGCCCTAATAACACTAGTTTACAGCAAAAAGTGAACTGGGCTCTCATAGACTTATTGATGTATTTTCGAGCGCAGATTTTAAAAAATGCAAGCCAATTATTTTTTAAAGAATGGTTTTTGTTGGCAGTATTTCGACTAATTTGCTCATAAATACATTAGATCTTATTCAATAAGTTCATAATTTTCATCTTTGAGGGCATGTAATAGCTTTATGGGATTGTGAAACATTTTTTTAAGATCAAATAACAGCAAATAAGTCGAAATACTGCAAAAAATCTGGCTATTTGCGGTTTTTCCCGAAAACCATTCTTTGAAAAAATAAATGGTTTGCATTTTTGAAATCAGCGCTCGAAAATACATCAAAAAAGATATGAGGGCTCAGTTCAATAAAATTTGTAAACTAGTGTATTATATGAAATTAAACAGCGTATCTATTGCGTTTATGCCCTGGCAATGCACATTTGTATTTGATTTAAGCTAAAATGAAAGTATGCATGCTTTTGAAAATTCATGCGTTCTAGCAGGAGTATAATAACGTGAGAACGTGAGTGACAGATAAAAAATCTTGCTTATACATTGCCTCAATGGTTATGTCAAAGTAGGAATAGTCATCAATTTAACTTTATTAATTAATTATGTTGGTTAACAGTGTCCATTTACTACATAAAAATACCAATAATCAATATTCGATTAGCATAAATAGGCCGGTGGGTCGGTGTTGGAGTTAGTTTAAAAATTTGTATTTAGTATTTCTGTTACGGTTTTAATGAATGTCAGAATCTATGTTTATTTGTGGACCGGGTGGGTTAAACTGGATGTTGTTATCAGAAAATTTATATTTATGGTGCGATTTGGCACCATTTGGTATGTATGTTTGGGCATAAGAAAATTCTGTATGTATACATACATTTTTTTATTTGTATGGTTTTATTCGATGGCGAAGTAGTCGAACCTTAAGGCTACAATCGGCACACCGATGCTATATACCCTTGCAACTAATTTTTGACTCAATTGTTTCTATGGCAGCTATATGATATAGTCGTCCGACTTTGTTCAAACTTGGTCAGATTATACAAATCATAAATATACATCGATGCCAAGTTTGGTTTCTTGAAAAACAAAAAAGTTTTTCATTCAAGCATTTTTCATTAAAATGAAGTGTCTCCGATTGTTCCCATGGCAGCTATATGATATAGTGGTCCGATTGGGCTGATTTTGACATACAATAACAAACTTTATCTGTGCCAAGTTTCATCAAGATAGCTCAAAAATAAAGCCAAAAAGTAAGCATAGAAACAGTCGGACAGACAGAAAGGCGGGCAGACGGACATAGATATATTGACTCAGCTCGTCGTCCTGATCAAGAATATATATACTTTGCGGGATACGTCTCCTTCTATGCATTACACTTTTCGAGATAAAATAATACCGTTTTGCACAAAACCACAAATAATAAAATAATATAACATGCATATGTTTCTTTATTCTTATATTTATAAGGAAAATTTATATTACAGGTATGAAATACATATATGTATGCGTTTATTTATAAAAAAAAATGTATGTATTTATTTGCGTAATATTTTTGAAAACGCATAGAAATACCAGTAAAAATTATTGAGGTTACATATTACTAGAGACTATAAAAAATAAAGACATTGCATTGCCTTCAAGCAATTTTTCGTTTGACGGTTAATGCTGTCTGGTTTCGGCTGACGTCTTCGGTTCTTGCTTTCGACATCGTCGCTATTTTATAGTCTCTGATATTACTTAAAGCGGGGGAATGTCTATTTATGTTTGATGAACACACCATTTAATACGAAGGTAAATATAAATAAATAATGCATATTGTACTAAAATATTTGAAAAGAGGTTGCACAAAATATATATCTCCAAACTTGTGTTGTGGTATTTTTCACGTATCTTATATGTATAACTATGTGTAAAATCAGCACCCAATTGTGTTTTGGCCGTACACTGGCAGTTAATGAGAATGATCAAAAATGTTTAGCGTGTCGCGAAGCTGAAAAGACTTTGACTCGAAGAAGTCCTGGGTTAACCTCCTGCCAACTGAAAAAGAAAATACATATATTTTTTAAATATGTATTTGTATGTATTGGTAAAAACTAACCGTAAACGCCGATCGGCCAGTCTAGCCTTTACCCTCTTTTTAATGGTGGACACTCCATTTGCGCTGTGTAGCCCACGCCCAGTGATAATGAATACATGCTTGTAGACGCGCGTACAATTCCGCAATACGGTTATATGGCGATCCAGAAACAAATCTAGACTGCTAACCGCCTCCATGGCATGCAAATAGTGCAGATCGAGCAAGTCTGGATTGTTTTGCGTATGCTTGTGCACCTCCATAATGCAATTGGCGGCACGATGATTAAACACATCGATTTTCTTCTTATGCAGCTGAGCAATCTCCGAATAATAGAGAGCTACAGTGCCATTGCCCTGCTGTATTGCGTGTTTGGCTTTCAGATTGCACTCGGCCCTCAACTGGGCGTGATGGGCAGCAAGATTACGTGTTTCCTCAAAGTCACGCAATGCCGCACATTTTGCTTCCTCATGCAACTGGGGTGACTGCGACTTGACATTGCCTGTGGAACGTGGGCTAGATGACTTAGGCGAGGACTGTTGCTGTGCCTGTAGTTCCTCTTCATTAAGCTGGCATAAAGCAGGAAATTTATATTATATTATTATATTATTAACAAATATTTATGGTAATGAATTTTAAAATCTTAATATCTAAAACTATAGAAATTCTAAGTTGATTAACGCATTCAATCAAATGCTATTAGCTTGTTTTTCAGCACGAAGTGAAATATTATAACGTAGTCTCTTATTTTTCAGCTACCAATTACACTATGCAAGTCGAAAAAAAGGAAAGCCCAAATGAACCGGCTTTACCCTCTTTGGGGCCTTCTAAATCGAACTGCATCGATTTTTCCATAATTTAAACACCTACAGGACCTCAACTTGAAGGTTTTGGTGTGTTCATAAGAGTTGAGCTTTGGAGTATTTAGAACAACTTTGCCACAATAGGTTTTTCGAAAGAACCAACACCAACAGATTTATAGATCAACGAAAAATGTGGTACCTGTGAAAAAATGCCCATATACCCGAAAGCTAAAAAAAAAATTTTTTAATGAAACCATCGTGATAGCGCGAAAAACTAATGATGCAGTTCGATTTAGAAGGCCACAAATAGGGTAAAACCGGTAAATTTGGGCATTCTTTTTTTTTTAATCTTTTTAGGTTTTTTGCGCTCACTTATTCGATTCCCTTCTGAATGGTCGGATGTAACCATCACTTTATCAAAATAAAATATAATTAATGTAGCCAATCTAATAAAATTTAAATAAAATCGGACCACTATATCTTATACGTACCATGAGAAATGAGTTGCATGAGCTACTTTTTTGTTTTTAAAAATATCTCAACCAAAGTTTTCAATTTTCAGTTAATGCTCTAGATCAGAGGTGTCCAGTGGCTATGCACACAACACACATTTGTTTTAGTTTTGCACATTGCTTATGGAAGTGTGTGAGCTTTCACATAGGTAAGGTTTTGGTGCGCATTGCAAATTACACAAACAATTTTTCACTCGTCGCTAATTCGAATGTAATTTGTTGTTGCCTTATCTTTTTTTTTACACTGAAAAACGAAATTTGCACTTTGTGGTCAATCGTCTGATGCATGTATTCAATTCGCATTTCTTCATTTGTCATTTAATTTGTCTTTCACGAGTGTAAAATGTGTGATGTTATATTGTTTTCCAGTGTACACATTAAAACAAAAAAAATTTCGTTGCATTTGTGCGTGCGATTTCTTTTATTTGTATTGGTGCGTGCACATCCATAAGGCAGCTTTGCGCACTCCTGCTCTAGATAATATTAACAAGTTTAATCAAAATCGGATGACTATATCATGTGATTCCCATAGGAACGATCGGTTGAAAATTAAAATTTTTTTGGAAGATCACTGCAAGGGTACATATATATATATATATATATATATATATATATATATAGCTTTGGCATGCCGAAAATAGCCTTATTTTTTGTTATCCCGTGCAAAATGAAATCATAATTTGGTCAACTTGCACCAATTAAAAATGGGCAAAAGGGGGTCATAAAACTGTACAAATGCATGTAACACGAATAAGGGGGCCATAAAACTGTACAAATGCATGTAACACGAATAAGGAGGCATTTCCGACCATATAAGCATATAAGTGATCACAAAGAAAAGTTATGAGTTTAAAATAATCAAAACTAAAAAAAAAATTATCTGGATTAGTGGGAAATGCAGTGAGGATGCAGTATCCTGAAAACAGGATAAACTTTTATTTTTTATTACAAATATTTATTTTAACTTAAAAGTTATGATGCATGTATTCTATTCGCATTTTTTCATTTCATTTAATTTAGTTTTTCACGTGTCGGTAAAATGTGTGATGAACGAGCAAGTTTTTTCTTTGCTGAAAACTTTAAATATAAATTGCAATGTTTATTATGCAAGAAAATATTGACAAATACAAAATATAATCGGAAAAAACATTTCTTAATATGTCATCCACTGGAATGGAAAACATGTTCATATTTTTTTTCACTGTATACATTGAAACAAAAAGAAAATTCCGTTGCATGTGTGTGTGCGATTTCTTTTATTTGTATTGGTGTGGGCACAGTATTTTCCCTATGGTGTCCAGTCTAATTACACTAGGTAACAAAATGTAGCTTTTTTTTGTATAAGTTACCAAACCTTCTTTTTCTGATACATATAGTGCCCCAGATGACGAAAAACTATTTAAAAATTTTTCTATGGTGAGACTTTTTTTTAAAATTTTTTTTAAATCTGGTATTTATTTTTTAGCTTTTTTTCAGAGGCAAGCCTGCAGATTTTAGCATTACTCGAGAATATAACAGCCGATTTTGATGCTTTACGTTTTCTGAAAGTTAATGAAAGGACCTTACATATACTTTATTGAGTTTAAATTACTAGTTTTGCAACTATTTAATTTTGAATTTAGAAAATGATATTTTGTGCGGTATTTTTACGATTTTTTAATTTTAAAATTCGAGGAAAAGTCAAAAAAACTTTTTTGTTTTCCTTTTCACTGCTCTCACATAGTTGCATTAATTGGGCGTCATTTAAGATATTAATCATATAAATCGATAAAGAGATGGCGGAGTTTTAAGCATTTTAACAAACACGCCCGATGTGGCATTTTTAAATGTGCTCATAAAATTCATGGGCTTAACAGGTCGTCAACAGGCGATCATGCGCGCGAACTTGGCTCGGCTCGGCGAATTGTTCAAAATTAGTGGAGGAGATGGTAGTATATGATATTATATATTGAATTTAATTTTGAACACAGTTAAAGGTGATAGGGACATATTAACGCCATCTACCCAATTTTGAGTATCGGTATATAACTTCCTACCACAATTACTACTGCACATTCTAGTTCTGACTTTCATTGGAATACTAGCTCTCCAAAAATATATTATATAAGATTAGTAACCTTGTGCGTCCATATTCGTGCATATACTATCCCGATTTGTTCTGCTACTTATGTGGTATTTACATTGCCAATACGAAGCTTAGAATAAACTTCACCAAAAGGTTTCAAAATATTTATAAGAATTTTTTTGGAGTCGAACCCAAAAATTTAAAAGAAGATTGAGCACCAATATTTATATACACTTCGTGCCAATCACATTTGTCAAAAAAAACAAAACAACAAGTAAGTACCACATTACATTATGATGAAATCAATTCATCTTCAGACCATACTAACAATTTCGTTTCTTTTTAGGTATACTTTTCAATTTTCAAGAACCATGATTTGGAAAAATACTGATACTTATAAATCCGATTGTTGCTTTTGCGCATTTAAAAAAATTGGTATTGGTAAAAATATGAAATGTATTTATCCGGAATTGGCTGCACGTGGCTTTCAACTTCCTGTAAAATTGCAGCCAAAACTACAAACACAGGAAAAATCGTCAACATCACACGAAACTACGACTACAGGTTCTGACTTTTCAGGAATAGATAAACGTCCCATGCTGTATTCTCAGAAAGATTTGAATGATTTGGTAAGGGACATGAACTTACTAAGGAAAATGCTGAGATTTAGCATCGCTGTTAAAGGAACGAAATCTTGTGAGGGAAGACGTTAACGGAACTTTTTACCGAAGTCGACATCTAGCGTTTTCATTTTTAAAATATCGTTGATGTTAGTTAGCAAACGCAAATTTAAAACTTAAATATTATGTTATACCTTAAGAAACAAATAGTAAATTTTATTTTTAATAAACATTTATTAATATACATATATAATTATTTTCTGATCGTTTTATGACCGTTTATATGTATGTATCTATAGATGAGGGGGCCAGACAACGGTCATAGCCACCGAAAATCGTATATACTGTGAGTATAACATCGCATACTTCGGTCGTTCTGCATTAACTAATGATCCATTTATATATTTATGTGATTCTAAAATCAAAAGGCCAGAAAAATTAGTTCAGGCGGCATTCCCGGTGCTCTACAAACTAAATTTCGTAGAACATTCAGTAAAGAAATAGACAATGTCGACAAAAACATATTTAGCTATAAGATGTTGTTATTTCGTTGTCTATCAATCGATTTTAAAGATTCATATCTTAAATGACGCCCAATTAATGCAACTATGTGAAAGCAGTGGAGAGGAAAACGAAGGAACGAAAAAATAGTGATACAAAGAGTAATACAAAATACCAAAATTGTAGTTTTCAAAAAAAATTGCACAAAAAAGCTTTTTTCTATTATCTTGAAAACAGTCCTGGCAACCTATTTTTTAAATTTTATTTTCGGAATCAGAGACCAATTTAACATATAATTAAAAAAAAAATTTTAAGTTCGGAATACAAGAATTTTTTAAAAATTGTTGCATAGTGTTATCTGCATTATATGTACATATTTATTTCAGTGTTTGAATTGACAGTGCGAAGATTTTGCGGAAAGTTAAAGCTGAGTCTATTTATATATACTTATTGATTTTCTATGTAACTTGCTCATTTTATTTTGTATGTTCAAATACAACTAAAAACAAATCAACTGGTATAATCAACATCTGCATTGCAAGCAATTATTTTTTAATTTTAGTGCAGCGAGTGAAGTACCAAATTATTTACTACGTAAGTGCATATAAGTATACAAATATACATACTATTGACATATGCTACCATTATAAATACACATATACGAAATTGTTAACGTTCTTCACAACAGCTGCAAGTAATTATGTATAACCGTAAATGTATTATGTTAATGTATTGACTGAAAGTCTCTTGCCATGTAGTTGAAAAAGAAGCGATTAAAAAACTAATTTTACTTAATTTTGTTTGTTTTTTTTTGATATATTTATAAGAATTTTCATATTATAAATAAAAACCAAAATTATTTTTAAATATACCACTAGTCATTTCTACCCCACCCAGTGTAGCAGACAGCAAGCTCGTACCTAACAATATCGGTTGCAGAGACAGCTTGTACCTAACGACTGCTGTTGCAGGGACAGCTAGCTTGTACCTAACGAGAGCGAATGACATCACATATAAATCGACACAATATTATATAGCTATGGAGGAAAAATAGAAGAAACTTTATATTCATGAAAGGTTTTTGTATAAAGAACTTTTTTTTTTCAAAGTATCAAAACCAAACTTACAATCTGACCAAGTTTGAACAAAATCGGACCACTATATATTATAGCTCCTATAAAAACAATCGGTCAAAAAGAGCTCGTTTGAAAAACTTTATTGTTTTTTAAGATATCAAAACCAAAGTTAACAATCAAAATTTTCTTAGGAGACCATTGCAAGGGTATATAGTTTCGGAGTGCCGAAGATAGCCGTTTCTTTCTTGTTTTTGATAAAAATCAAAATTTCAAAATTTTTTCCTATCCCCTACATAATGTTTATATATTCTTGATCAGGAACAATGGCCGAGTCAATCTAACCCTGTACGCCGGTCTGTCCGTCCACCAAATTTGGTATGTAGGTTCTTGTATACCATACGAAAATCAAGTTTATTTAAAATTTCGATAGGCAATTTTCAACCCAAATGGATAAAAACGTTTTATAGTTAATGTGTGTGTATAAGAGACTATATGTGTTGCGGATCACGGACTGGGTATATGGTGACCTGTAAGTCCAGTATACTCCACTATAGCATTCTGACTTGATGGATATGCCTTTGGGCTATCTTGTTGAAAAATTGCACAGATGTGTTCTGCTGTTGTTTGTATGTTTAAATCAGGCCGTTCGATCACATAGAAACGATCGATCCAAATTAAATTTTTTCCAAAATATCCAAACCAAATTTAGCAGATTGACCACTAAGCTCCCGGTCAAAAATATACTTGTATGAAAAACTTTTTTGTTTTTAAAAATATCGAAATCGACAGTTTAATGTAGAACTATGATTTGTAGAATCTGACCAAGATAGATCAAAATCGATCAACTTTATCAGATAGCTGTCATTGAAACAATCTTGTGAAAAATAAGATCTTGTATGAAAATTGTTTTTGTTTTTAAAGATATCAAAAAAATTTCATCAAAATCGGACCATATTGGATTGGTAGAAAATTAAATTTTTAAGACCATTGCTAAGATAACTTCGACGTGTCAAATATAGCCGTTTCTTGATTTTTGAATAGTTTTCCAACGGACACTTGTCAATATAACGACAAAAGCTAAGAAATTTAAGTGTTAAATATGTTTCATTACTACCGGAGTTATAAAATTTTAGACTTAATTTCTTATGCTTACATAATTTCTTGATAAGAACTTATCATACTTATCAAAAAACTATAGAAGTTCAATAATTTGGCGATTTGGTTTTACCTTCTTGTTTTCGTTTTGTGCCTGCTCATAGAGCTCCGCGACTGTTAGCTCGCTCTGCACATTGCTGTCGAGTACCTCCACTGTTTTCACATAGTTGTTGTCTGTGGCTGCAAAAATCTCCAACACGGTGTCGTTGGGTATATTGGGAAATTTTTCGCATAACTTAATTTTTGTCAAATGTGTAGCAATGTCATTGGGCTTCTGACGCGTAGCCTGATTGGCTGCCATCTGTTCGCTGTTGTAAATAGACCAAGCCAGCTCCATGTCAAGCAGTTCGTTGACATTGTTTGGGGATTCACTGCATTCAGCATATTGGGGATGCTTAAGAAGGCGTGCAAATTGCTCATCTTCACGCAACGTTTGATGACGTTGTTCCTCAAGCTGATTTTGCACCGCTTCCATGTAGACCATGTAAAGCTGTTTAGCCAGGTGGCGCGGTACAAAGACTTTGGTGGATGATAGCTCTGGTTCTATTGGAAGTATTTCACCTTCCCACTGAAAATTGTTGCGCAATTGTGTAATTAAAGTTTCGCCTAGTTCCATTTCCAGCAGCGCATTATCCTCTGAATCTTCGTCTTCCTCATCAGGAGCGGTCTGTGGTGCTGGCTCTACTGACGGTAGCGGCTGATCTAAGATCCCATTGCGTATGTCGCGTATTTTGCGCGTATGTTCCGAGTACTGATCATCGCCCAGAACAAAACAATTTTCGATCTGCTGCTGTAATTCTTTATTCACGCTGCTACCGGCGGAGATAAGGCCACCGTTGCGTCTGGAACGCGGTTGACGCTGCGGTTTGGTCAAAGATTTATTGACAGGTGATGAACACAAGGCGGCAGCCGCTAATGATTGCAATGGAAAGCTGTTGTCATGTCTGTTGCAAGCGCATTGAAATTCGGTTTCCAGCAGCAGCGCTTCCTCAGCATAGTCAGTAGCATCTGCATTGAGTTCATCTTCTTTGAGCAATATATCAACTGCCCAATCCACATCGCTGTTGCACTTAACATACAAATCCCACAGCCCTGTTGGCTGCTTATTTGGATACATTTGACGCAGTAGCGCAAAACTAGCAGCTTCGTTCGGACAGTTTAAGCTGTGAGGCTGCAACAGCTCGCAGGCGGCACCTTCTGATGATGCTTCCGCAGATGTTGCCATTTGATCATCACGCAGTAATTCTAGCAGCGAATTTTCACCTGTACCTGCAACACCTACAACTGGGGTTTGCATTTGCTGCTCGTCGAGTTGTGCCCAGTAACTGGGCGCATTTTGTTCAAAAGGGACCCAAGTTTCTGCATTTACATTCAGCTTAAAGCCATCGAGTTTGATATTAATGCTTTCAGGCTGCAGTGTCGGAGCTGGTGGCGCAGGCAACGCTGGCTGCTTAGGCAACGCTGCCGGTGTCAGCAAAGCTGGCAGCGGCGGCTTCAAACGCAGCTGGGGTAACGGCGTTGTATATTTGGTTTCCTTGAGAAGCTGTAAATGAAAAACAATTAACAACTTTGCCTTCTACAAAAGAACATTTGTTATCAACGCGTTAAATTTATTGGTCAATGCACATAAAATATTAATAACAAAAAGAAATTTGTATTGGAAATTGGATAAAAAAAAAATTTCAGAAAAATAATCAGCGCTTTGTGTAAAATTTAAAAATTTTAAAAAAAATGTAGATGGGTAAAAACGGCGGCGAGCAAAATAATTCCAACTGCAAACGGTGGAGACAAAAGTTAAAGGATGATGAAACTAAATTAAATAATTATATTATTATATATAATTATTTAAATAAAATATATAATATAAATATATATTATAAATATATGATTATATATATTATTATATTGTTAATACTTTTTTTCTTAAGTTAGTTTCTGTTCTTTGTTTATACACAGATGAATATACTCATTTTTGTTTCTGTTTATAGAACTATTTTGTTAAGTTTATAATTTTTCTTGCGTAAATAAATACATTAAATATATTACAAATCATTTATAATCATCTTCTGCATTTTTTAATAATATAAAAGTTAAAAAAAAAGGTGTTGGACCAAAATGTCGCATACATACATTATCAAGTTTTATCTGTATAACACTTTATTTCACTCTATTTGATTTTATAAAAAATTAGTGTACCCGTCGTGCGTCTCTACAATTAAAACAAAATCATATTCAACTACAAGCGTTGTTCTGCCATATAAATAACACTGTGCAATAGTATAATATTACTGCATACTCGAAATTTTCAGATGATATCAAAAATTTGAAGTTATTGCCAAAAAACGTTTTCGATGCACTTTTTACAGTTGATAACACTTTTTGTGGCAAACGCATTAAACGATCTTTCAAATGATATATATTCATACTATATATTTATTACTGGTCAAGAAAAAAAATTTTTTTGCAAGTATCGTTCACAGTTTGAGAGTTACTGAATTTGTTATTACCTAAAAAATGTTTTAATATCAAAAAAATAATTATTCTCGTATTAACAAATTTAATAACTTCTAAGCTTTAAGCTTTCTATAGGTGTATGACTTATTTATAGCCCTACGTATAAAATGATGTATAAAATATTCAAATCGGGTACACCATAAGCCGGTTATGGTTAAATATATGAGCCCATCCAAAAAAAACCGTCAAGAATTTGTTGACATATTTAACAAAAGTCTTTAAAAATTATTTTTGTCTTACGAAAATAAAAAAGTTTCAGCGATGCTGAAAAAGTGTACCGAAAAGTGTTATTAAAACAACACGCAAGACTTAAATTTCTCCTATACAATCAAATCGTTCCTAATTTCCAACCAATTCTGTTTAAAAAAAGAATTGATTGGAGACTGATTAAAAAATTATATTAAAAAAAATGGATGCGATGGAAATTTTTGAATAAATGGGAATATACCATCGGTGTGCCAAAGATAGCCGTTTCTTCCTTGTTTTTTTTTTATGTTTGTCAAAATATTTTGAATAAATGCACTATTTACATTAAAAACGGGTAAAAGTCTACGGCCATATAAAGTAAATAAATAGATTCTTCATCAACAGTTAATATTAGCTATGTCCGTCTCTCCGTATATATGAACGCGTTGTTCTCAGAGACTATAGGAGTTAGGGAAAACAAGATGTTGTATGTAGGTATTTTGTATAATGGTAACAACTTAAGTTTTTTTTAAATTTCCGATTCTCTATGCCTCCCTACTAGTTTGTTAATATATGCTTTTAGTTTTTTAGTATGCGTAATTGTGGTTTCATAACGATAGAATAAAATATGATTAATGCAAATACTGATTTGTTTGATTTGAAGGTGTATGTATGAATAAGGGATTATGTATTTGTCATTGCACATCTCGGATTAAGTACAGGGTGTCCCGTGATCGGGTATACTCGACTAGAACACTTTTACTTGTGTCATATTGAAAGTGTTACTTACCTTTAAAAGTTCTGCGACACTGGTTTTTTCGTACCGATCCAGCATACGTTGTATACTTTCCTTGGGCACCTGATGCACATTTTTTTGCGACAGCTTTGTTGCTGATTTGGACCAGGACGTCTGAGGTTCTAGAAGCTCCAGGATGTAGCCATGCTGCACGGCGATTTGCACATAGGGCAACATTTCCCATACCATTATATTGGTGTTGTCCACGATTATTGGACTCCAGCCAGCAATGGCCTGACGCCGAACTCGCTGCTTGTTCCACTCATGGGCATCTGGTAGTCGCGTTGGATTGAACTCGTAACCATGCTGGGTGAGAAAAAAATCATCGCTGCTAAATACAAAATTTCCGATCATGTGATTTTCCAGCAGTCGAGCTTCTTGTAGTAGTGTTTTAGCTACACTTGATTTACCGCTGCCGGGCGCGCCGCGCATAATAATCATAATTCTTTGGCCAACTTGAGCCTTTTTACAGATGTCATGAAATTTTTTGCTGTGGTTGTTGCTTATTGTGCCTGGGCACAAGTTTGGTGAGTTCGTTGCTGCAGGCGTAATATATTTGTTTGTGTTATTATTGTTGTTATTGGTCTCTCCCATTATGGACATATCTTTTAACCAGCGGGTCATATTTGTAACATCCTCAGAAACATTTCCCGCTGCTGACATTATTTTAATGTTCGCCGTTTCTTTCGCTTTTTATCCCTGTCATCAAAATTAAAGGACTTGTTTTCATATATGTATGTACATTTGTGTTATTATGTATATACATATGTATGTACATATGTACTGCGCAGTAATCTCGTTTAGCTACGCACGCAGTTATCGCCCCAGCGAAAGATCCTGACAGATGACTGAAAAATACGCAGCTACCTCTGGTATGCCACATTAAAATAGCTCCTGATCAATAGTTTGAAATGTACTTCTTGTTTTTGATTATTTATTTTGGAAATTTTGTCTTTATAGCTAATTTTAAACATAGATCGTTAAAGCACATTATTTTCCAAAACATTGTAGATTGAGGAACATCGATATGCAAATTTTAAATATCGATGTGCCAATGCAAACTGTTATCGATATTGATATAATAGTTATCGTCACTGAAATTCCAAAATTAATATTAGAAGACTCCTGAAACCAATTCGACCAGCGAATCGTTTTTTACTCTTTAGCCAAGAACAACGCAGCCGATTATTGAAATACATTGCCGTTGAAATACTTGATGCGCTAGTACTCATCTCCTTATTATTTCATGCAGCAAAACTTCATATGCATAAAATTTACTTTGTAACTAATGTGGGCTTCCGTTGGTGGTTGCGTTGGAAGCGTTTGCCATTCACATCGAAACTCGCCTGACGCACGTTCAAGTCCTATGCTATTTGCATAGGCTGTTAGGTATGGGAAAAAGCCGAGTTTGGAATGAACGCGGGGTGTGCCAACTCGTTATTGGTAGAATTTCATAGATTGCGTTGCAGTTAAGTTGCTGTAAGCTCAATTTTGCACAAAACAGCTGTTTTTAACAATTATAATTTCAAAATTAAGGCCCGAAAATTAAAATGACAAATATATTAAAAACAATTCCAAGAACTGCAGAGTTTCAGAAGTCTATAATATTCTATATAAATGATGACG
Organism: Hirtodrosophila alboralis; assembly: GCA_035043045.1. Taxonomy (NCBI): domain Eukaryota; kingdom Metazoa; phylum Arthropoda; class Insecta; order Diptera; family Drosophilidae; genus Hirtodrosophila; species Hirtodrosophila alboralis. The sequence continues at coordinate 30,023 of JAWNNH010000855.1, read as the reverse complement.
TTTCTTCCTTTTATTTTGCTCTTTTATAAAATATACAAGATTCATGACAGCGCCCTGGGCAGCGGATCCTTATAATTATATACATATGAGTCAAGAACCTAATTTACTTTATTATATTATCATATTTGTGATGATGGTCAACCAAAACAGAAGTAACCGCTGATTACCCCATTCTTTAATTCAAAGTATCAACTGTATATATTGCCTTTGGGTGCTGCTCAAGGTGGCACCTACCTGCTACAAGTTCTGGAAGTTGTAATTCGTACCACAGCACGACCATGAGATTTCATGTTAAGTCGAGTTAGCTTGTTATCGATGGCATGACGCGTTTTTGTGGAAATAGGCTGTTAATATAACGGGTTGTGTCATCGATATCACAAGAAAACGATAGGTCTTGACTGTTGTTTTATTGAACTGGATGCTTTTGCAATCAGCTGATCGTTTGCTTGCAAGGGCAAAAATTTCAATATACAAAATAATAAATGTTCTGTTAAATTTAATTATAGAATTACTATGACATGTGTAATTTTATATAAGCATACATAAGCATTACAACCTTTAGAACTTGTTTCAGGTGGGTACCACATTGTGCAGCAATGAGGCCAGTGAGGCAAAGTACGCAGTTAATACTTTGAATTATAGAGGGTTAGTTTTGTTTTGGTCGACCACTTCAGAAATATTATAATATAATAAAATTAATTAGATTCTTGAATCAGATTTTTATTTATAGGGGTTCGCTGCCCTGGGTGCTGCAACGAACCTTGTATATTTTTTATAGGAGATAAATATAAGTAAATATATATAAAAATAAATATATAATAAAAGCATTTTAATTTTCGAGGCTTAATTTTGAAAGCAACTTAACAGCAACGCAATCTAAAAAGTTCTACCAAAACGAGTTTGTATAGCCCGTGTTTATTCTAAACTCGACTTTTTTCCATACCTAACCGCCTAACTCCCATACCTAACAGAGTCATTCGAATTTCGATATTTTTGGCAAACGCTTCCAGCGTATCAAATAAAAGGATACCGAGCTTAAAACAAAAATCAAACCAAGGAAATTAAAATTAAATTAAACAGCAAATGCTAAAATATTTATTATTTTTATATTACACTCCAAATATGAATGCGATTCTATAGTAATAATTTACTTATTTGCTTTGCTGGATTTAAATCGAAAATATTTATATGTTGTATTATGCTATAAGTGAGTGCACTATTATATATCTTTTTATTTGAATTATCTAATTATTTTTCTAAAGTCAATGGTAAAGGTTAATAAACTCTCTCAAAGTCGCGTCAACCATAGATCGACAGAAGGAACACGGTCTAAAAGTGTGACTGGGTTGGCAAACAACTCTCTCGCATACATTGCTCAAAAAGAAAATCAATATTTATTTATGAGCGCGCTTGCAAGTAATATTGAAATACAAGTATTTTGCATTATTTCATAAATTTAAAGTAAAAAATAATTTGTTTTCAATGTTAGATCCAAAATAAATGATAATTACTAAGCTCAATTTTAAGATTTTACGTTGGCGCATCAACGCATATTCGCATATTTTGTCGATAGAAAGTAAAGAACTTATTCGCTCAATGTACTTGGAAATTAATGCGTGTCAGTCTACAAACAGTTGTCTCTCACTCTCTCTTTCAAAGTCGTTATAAACCACCACCTGTCCCATGACGTACTTTGAGTTTTCTCTCAAAGTCAATAGAACAAGCGCATAACGAACATCCGACGTAAACTGAAGTGGATATGGGACCTATGATGAAAGTATTTGCTCGGACTTTTGAGTACTTTGGGTGAGATGTCTGACCTCTCTTTGGTTTTTAATTAAGGCCCTACATATTTACGGTCCCTGAGAAATCGATTCCAAAACCAATTTTAGGAACACCCTATATATTTAATTGTATTGTCAGCATACTATTTTCAATACTGTATATGACTTGCTATGGTTGATTTTCTTATCGATATATTTATAACTGCACATTTTTGTCGACTAAGTTAATCTTGCAAATTTTAATATTATACACACGTTTGTGCAATTCTTTTTAGTTTTCTTATAAGGAAATAATCAAAAATGTCGGATTGGGTTAAAATTGCTGAAGACCAAGAGGTGCCAAAATTGAAAATAAATCCGAATTCAGATGTACCGGCTGTATCAGCAACAACAAACAAGGACAATGAGCCGGACGTTGCGGACCCAGCGGAAACCAGTCTTCTCATAAAAATTTTGGGAAAGGGCTTGGTTAACACGAAGCTGTCATTGGATGTTCAGCAAAAGAATCCTTGTTCACCGTTGCATTCAGTAAAAACTTTCGAGGCATTACATTTGAAACCTGAACTACTGAAGGGCATCTACGCCATGGGTTTCAATACACCATCAAAAATTCAAGAAACCGCGTTGCCAACACTTTTAGCCGATCCACCGCAAAATATGATAGCACAAAGCCAATCAGGAACTGGAAAGACTGCGGCATTTGTGCTGGCAATGCTAAGTCGCGTAAACGTTGCTCAAAATCATCCTCAAGTTCTGTGCTTATCACCCACATATGAGCTTGCAATTCAAACTGGCGAAGTGGCAGCGCGCATGGGTCAATTTTGTCCTGATATCAAGCTTCGATTTGCTGTTCGTGGTGAAGAAGGTAATATTAAAAAAATGAATTCCGTTCCACTCTGAGCCAAGTATTCCTTACTTCGGTTTAAATGTTCAGCAGAGTGTATTATAATATCTTCCCCAAATGTAACGTGTCCGATTCCATACAATATTGATCAACCATGCCCGTCTGTCTGTCTTTATGAAGACTAGTCTTACATATCGTGATAGAATTTGTAGGCAGTACATATGAATCTCGAATCCGTCCAGCTAAATAACTATATTATAGAAAAGGAACGATCGATCGGAAATTCAGGTTGTAACAGTTTTTTGCATTTCAATCTCAATTTCAAGTTTTTATATGCAAACTTCAATTTATTAAAATTTTATTTTTAGCAAAGTTGTGGAAGTAATAGGATTAATCTAGTAGAAAATGTGTTGTAAATAAAACTTTTTTGTTATAGTATGAAAACTACTCCGAAGATCATCTAGCTCTTGAGATTTCTTTCATATTGTCCAGGCAGCTAATTTTAAAAATAATAATTTAAGTTGATGTTTATTCTCATTTCATTTGATTATATTGCATTTTGCCTTGTCGGTAATGTTCAAGAGTTTAGTTTACGATCACATATTTCAAAGTATGCAGTAAGGAACAAACTCTCTAGCTAAAGCTTATAGTCCTTTAAGATAATCGAATATTAAAAATAAATTTATTTAAATTTCAGTTGATAGGAATTCAAAGATTACGGAGCACATTTTGATTGGAACACCTGGAAAAATGTTAGACTGGGGTCTTAAGATGCGTTTGTTCGATATGAAAAAAGTTCGAGTTTTTGTATTAGATGAAGCTGATGTTATGATTGCAACACAAGGGCATCACGATCAATGCATCAGAATTCATAAAATGCTTAATTCCCAATGCCAGATGTTATTTTTCTCGGCTACATATGACAAAGAGGTTATGGACTTCGCTCGGTTGATTGTATCCGAGCCTACAATAATAAGATTAATGCGTCAGGAAGAATCTCTTGATAATATAAAACAATATTATGTTAATTGCAAAAATGAAGACGGCAAATATAATGCAATCCAAAATATTTACGGGTGCATTAGTATTGGTCAGGCAATAATATTTTGTCATACGCGCAAAACTGCTGCGTGGCTTGCAGCTAAGATGACAGCAGATGGCCACTCTGTCGCTGTTCTTTCTGGTGACTTGACTGTCGAACAAAGACTTGCTGTTTTGGATCGTTTCAGATCCGGACAGGAAAAAGTTCTCATCACTACAAATGTACTGTCGCGTGGCATTGACATTGAACAAGTCACAATTGTGGTTAATTTTGACCTGCCAATTGATTTACGAGGTAATGCCGATTGTGAGACATATTTACATCGCATTGGACGCACTGGCCGTTTTGGAAAGTCAGGTATAGCTATAAATCTAATCGATGGAGACAAAAGTATGACAGTATGTCGTGCTATTGAGAAACACTTTCAAAAAGATATTACTTATTTGAACACTGATAATGCGGATGACATTGAAAAGATTGGAAACTAAATTATAATCATTCCGAAACTTACCATTAAACAACATATATGAAATTTGTCTTGAAATAAAATGTTTTCTGGATTCTAGATACATACTAAAATGTACATGTATACTTTATCATTTAAAACTTGGTACTAAGAGGGCAAAAAATCTTTTGACGGTGCGAAAACTTCATACAAAATGGCATTTGTCTAAAATGTACAACTGTTCGACGCTGAATAATAACACAAAAAATAATCACTATCGTGTTTTTAATTTTTTTTTCATACTGTTTCATGGGGGTGACAAAAAAAATTATACTATGCTGCAATTGTAAAATGGGTCCATAATTCCAAAAATAAGATTTTAAAAATAGGTTGTCGGGACCCTTTTCAAGAAAAGCAAAGTTTTTGACTTCGGTAGTTTTGGTTAAGTAAAAATAACTACGAACATAGATTATAATATTACAAATGTTTATTTGTTTCAAAAGGTAATAGCCAATAAAGTGTGTGGAAATTCATCACTTGAGAACGGCTGGGCCGATTTAGCTCAAACTTTTTTTCAGTTGTTCGTATTTGCCAGGAGATGAACATTTTTGGAAAAACTTTTCGGAGACGTTTTTGATCCCATAAAGTATATATATTCTTAATCAACACGACGAGCTAAATCATATCCCTATGTCTGTCTGCTTCTATGCAAACTCAGTTTTTGCGCTATCTTGATGAAATTTGGCTTTGCAGGTAGTACATATGTCAGAATCTGGCGAATCGGACCACTATATCATATAGCTGCCATAGAAACGATGGGTCCAATAAATTGTTTTTCAAGATATCAAAACCAAACTTGGCATATTGATGTAGTATTATGATCTGAGCAATCCCACTAAGTTTCATCATCGGAACACTATATCTTATAGTTCCCATAGGAACAATCGGTTGAGTATTCAACATTTTCTTAAAAGACCATTGCAAGGGTATTTAGCTTCGGCGTGCCGAAAATAGCCGTTTCTTTCTGGTTAAGTGTGCCAATACTTTTCTGACTCACTGTATGTTAAAAATTAATTACCGGTGAAATTGATACTTCCGAATTAATAAGCCAAATTAGTCTTGCAGTTCCGATCAGAACTACTAGAAACTATCTTTCTCTATTTAAACCTGTAATACTAACTATGCTGTCAATAATCCTATCCGAATCCTTTGTGCAAACTATAATAATCTTTCTCATATAATAGTTAATACTCTTTCTATTCGCTCCATTATAACGCTAATACTTTCTGATCTGTCTAATGCTTAGATCTTTTTTAAGTATATTTTTAGTACTTTCTAGTGTTTTGTAGTAGAATTTATATATGTATTTACATTTTTTATGTCTGTCTAAATTTTGTTGTTTTTCATCGCGATCTTCGCTACTGCACGTAAAGCGGTGCGCACCTCGGCCGCTTAGGCGGGAGATGGGTTGTTTTTTTTGCCTAGAATGTACTGTTCGTTACTACATCAACGTCCATAATAATTAAAAATAAAATAAAATACCGCCTTACAAGTACGGAACCTGAATTCCACAAGGCTTTGGTATCGTTCTGAAGGTATTGAGTTTCAGGTGATCTTGACAATAGTTTTGCTAGTATGCTTTGGGCATGCAAATATAAATATTAAATATATAAATATTTATTTTACTTTCATTTGTAGAATTAAGTCTACTACAAAGTCACGTATTTCTATTTGGGTCTGATTGTTTTGGTATTAAAATTTGATAACAGCTCATATTAAAAAAAATATATATTTATTTTACAGTCAGCAGATTAGCACATCCTATGTGTCTCTATATTAATAACATTTTAACAGAATTTTATCGAATTTAACATCAAAAGTTAACCCTTTTTTTGCGACAGCCGATTAGCACACCTACTTGAAAATGCCGAATAACATTGGAAAATGGGCAAAGAATACCCCCCAATTATTTTTTTTATTGTAATTTCTGTATTTTTTAACTTACACTAGTTTACAGCAAAAAAGAACCTGTGCTCTCATATACTACTCTTGATGTATATTCGAGCGCAGATTTCTAAAATGCAAACAAGGACAATTTTTTAGTTAATGATGCAAGAAGAAATATTCGTCGACGGAAGGGCAAAGAATGGCATATCAATTATAAGTAATTTTATTAAGCTTTACGGTGCCTATAAAATAATGTGGAGAAGCTTTTTGTATCAAGTAGTTGGTCTGTTACATCTGAAAAGGCCACCATGATTAAATTTAAGTATAGCAACTTGTTTGAATTAGTAATAAGTTCTTTTGCGGAAGAAAATAAGTCTCTTAGATGGATATATTAACAGGATAATGATTAAAAACACTTCCCTTTCTTAGTCCGATTTTGGTTCCACAGAAACAGTATACGGTCTCTTGAGTGTTTAAGTCAGTCTCCAAACCTAAATCTAAATGAAAACCTTTGGAGTGAATTACAAAGAAGAATTTCTATGCATTAGATCAGAAATAAAGCCCTTTTATGGAAAAATTTGAAACAGGCGTGGCATGGTATCCCTATAGACACCTGTCGCCGTTGAATGTGAATCATTCCGAAAAGAGTGGACGGAGTGCTCAAAATAATTGTGAACATAGTGGCTTCTAACCGTACTTAACAATAAAAATTAAAAAAATTTAGTCTTTTGTTACAAAAATAATATTTTACATTAAGCTTAATTCATCGTACCTATTATTATGTCCAGGACAAAATCGATCTTACCCACAATATTAATAATTTTTAAGTTTATGTTTTAGTTTAGTACCTTAATATTAATTCTTTTTATTAATTACACTAGCTTACAAATTTTTTTTAATTGAGGGAGCTGGGCTCTCATATACCAAAAAACTAGCTAGTTTTCTCGAAAGCCATTCTTTGAAAAAAAAAATGGTTTGGATTTTTAAAAGCAACGCTCGAAAATACATCAAGAGTAGTTTTTGAGAGCCCAGTCCCTTTTTTGCTGTAAACTAGTGTTATATATATAATCTAAATGTTCTCATTAAAAAATTAAACTTATAGCCGATTTCCACACAAACGCGTCATGCCATCGATAACAGGCTAACTCGATAGGTCTTGGATGGTGTTTCTACTGCACTGGATGAGTTTGCAATCAGCTGATCATTTGTTTGCAAGGGGCAAAACTTCAGTAAACAAAGTAATAAATATTCTTTAAATTTAATCCAATGAATTTTTATTACAAGTGCAATTTCAAAAGACCATATGCACTTAATATGGTCGTGCTATGGTACGAATAACAACTTCTAGAACTTGTGGCAGATGGGAGCCACCTTGAGCAGCGCTCAAAGGCAACATATACAGTTGATACTTTGAATTATAGAATGGGGTAATCAGCGGTTACTTCTGTTTTGGTCGACCATCATCACAAATATGACAATATAATAAAGTAAATTAAGTTCTTGACACAGATTTATATAATTATAAGGGTCATTTGCTCTGGGCGCTGCCATGAATCTTGTATATATTTTAAGAGAGCAAAATAAACGTAAATCTTAAAGAAACGCCATCATTTATATGGAATATTAGAACCTTATGAAGCTCTGCAGTTCTACGAATTGCTTATGAGATTTTAGTCATTTTAATTTTCGCGGCTTAATTTTGAAATTGATATTGTTAAAAACAGCTGTTTTGTGCAAAATTGAGCTAACAACAACCATTAACAAGAGAGTATATAGACGAACCGTCCCATACAAGGTAAATGGATTCCCCGAAATTGCATGAGAGGTCCATTTTGCACTTCGGGTTTCGTCGGGTGTTTCTTACGCTCTTGTCACGTGAGATAACTCAAAATTCCATGGCGGACCTTTGGTGGGGGAGAGAGAGAGAGTGAGAGAGCAGCTTGTGGACAGACGGGGGCACTCATTTTCAAGTACATTGAGCGAAAAAGTTGCTTCCGATGTTTGATTCAATTTGAGTCCTGAGGACTGATGGTCAACCAAAACAGAAGTAACCGCTAATTACCCCATTCTATAATTGAAAGTATCAACTGTTGTAATTCGTACCACATCACGATATTGACATTTCATATAAAGCGGATATGCTCATTTGAAATTGGACTTGTCATAAAAATTCCATTGGTTAAATTTAAAGAATATTTATTACTTTGTTTACTGAAGTTTTGCCGCCTGCAAACAAATGATCAGCTGATTGCAAACGCATCCAGTGCAGTAGAAACACCATCCAAGTCCTATCGAGTTAGCCTGTTATCGATGGCATGACGCGTTTGTGTGGAAATCGGCTTTTAAAAATGTATTTATATCAATTTGAAATTTTCAAACATCCATATAAATTTTGCATGCTACTTTGATTGCTAAAATTCTTGCAATAATTTAAAATGCAACATTAAAAATAACACGCAAAAAATCAGCATATAGCATATTTCAATATTTGTCAAAAAAGTTAAATGCTGCCTAGCGTAAAAATGCCATTAGTCAGCAGTACCATATTTGCTAAATTCATGAAAGAAAGCATACACTGGTCGATTGTCAAGACTTGTCCTGTTTGCGTCATTTCGATAACAAATCTCTTGATAGTGGAATTCGGCTACTAATGACCTTATTCATATGAAAATCCTTTTCAGGAATACCCAGTATGTTTCCTAATATGTTAAATAGATAATAGGCTTTGTTATCGATATTCTGTTTCCAAATCAAATAAAATATGGGGAATTTGCAAATTGAGCTATTACTTATTGAACAGAATAAGAGAGAACGTAACCAGTGGTAGTTAATTCAATTGCCAAATGTCATCATGGTCAGCCAAGAACCGTACGATATTCTAGGAGTTCAGAGGAATGCCACCATGACAGAAATTACCGATGCTTACCGCAAAAGCTTATCTAAATATTACCGTAAAGATGTTAAACAATTTAAGAGAATTGTCAAAGCATATTTAGCATTACGTACTAAGGAGGAAGAGATACATGCACAAGATCATAAAGTTGCAACGATTATACCCACCAGCTGTTTAATGATGACTATTTATGTTGGCGGATCTGTGTTGCTATGTTTTGCTGTCTATAAAATTACTCAACTATGGTGTGCTTCAAGCCCCTCCCTGTTTAAAGCTTGGAATTGGATAATAGGATCTGCAAGTACACATTGGCAGTCGACCACAGGCAAGTTATCGCAAACCGAAGTCGCTCAATCATCCTTATCCGCAAACAAGCTTTCAAGCGGCATTTTAGGAGCTTTTTCAACAGCCTTGAAGTGGACAGAAGGATTTACAAGCACAACGTGGGAAAGGACTGCAGGCAAGCTGACATTATACACTAAAAACACTCAACCATCTTTATCCGTAAGCACGATGTCAAGCGCCTCTTTGATAGCTATTTCGAAAGCCTTGAAGTGGACAGCAAGATCTGTAAGTGCAGCTTGGCAATGGACTGTAGGCAAGCTGTCATCACACACCGAAGACACACAATCATCCTTATCCGTAATTTCGATTTTAAGCACTAGTATAGGAGCTTTTTCGAAAGTCTTGAAGTGGACAGCAGGATCAGCAAGCGCAATGTGGTATTGGACTGCTGATAAGTTGCCATCACACACTAAAAACACACAATCATCGTTATCCGTAAGCACGATGTCAAGCGCCTCTTTCATATCTTTTTCGAAAGCTTTGAAGTGGACAGCAAGATCTGCAAGTGCAGCTTGGCAATGGACTGTAGGCAAGCTGGCATCACACACCGAAGACACACAATCATCCTTATCCGTAATCTCGATTTTAAACACTAGTATAGGAGCTTTTTCGAAAGTCTTGAATTGGACAGCAGGATCAGCAAGCGCAATGTGGTATTGGACTGCTGATAAGTTGCCATCACACACTAGAAACACACAACCATCTTTATCCGTAAGCACGATGTCAAGCGCCTCTTTGATAGCTATTTCGAAAGCCTTGAAGTGGACAGCAAGATCTGCAAGTGCAGCTTGGCAATGGACTGTAGGCAAGCTGTTATCACACACCGAAGACACACAATCATCCTTATCCGTAATCTCGATTTCAAGCACTAGTATAGGAGCTTTTTCGAAAATCTTGAAGTGGACAGCAGGATCAGCAAGCGCAATGTGGTATTGGACTGCTGAAAAGTTGCCATCACAGACTAAAAACACACAATCATCGTTATCCGTAAGCACGATATCAAGTGCCACTTTGGGAGCTTGTTCCAATTCCTTGAAGTGGACAGCAGGATTTGCTGGTGCAGCTTGGCAATGGATCGCACGACAAGAATCAACACAAGTGACAGATTCGACATCCAATTCATTAGATTCGCAATTAGCGAGCTCCGTGTCAGCCTTGAGCGCTACGTCTAAAGTGTGCAAATGGTTAATAGAATCACGAGTTGCAGATTCCACATCACCCTCTACATCGAATGTTATTTCAAACCCCTTACTTGGCGCACTATCGAAAGCCTGGCAGTGCTGTACAAGAATGCTTACATCGGGTCATGGAACAGATTCTACATCGTCTTCTGTGTCATCTGCAGGTGCCTTATCGATAATCTGGAAGTTGGCAACAGGACATCGCTAACACTTTTGGGTATAAAATTAAAGTCACAAATAAAGTTAAGTTCAAAGATGAGTTAACATTTTTCTCGGCTAATCGCTCAATAAATCGCCATATACACATTTGTGTGAGCAGAAACTTACGTATTGAAAAACATGTATATTAAGCCTTTGGGAAGTATTAAAAATTTCTATAATGCTGGTTTACTCTCACGTTACGGGACACAATATACGAAATTTGGTGCTCTATTTAGCTTGCTCGACCGCATTGGAATTTAAAACAAGAAAGAAACGGCTATCTTCGGCACGCCGAAGCTAAATACCCTTGCAATAGTCTCCTAAGAAAATTTTGAAGGCCAACTTTGGTTTTGATATCTTAAAAACAAAGTTTTTCAAACTACCACTTTTCGACCGATTGTTCCTATGGGAGCTACAAAATATAGTTGTCCGATATTATTCCATCTTAGTCAGATTATCTAAAACGTAATTCTTCATTTATATGCCAAGCTTGGTTTTGATATTTAAAAGAAAACAAAGAGATTTTCATACAAGAACTTTTCGACCGATTGTTCCTATGGGAGCTACAAGACAAAGCGGTCCGATTTTGTACAAACTTAGTCAGATTGTAACTATGCACCGATATGCCAAGTTTGGTTTTGATATCTTAAAAAACCAAAAAATTATTCATACAAACACTTTTCATGAAAATGAAGTGTCTTCGATTTTTCCTCCATATCTATGTAATATAGTGGTCTGATTAATGTATGTAGCTTCATCTGTGCCGAGTTTTATCAAGATAGCTCAAAGATAAAGCCAAAAACTTTGCATAGAAACAGACAAACATGGCTATATCGCTCAGCTCTTCGTCCTGACCAAGAATATATATACTTTATGGGGTCAGAGACGTCTTCTTCTATGCGTTACACATTTCGAGATAAAATTGTAATATCCTTTTGCAAGGATATAAATATAAAAGGTTTTAGTTTTCTTGACTTTTAGTAAGTATTTCGGCTGTATAATATATAAACTTTATTTAGTCGGAGATGCCTATTTATGCTTGTCACATACGCTTACACAATTTATTACCACTAACGCAAAGAAAGGCGCAAGCAGATAAAAGGATTATGGATGCTATTAGGCAGCAATGACCGGTAATTGGTGAAATGGCACGAAATCAGTCCGTACTAAATTATTTCATGAAGCTATTTATACCAGCAAACAACAATAATAATAACAATTACTATGAAATGAAAATAAAAATATATGTATTTTTTTAAATAATATAAATCAGAATTTTCATCTATTTCAACTGCTAAAGGGAGTTTCGCTAGTGCAGATCGTATCCCCTCAGTGGCTTGACTCTTAGACTATAGTAAGTTTCATGGCAGCTGCTGTCTTCTTGCTCCGAAATCGGCCCTTAAGGTGGCCAAATGAATTTTCCACAACGCGACTGGCTTTTGATAGGATTATTGGTTTTCCTTATAGACCTTGGTGAAAATTGGCTATTAGAGTATATACTCTTTTGCTCCTGGTATTACACTACTCATTTCAATTTTCATTAGCTGTTTTTTATTTTGATTTGAAAAATGTGTGTACCAGTCTACCAGACTTAAAAATGTATTTCTATCAATTTGAAATTTTCAAACATCGATAAAATTTTGAGATAACATAACCAGTGGTAGTTAATTCAATAGTCAATTGTCATCATGGTCGGCCAAGAACCGTACGATATTCTAGGAGTTCAGGGGAATGCCACCATGACAGAAATTACCGATGCTTACCGCAAAAGCTTACCTAATACAATCCGACTCCATGAAGTTACAAGGGTCCATGGCAGCGATAGAGATATCGTTCTTATTGAACTCCCTGTTTAAAGCTTGGAATTGGCAGTCGACCTTAGGCAAGTTATCGCAAACTGAAGTCGCTTAATCATCCTTATCCGCAAGCCAGCTTTCAAAAGGCATTTTAGGAGCTTTTTAACAGCCTTGAAGTGGACAGAAGAATAAATAATTATATTAATTCAATTTGTCGAATTTGTTGTTTGTAGTACACTTAACAAAATCACGTATTTCTTTTTGGGACTGATACAAAAAGAAAATTTTATTTTAATTATTAATATTGTTTTGGTATTTAATCAAATTTGATAGTAACTAATATTAATAATATTGACTTTTAAAAAATTTGACAGTAAATTTTGCTTGTAATTTAAATTTGACCACCAAATATTGGAATAAGTTGGCAGTTCCAAACATCTAACAACATTTTCCAACACTATTCGATTGTTTACATACAACACTACCCTGTTAAGATATAACTAACAGCTGACAGCTTAACAGATCATGTCCAATTTATGTATCGGTTATCGAGGTATCAGGGTGCGCCCATATTTCTCAGATCCCTGATTTTTTCCGAATAAGTACGGGTATAGTAGATTTACCCATTTTTCTTCAGTGTTGCCTTTTTTTAAAGCTTTTTTTTCAAATGATTGCACAAATTACGAGTAATAATGGTTCACAACGATATCGGAAGTGGTATTTATCTCAGTGGCTCGATTATATGAACATCTTGAAAGTTTGAAAGTAAAAGTGGATTTCCATTTTTCGATGCGTTTGAAGCGTTGGCCATTCATAGCGGATTTCCATTGGTGAATGCGTTGAACGCGTTTTCCCTTCACATCGAAACTCGCCTGGTATGGGACATGGGCTGTTAGGTAAGGGAAAAAGCCGAGTTTGGAATGAACACGGGGTGTGTCAACTCGTTTTTGGTAGAACTTCATATTTTGTATTGCTGTTAGCTCAATTTTGCGAAAAACATCTGTTTTCAACAATCACAATTTCAAAATTAAGGCGCAAAAATTAAAATGAAAAATATATTAAAAACAATTTCTAGAATTGCAGAGTTCCCTAAGCTTTTATGTTATTCTATATAAATGATGACGTTTCTTCCAGCTTCACTTTTATTTTGGTCTCTTAAAAAATATAGAAGAATTATAGCAGCGCCCAGTGCACATAATTATATACATCTGTGTCAAGAACTTAATTTACTTTATATTATCATATTCGTAAGGATAGTCGACCAAAGAGTAATTAACCGCTGCCACAACTTCTAAAACTTGTGGCAGCGGTTAATTCTCTTTTGGTCGACTATCCTTGCAAATATGATAATATAAAGTAAATTAAGTTCTTGACACAGATGTATATAATTATGTGCACTGGGCGCTGCTATAATTCTTCTATATTTTTTAAGAGACCAAAATAAAAGTGAAGCTGGAAGAAACGTCATCATTTATATAGAATAACATAAAAGCTTAGGGAACTCTGCAATTCTAGAAATTGTTTTTAATATATTTTTCATTTTAATTTTTGCGCCTTAATTTTGAAATTGTGATTGTTGAAAACAGATGTTTTTCGCAAAATTGAGCTAACAGCAATACAAAATATGAAGTTCTACCAAAAACGAGTTGACACACCCCGTGTTCATTCCAAACTCGGCTTTTTCCCTTACCTAACAGCCCATGTCCCATACCAGGCGAGTTTCGATGTGAAGGGAAAACGCGTTCAACGCATTCACCAATGGAAATCCGCTATGAATGGCCAACGCTTCAAACGCATCGAAAAATGGAAATCCACTTTTACTTTCAAACTTTCAAGATGTTCATATAATCGAGCCACTGAGATAAATACCACTTCCGATATCGTTGTGAACCATTATTACTCGTAATTTGTGCAATCATTTGAAAAAAAAGCTTTAAAAAAAGGCAACACTGAAGAAAAATGGGTTTCTATGCAAAGTTTTTGGCTTTATCTTTGAGCTATCTTGATAAAACTCGGCACAGATGAAGCTTGATTGGTTTGTAAATCAAAATCAGACCGATCGGACCACTATATCACATAGCTATGGAGGAAAAATCGAAGACACTTCATTTTCATGAAATGTGTTTGTATCAATATTTTTTTTTGTTTTTGATGATAGTCAAAACCAAACTTAGCATATCGATGCATATTTACAATTTGTACATCTGACCAAGTTTGAACAAAATCGGACCACTATATCATGTAGCTATGGAGGAAAAATCAGTCGAAAAGTTCTCGCATGAAAAGCTTCTTTGTTTTTTTTTAAAAATCAAAACCAAACTTGGCATATCGATGAAGAATTACGATTTGTACAATCTGACCAAGTTTCAACAAAATCGGATCAACTATATCTTGTGGCTCCCATAGGAACAATCGGTCGAAAAGTGGTCGTTTGAAAAACTTTGTTTTTAAGATATCAAAACCAAAGTTGGCCTTCGAAATTTTCTTAGGAGACTATTGCAAGGGTATATATCTTCGGCGTGCCGAAGATAGCCGTTTCTTTCTTGTTTTAAATTCCAATGCGGTCGAGCAAGCTAAATAGAGCACCAAATTTCGTATATTGTGTCCCGTAACGTGAGAGTAAACCAGCATTATAGAAATTTTTAATACTTCCCAAAGGCTTAATATACATGTTTTTCAATACGTAAGTTTCTGCTCACACAAATGTGTATATGGCGATTTATTGAGCGATTAGCCGAGAAAAATGTTAACTCATCTTTGAACTTAACTTTATTTGTGACTTTAATTTTATACCCAAAAGTGTTAGCGATGTCCTGTTGCCAACTTCCAGATTATCGATAAGGCACCTGCAGATGACACAGAAGACGATGTAGAATCTGTTCCATGACCCGATGTAAGCATTCTTGTACAGCACTGCCAGGCTTTCGATAGTGCGCCAAGTAAGGGGTTTGAAATAACATTCGATGTAGAGGGTGATGTGGAATCTGCAACTCGTGATTCTATTAACCATTTGCACACTTTAGACGTAGCGCTCAAGGCTGACACGGAGCTCGCTAATTGCGAATCTAATGAATTGGATGTCGAATCTGTCACTTGTGTTGATTCTTGTCGTGCGATCCATTGCCAAGCTGCACCAGCAAATCCTGCTGTCCACTTCAAGGAATTGGAACAAGCTCCCAAAGTGGCACTTGATATCGTGCTTACGGATAACGATGATTGTGTGTTTTTAGTCTGTGATGGCAACTTTTCAGCAGTCCAATACCACATTGCGCTTGCTGATCCTGCTGTCCACTTCAAGATTTTCGAAAAAGCTCCTATACTAGTGCTTGAAATCGAGATTACGGATAAGGATGATTGTGTGTCTTCGGTGTGTGATAACAGCTTGCCTACAGTCCATTGCCAAGCTGCACTTGCAGATCTTGCTGTCCACTTCAAGGCTTTCGAAATAGCTATCAAAGAGGCGCTTGACATCGTGCTTACGGATAAAGATGGTTGTGTGTTTCTAGTGTGTGATGGCAACTTATCAGCAGTCCAATACCACATTGCGCTTGCTGATCCTGCTGTCCAATTCAAGACTTTCGAAAAAGCTCCTATACTAGTGTTTAAAATCGAGATTACGGATAAGGATGATTGTGTGTCTTCGGTGTGTGATGCCAGCTTGCCTACAGTCCATTGCCAAGCTGCACTTGCAGATCTTGCTGTCCACTTCAAAGCTTTCGAAAAAGATATGAAAGAGGCGCTTGACATCGTGCTTACGGATAACGATGATTGTGTGTTTTTAGTGTGTGATGGCAACTTATCAGCAGTCCAATACCACATTGCGCTTGCTGATCCTGCTGTCCACTTCAAGACTTTCGAAAAAGCTCCTATACTAGTGCTTAAAATCGAAATTACGGATAAGGATGATTGTGTGTCTTCGGTGTGTGATGACAGCTTGCCTACAGTCCATTGCCAAGCTGCACTTACAGATCTTGCTGTCCACTTCAAGGCTTTCGAAATAGCTATCAAAGAGGCGCTTGACATCGTGCTTACGGATAAAGATGGTTGAGTGTTTTTAGTGTATAATGTCAGCTTGCCTGCAGTCCTTTCCCACGTTGTGCTTGTAAATCCTTCTGTCCACTTCAAGGCTGTTGAAAAAGCTCCTAAAATGCCGCTTGAAAGCTTGTTTGCGGATAAGGATGATTGAGCGACTTCGGTTTGCGATAACTTGCCTGTGGTCGACTGCCAATGTGTACTTGCAGATCCTATTATCCAATTCCAAGCTTTAAACAGGGAGGGGCTTGAAGCACACCATAGTTGAGTAATTTTATAGACAGCAAAACATAGCAACACAGATCCGCCAACATAAATAGTCATCATTAAACAGCTGGTGGGTATAATCGTTGCAACTTTATGATCTTGTGCATGTATCTCTTCCTCCTTAGTACGTAATGCTAAATATGCTTTGACAATTCTCTTAAATTGTTTAACATCTTTACGGTAATATTTAGATAAGCTTTTGCGGTAAGCATCGGTAATTTCTGTCATGGTGGCATTCCTCTGAACTCCTAGAATATCGTACGGTTCTTGGCTGACCATGATGACATTTGGCAATTGAATTAACTACCACTGGTTACGTTCTCTCTTATTCTGTTCAATAAGTAATAGCTCAATTTGCAAATTCCCCATATTTTATTTGATTTGGAAACAGAATATCGATAACAAAGCCTATTATCTATTTAACATATTAGGAAACATACTGGGTATTCCTGAAAAGGATTTTCATATGAATAAGGTCATTAGTAGCCGAATTCCACTATCAAGAGATTTGTTATCGAAATGACGCAAACAGGACAAGTCTTGACAATCGACCAGTGTATGCTTTCTTTCATGAATTTAGCAAATATGGTACTGCTGACTAATGGCATTTTTACGCTAGGCAGCATTTAACTTTTTTGACAAATATTGAAATATGCTATATGCTGATTTTTTGCGTGTTATTTTTAATGTTGCATTTTAAATTATTGCAAGAATTTAAGCAATCAAAGTAGCATGCAAAATTTATATGGATGTTTGAAAATTTCAAATTGATATAAATACATTTTTAAAAGCCGATTTCCACACAAACGCGTCATGCCATCGATAACAGGCTAACTCGATAGGACTTGGATGGTGTTTCTACTGCACTGGATGCGTTTGCAATCAGCTGATCATTTGTTTGCAGGCGGCAAAACTTCAGTAAACAAAGTAATAAATATTCTTTAAATTTAACCAATGGAATTTTTATGACAAGTCCAATTTCAAATGAGCATATCCGCTTTATATGAAATGTCAATATCGTGATGTGGTACGAATTACAACAGTTGATACTTTCAATTATAGAATGGGGTAATTAGCGGTTACTTCTGTTTTGGTTGACCATCAGTCCTCAGGACTCAAATTGAATCAAACATCGGAAGCAACTTTTTCGCTCAATGTACTTGAAAATGAGTGCCCCCGTCTGTCCACAAGCTGCTCTCTCACTCTCTCTCTCTCCCCCACCAAAGGTCCGCCATGGAATTTTGAGTTATCTCACGTGACAAGAGCGTAAGAAACACCCGACGAAACCCGAAGTGCAAAATGGACCTCTCATGCAATTTCGGGGAATCCATTTACCTTGTATGGGACGGTTCGTCTATATACTCTCTTGTTAATGGTTGTTGTTAGCTCAATTTTGCACAAAACAGCTTCACCCCCATGAAACAGTATGAAAAAAAAATTAAAAACACGATAGTGATTATTTTTTGTGTTATTATTCAGCGTCGAACAGTTGTACATTTTAGACAAATGCCATTTTGTATGAAGTTTTCGCACCGTCAAAAGATTTTTTGCCCTCTTAGTACCAAGTTTTAAATGATAAAGTATACATGTACATTTTAGTATGTATCTAGAATCCAGAAAACATTTTATTTCAAGACAAATTTCATATATGTTGTTTAATGGTAAGTTTCGGAATCATTATGATGATTTAGTTGCCAATCTTTTCGATGTCGTCCGCATTATCGGTGTTCAAGTAAGTAATGTCCTTTTGAAAGTGTTTCTCGATGGCACGGCATACAGCCATACTTTTCTCGCCATCGATTAGATTGATAGCAATGCCGGACTTTCCGAAACGGCCAGTGCGTCCAATGCGATGTAAGTATGTCTCACAATCGGCATTCCCACGCAGATCCACCGGCAGGTCGAAGTTAACCACAATAGTGACCTGTTCAATGTCGATGCCACGCGACAGAACGTTGGTAGTGATGAGAACCTTCTCCTGACCCGGATCGGAAACGATCCAAAACAGCACAGTCTCTGTTCAACAGTCAAGTCGCCAGAAAGAACAGCCGACAGAATGACCATCTGCTGTCATCTTAGCTGCGTAGCCATGCTGCCGTTTTGCGCGTATGGCAAAATATAATGGCCTGTCCAATACTAATGCAACCGTAAATATTTTGGATTGCATTATATTTGCCATCCTCGTTTTTGCAATTAACGTAATATTGTTTAATATTATCAAGAGATTCTTCCTGCGCATCAATCTTATTATTATGGGCTCTGGGACAATCAAGCGGGCGAAGTCCATAACCTCCTTATCATATGTGGCCGAGAAGAATAACATCTGGCATTGGGACGTTAAGCATTTTATGAATTCTGAATGCATTGATCGTGGTGCCCTTGTGTGGCAATCATAACGTCAGCCTCATCCAATACAAACACTCGAACTTATAATTCATATCGAACAAGACGCATCTTAAGACCCCAGTCCAACATTTTTTCCGGGTGTGCCAATCAAAATGTGCTCCGTAATCTTTGAATTCCTATCAACTGAAATTTAAATAAATTTATTTTTAATATTCGATTATCTTAAAGGACTATAAGCTTTAGCTAGAGAGTTTGTTCCTTACTGCATACTTTGAAATATGTGATCGTAAACTAAACTCTTGAACATTACCGACAAGGCAAAATGCAATATAATCAAATGAAATGAGAATAAACATCAACTTAAATTATTATTTTTAAAATTAGCTGCCTGGACAATATGAAAGAAATCTCAAGAGCTAGATGATCTTCGGAGTAGTTTTCATACTATAACAAAAAAGTTTTATTTACAACACATTTTCTACTAGATTAATCCTATTACTTCCACAACTTTGCTAAAAATAAAATTTTAATAAATTGAAGTTTGCATATAAAAACTTGAAATTGAGATTGAAATGCAAAAAACTGTTACAACCTGAATTTCCGATCGATCGTTCCTTTTCTATAATATAGTTATTTAGCTGGACGGATTCGAGATTCATATGTACTGCCTACAAATTCTATCACGATATGTAAGACTAGTCTTCATAAAGACAGACAGACGGGCATGGTTGATCAATATTGTATGGAATCGGACACGTTACATTTGGGGAAGATATTATAATACACTCTGCTGAACATTTAAACCGAAGTAAGGAATACTTGGCTCAGAGTGGAACGGAATTCATTTTTTTAATATTACCTTCTTCACCACGAACAGCAAATCGAAGCTTGATATCAGGACAAAATTGACCCATGCGCGCTGCCACTTCGCCAGTTTGAATTGCAAGCTCATATGTGGGTGATAAGCACAGAACTTGAGGATGATTTTGAGCAACGTTTACGCGACTTAGCATTGCCAGCACAAATGCCGCAGTCTTTCCAGTTCCTGATTGGCTTTGTGCTATCATATTTTGCGGTGGATCGGCTAAAAGTGTTGGCAACGCGGTTTCTTGAATTTTTGATGGTGTATTGAAACCCATGGCGTAGATGCCCTTCAGTAGTTCAGGTTTCAAATGTAATGCCTCGAAAGTTTTTACTGAATGCAACGGAGAGCAAGGATTCTTTTGCTGAACATCCAAAGACAGCTTCGTGTTCACCAAGCCCTTGCCCAAAATTTTTATGAGTAAGACTGGTTTCCGCTTGGGTCCGCAGCGTCCGGCTCATTGTCCTTGCTAGCTGCTGTTGACGTTGACACAGCCGGCACATCTCGAATTCGGTATTGAGTTTTCAATTTTAGGCACCTCTTGGTCTTCAGCAATTTTAACCCAATCCGACATTTTTGATTATTTCCTTATAAGAAAACTAAAAAGAATTGCACAAACGTGTGTATAATATTAAAATTTGCAAGATTAACTTAGTCGACAAAAATGTGCAGTTATAAATATATCGATAAGAAAATCAACCATAGCAAGTCATATACAGTATTGAAAATAGTATGCTGACAATACAATTAAATATATAGGGTGTTCCTAAAATTGGTTTTGGAATCGATTTCTCAGGGACCGTAAATATGTAGGGCCTTAATTAAAAACCAAAGAGAGGTCAGACATCTCACCCAAAGTACTCAAAAGTCCGAGCAAATACTTTCATCATAGGTCCCATATCCACTTCAGTTTACGTCGGATGTTCGTTATGCGCTTGTTCTATTGACTTTGAGAGAAAACTCAAAGTACGTCATGGGACAGGTGGTGGTTTATAACGACTTTGAAAGAGAGAGTGAGAGACAACTGTTTGTAGACTGACACGCATTAATTTCCAAGTACATTGAGCGAATAAGTTCTTTACTTTCTATCGACAAAATATGCGAATATGCGTTGATGCGCCAACGTAAAATCTTAAAATTGAGCTTAGTAATTATCATTTATTTTGGATCTAACAAGCTAACTCGACTTAACATGAAATCTCATGGTCGTGCTGTGGTACGAATTACAACTTCCAGAACTTGTAGCAGGTAGGTGCCACCTTGAGCAGCACCCAAAGGCAATATATACAGTTGATACTTTGAATTAAAGAATGGGGTAATCAGCGGTTACTTCTGTTTTGGTTGACCATCATCACAAATATGATAATATAATAAAGTAAATTAGGTTCTTGACTCATATGTATATAATTATAAGGATCCGCTGCCCAGGGCGCTGTCATGAATCTTGTATATTTTATAAAAGAGCAAAATAAAAGGAAGAAACGTCATCATTTATATAGAATATTATAGACTTCTGAAACTCTGCAGTTCTTGGAATTGTTTTTAATATATTTGTCATTTTAATTTTCGGGCCTTAATTTTGAAATTATAATTGTTAAAAACAGCTGTTTTGTGCAAAATTGAGCTTACAGCAACTTAACTGCAACGCAATCTATGAAATTCTACCAATAACGAGTTGGCACACCCCGCGTTCATTCCAAACTCGGCTTTTTCCCATACCTAACAGCCTATGCAAATAGCATAGGACTTGAACGTGCGTCAGGCGAGTTTCGATGTGAATGGCAAACGCTTCCAACGCAACCACCAACGGAAGCCCACATTAGTTACAAAGTAAATTTTATGCATATGAAGTTTTGCTGCATGAAATAATAAGGAGATGAGTACTAGCGCATCAAGTATTTCAACGGCAATGTATTTCAATAATCGGCTGCGTTGTTCTTGGCTAAAGAGTAAAAAACGATTCGCTGGTCGAATTGGTTTCAGGAGTCTTCTAATATTAATTTTGGAATTTCAGTGACGATAACTATTATATCAATATCGATAACAGTTTGCATTGGCACATCGATATTTAAAATTTGCATATCGATGTTCCTCAATCTACAATGTTTTGGAAAATAATGTGCTTTAACGATCTATGTTTAAAATTAGCTATAAAGACAAAATTTCCAAAATAAATAATCAAAAACAAGAAGTACATTTCAAACTATTGATCAGGAGCTATTTTAATGTGGCATACCAGAGGTAGCTGCGTATTTTTCAGTCATCTGTCAGGATCTTTCGCTGGGGCGATAACTGCGTGCGTAGCTAAACGAGATTACTGCGCAGTACATATGTACATACATATGTATATACATAATAACACAAATGTACATACATATATGCAAACAAGTCCTTTAACTTTGATGACAGGGATAAAAAGCGAAAGAAACGGCGAACATTAAAATAATGTCAGCAGCGGGAAATGTTTCTGAGGAAGCTACAAATATGACCCGCTGGTTAAAAGATATGTCCATAATGGGAGAGACCAATAACAACAATAATAACACAAACAAATATATTACGCCTGCAGCAACGAACTCACCAAACTTGTGCCCAGGCACAATAAGCAACAACCACAGCAAAAAATTTCATGACATCTGTAAAAAGGCTCAAGTTGGCCAAAGAATTATGATTATTATGCGCGGCGCGCCCGGCAGCGGTAAATCAAGTGTAGCTAAAACACTACTACAAGAAGCTCGACTGCTGGAAAATCACATGATCGGAAATTTTGTATTTAGCAGCGATGATTTTTTTCTCACCCAGCATGGTTACGAGTTCAATCCAACGCGACTACCAGATGCCCATGAGTGGAACAAGCAGCGAGTTCGGCGTCAGGCCATTGCTGGCTGGAGTCCAATAATCGTGGACAACACCAATATAATGGTATGGGAAATGTTGCCCTATGTGCAAATCGCCGTGCAGCATGGCTACATCCTGGAGCTTCTAGAACCTCAGACGTCCTGGTCCAAATCAGCAACAAAGCTGTCGCAAAAAAATGTGCATCAGGTGCCCAAGGAAAGTATACAACGTATGCTGGATCGGTACGAAAAAACCAGTGTCGCAGAACTTTTAAAGGTAAGTAACACTTTCAATATGACACAAGTAAAAGTGTTCTAGTCGAGTATACCCGATCACGGGACACCCTGTACTTAATCCGAGATGTGCAATGACAAATACATAATCCCTTATTCATACATACACCTTCAAATCAAACAAATCAGTATTTGCATTAATCATATTTTATTCTATCGTTATGAAACCACAATTACGCATACTAAAAAACTAAAAGCATATATTAACAAACTAGTAGGGAGGCATAGAGAATCGGAAATTTAAAAAAAACTTAAGTTGTTACCATTATACAAAATACCTACATACAACATCTTGTTTTCCCTAACTCCTATAGTCTCTGAGAACAACGCGTTCATATATACGGAGAGACGGACATAGCTAATATTAACTGTTGATGAAGAATCTATTTATTTACTTTATATGGCCGTAGACTTTTACCCGTTTTTAATGTAAATAGTGCATTTATTCAAAATATTTTGACAAACATAAAAAAAAAACAAGGAAGAAACGGCTATCTTTGGCACACCGATGGTATATTCCCATTTATTCAAAAATTTCCATCGCATCCATTTTTTTTAATATAATTTTTTAATCAGTCTCCAATCAATTCTTTTTTTAAACAGAATTGGTTGGAAATTAGGAACGATTTGATTGTATAGGAGAAATTTAAGTCTTGCGTGTTGTTTTAATAACACTTTTCGGTACACTTTTTCAGCATCGCTGAAACTTTTTTATTTTCGTAAGACAAAAATAATTTTTAAAGACTTTTGTTAAATATGTCAACAAATTCTTGACGGTTTTTTTTGGATGGGCTCATATATTTAACCATAACCAGCTTATGGTGTACCCGATTTGAATATTTTATACATCATTTTATACGTAGGGCTATAAATAAGTCATACACCTATAGAAAGCTTAAAGCTTAGAAGTTATTAAATTTGTTAATACGAGAATAATTATTTTTTTGATATTAAAACATTTTTTAGGTAATAACAAATTCAGTAACTCTCAAACTGTGAACGATACTTGCAAAAAAATTTTTTTTCTTGACCAGTAATAAATATATAGTATGAATATATATCATTTGAAAGATCGTTTAATGCGTTTGCCACAAAAAGTGTTATTAACTGTAAAAAGTGCATCGAAAACGTTTTTTGGCAATAACTTCAAATTTTTGATATCATCTGAAAATTTCGAGTATGCAGTAATATTATACTATTGCACAGTGTTATTTATATGGCAGAACAACGCTTGTAGTTGAATATGATTTTGTTTTAATTGTAGAGACGCACGACGGGTACACTAATTTTTTATAAAATCAAATAGAGTGAAATAAAGTGTTATACAGATAAAACTTGATAATGTATGTATGCGACATTTTGGTCCAACACCTTTTTTTTTAACTTTTATATTATTAAAAAATGCAGAAGATGATTATAAATGATTTGTAATATATTTAATATATTTATTTACGCAAGAAAAATTATAAACTTAACAAAATAGTTCTATAAACAGAAACAAAAATGAGTATATTCATCTGTGTATAAACAAAGAACAGAAACTAACTTAAGAAAAAAAGTATTAACAATATAATAATATATATAATCATATATTTATAATATATATTTATATTATATATTTTATTTAAATAATTATATATAATAATATAATTATTTAATTTAGTTTCATCATCCTTTAACTTTTGTCTCCACCGTTTGCAGTTGGAATTATTTTGCTCGCCGCCGTTTTTACCCATCTACATTTTTTTTTTAATTTTTAAATTTTACACAAAGCGCTGATTATTTTTCTGAAATTTTTTTTTTATCCAATTTCCAATACAAATTTCTTTTTGTTATTAATATTTTATGTGCATTGACCAATAAATTTAACGCGTTGATAACAAATGTTCTTTTGTAGAAGGCAAAGTTGTTAATTGTTTTTCATTTACAGCTTCTCAAGGAAACCAAATATACAACGCCGTTACCCCAGCTGCGTTTGAAGCCGCCGCTGCCAGCTTTGCTGACACCGGCAGCGTTGCCTAAGCAGCCTGCGTTGCCTGCGCCACCAGCTCCGACACTGCAGCCTGAAAGCATTAATATCAAACTCGATGGCTTTAAGCTGAATGTAAATGCAGAAACTTGGGTCCCTTTTGAACAAAATGCGCCCAGTTACTGGGCACAACTCGACGAGCAGCAAATGCAAACCCCAGTTGTAGGTGTTGCAGGTACAGGTGAAAATTCGCTGCTAGAATTACTGCGTGATGATCAAATGGCAACATCTGCGGAAGCATCATCAGAAGGTGCCGCCTGCGAGCTGTTGCAGCCTCACAGCTTAAACTGTCCGAACGAAGCTGCTAGTTTTGCGCTACTGCGTCAAATGTATCCAAATAAGCAGCCAACAGGGCTGTGGGATTTGTATGTTAAGTGCAACAGCGATGTGGATTGGGCAGTTGATATATTGCTCAAAGAAGATGAACTCAATGCAGATGCTACTGACTATGCTGAGGAAGCGCTGCTGCTGGAAACCGAATTTCAATGCGCTTGCAACAGACATGACAACAGCTTTCCATTGCAATCATTAGCGGCTGCCGCTTTGTGTTCATCACCTGTCAATAAATCTTTGACCAAACCGCAGCGTCAACCGCGTTCCAGACGCAACGGTGGCCTTATCTCCGCCGGTAGCAGCGTGAATAAAGAATTACAGCAGCAGATCGAAAATTGTTTTGTTCTGGGCGATGATCAGTACTCGGAACATACGCGCAAAATACGCGACATACGCAATGGGATCTTAGATCAGCCGCTACCGTCAGTAGAGCCAGCACCACAGACCGCTCCTGATGAGGAAGACGAAGATTCAGAGGATAATGCGCTGCTGGAAATGGAACTAGGCGAAACTTTAATTACACAATTGCGCAACAATTTTCAGTGGGAAGGTGAAATACTTCCAATAGAACCAGAGCTATCATCCACCAAAGTCTTTGTACCGCGCCACCTGGCTAAACAGCTTTACATGGTCTACATGGAAGCGGTGCAAAATCAGCTTGAGGAACAACGTCATCAAACGTTGCGTGAAGATGAGCAATTTGCACGCCTTCTTAAGCATCCCCAATATGCTGAATGCAGTGAATCCCCAAACAATGTCAACGAACTGCTTGACATGGAGCTGGCTTGGTCTATTTACAACAGCGAACAGATGGCAGCCAATCAGGCTACGCGTCAGAAGCCCAATGACATTGCTACACATTTGACAAAAATTAAGTTATGCGAAAAATTTCCCAATATACCCAACGACACCGTGTTGGAGATTTTTGCAGCCACAGACAACAACTATGTGAAAACAGTGGAGGTACTCGACAGCAATGTGCAGAGCGAGCTAACAGTCGCGGAGCTCTATGAGCAGGCACAAAACGAAAACAAGAAGGTAAAACCAAATCGCCAAATTATTGAACTTCTATAGTTTTTTGATAAGTATGATAAGTTCTTATCAAGAAATTATGTAAGCATAAGAAATTAAGTCTAAAATTTTATAACTCCGGTAGTAATGAAACATATTTAACACTTAAATTTCTTAGCTTTTGTCGTTATATTGACAAGTGTCCGTTGGAAAACTATTCAAAAATCAAGAAACGGCTATATTTGACACGTCGAAGTTATCTTAGCAATGGTCTTAAAAATTTAATTTTCTACCAATCCAATATGGTCCGATTTTGATGAAATTTTTTTGATATCTTTAAAAACAAAAACAATTTTCATACAAGATCTTATTTTTCACAAGATTGTTTCAATGACAGCTATCTGATAAAGTTGATCGATTTTGATCTATCTTGGTCAGATTCTACAAATCATAGTTCTACATTAAACTGTCGATTTCGATATTTTTAAAAACAAAAAAGTTTTTCATACAAGTATATTTTTGACCGGGAGCTTAGTGGTCAATCTGCTAAATTTGGTTTGGATATTTTGGAAAAAATTTAATTTGGATCGATCGTTTCTATGGCAGCTGTATGATATTGTGATCGAACGGCCTGATTTAAACATACAAACAACAGCAGAACACATCTGTGCAATTTTTCAACAAGATAGCCCAAAGGCATATCCATCAAGTCAGAATGCTATAGTGGAGTATACTGGACTTACAGGTCACCATATACCCAGTCCGTGATCCGCAACACATATAGTCTCTTATACACACACATTAACTATAAAACGTTTTTATCCATTTGGGTTGAAAATTGCCTATCGAAATTTTAAATAAACTTGATTTTCGTATGGTATACAAGAACCTACATACCAAATTTGGTGGACGGACAGACCGGCGTACAGGGTTAGATTGACTCGGCCATTGTTCCTGATCAAGAATATATAAACATTATGTAGGGGATAGGAAAAAATTTTGAAATTTTGATTTTTATCAAAAACAAGAAAGAAACGGCTATCTTCGGCACTCCGAAACTATATACCCTTGCAATGGTCTCCTAAGAAAATTTTGATTGTTAACTTTGGTTTTGATATCTTAAAAAACAATAAAGTTTTTCAAACGAGCTCTTTTTGACCGATTGTTTTTATAGGAGCTATAATATATAGTGGTCCGATTTTGTTCAAACTTGGTCAGATTGTAAGTTTGGTTTTGATACTTTGAAAAAAAAAAGTTCTTTATACAAAAACCTTTCATGAATATAAAGTTTCTTCTATTTTTCCTCCATAGCTATATAATATTGTGTCGATTTATATGTGATGTCATTCGCTCTCGTTAGGTACAAGCTAGCTGTCCCTGCAACAGCAGTCGTTAGGTACAAGCTGTCTCTGCAACCGATATTGTTAGGTACGAGCTTGCTGTCTGCTACACTGGGTGGGGTAGAAATGACTAGTGGTATATTTAAAAATAATTTTGGTTTTTATTTATAATATGAAAATTCTTATAAATATATCAAAAAAAAACAAACAAAATTAAGTAAAATTAGTTTTTTAATCGCTTCTTTTTCAACTACATGGCAAGAGACTTTCAGTCAATACATTAACATAATACATTTACGGTTATACATAATTACTTGCAGCTGTTGTGAAGAACGTTAACAATTTCGTATATGTGTATTTATAATGGTAGCATATGTCAATAGTATGTATATTTGTATACTTATATGCACTTACGTAGTAAATAATTTGGTACTTCACTCGCTGCACTAAAATTAAAAAATAATTGCTTGCAATGCAGATGTTGATTATACCAGTTGATTTGTTTTTAGTTGTATTTGAACATACAAAATAAAATGAGCAAGTTACATAGAAAATCAATAAGTATATATAAATAGACTCAGCTTTAACTTTCCGCAAAATCTTCGCACTGTCAATTCAAACACTGAAATAAATATGTACATATAATGCAGATAACACTATGCAACAATTTTTAAAAAATTCTTGTATTCCGAACTTAAAATTTTTTTTTAATTATATGTTAAATTGGTCTCTGATTCCGAAAATAAAATTTAAAAAATAGGTTGCCAGGACTGTTTTCAAGATAATAGAAAAAAGCTTTTTTGTGCAATTTTTTTTGAAAACTACAATTTTGGTATTTTG
Source organism: Hirtodrosophila alboralis (assembly GCA_035043045.1). Lineage (NCBI taxonomy): Eukaryota > Metazoa > Arthropoda > Insecta > Diptera > Drosophilidae > Hirtodrosophila > Hirtodrosophila alboralis. Next base: position 1,354 of record JAWNNH010000855.1, on the reverse strand, counting down.
TATTACTCTTTGTATCACTATTTTTTCGTTCCTTCGGTTTCCTCTCCACTGCTTTCACATAGTTGCATTAATTGGGCGTCATTTAAGATATGAATCTTTAAATCGATTGATAGACAACGAAATAACAACATCTTATAGCTAAATATGTTTTTGTCGACATTGACTATTTCTTTACTGAATGTTCTACGAAATTTGGCTTTTAGAGCACCGGGAATGGCGCCTGAACTAATTTTTCTGGCCTTTTGATTTTAGAATCACATAAATATATAAATGGATCATTAATTATTGCAATAACGACCGAATTATGCGATGTTATGCTCACAGTATATACGATTTTCGGTGGCTATGGCCGATGTCTGGCCCCCCATCTATAGATAAACGGTCATAAAACGATCAAAAATTAATTATATATGTATATTAATAAATGTTTATTAAAAATAAAATTTACTTTTTATTTCTTAAGGTATAACATGATATTAAAGTTTTAAATTTGCGTTTGCTAACATCGACGATATTTTAAAAATGAAAACGCCGTTAACGTTCCGTTAACGTCTTCCTTCACAAGCTTTCGCTCCTTTAACCGCGATCATCTCATCATTTTCCTTAGTAAGTTCATGTCCCTTACCAAATCATTCAAATCTTTCTGAGAATACAGCATGGGACGTTTATCTATTCCCGAAAAGTCAGAACCTGTAGTCGTAGTTTCCTGTGATGTTGACGATTTTTCCTGTGTTTGTAGTTTTGGTAGCAATTTTACAAGAAGCACGTGCAACCAATTGCGGATAAATACATTTCCTTTTTTATTCCAAAACCAATTTTTTGAAATGCACAAAAGCCCCAATCGGATTTATGAGTATCAGTATTTTTCCACATCATGGTTCTTGAATATTGAAAAGTATACCTAAAATTAAACTAAATTGTTAGTATTTTCTGAAGATGAATTGATTTCATCATAATGCAATGTGGTACCTACTTGTTTTTTTTTTTTTGAAAAATGTGATTGGCACGAAGTGTATATAAATGTTGGTGCTCAATCTTCTTTCAAATTTTTAGGTTCGACTCCAAAGAAATTCATATAAATATTTTTAAATCTTTTGGTGAAGTTTATTCTAAGCTTCTTATTGCAATGTAGATACCACATATGTAGAGGAACGAATCGGGATGCACGAATACGGGCGCACAAGGTTACTCATCTTATATAGTATGTTTTTGGAGAGCTAGTATTCCGATAAATGTCAGAATTAGATTGTGCAGCAATAATTGTGGTGGGGCGTTATATACCGATACTCAAAATTGGGTAGATGACGTTTATATGTCCTTATCACCTTTACTTGTGTTCAAATTTAAATTCAAT